>ML793295.1:289527-317485 GCA_009831015.1 Picea engelmannii | reverse complement strand
TATATATATATATATATATATATATATATATATATATATATATATATATATATATATATAATTTTAAAATAAGAAATTCAAATATAGATTTAGATTATCTAAAAAGTGAACAAATAGCTAATGGATAAAGTAAAGGAGTACTAGTTTCATATTGCAACCAAAATTTTATGGACCTAATTCTAGTCATGTTATATGAACAATCATCATATGTAAAGTGGTTCTTGGATCTCAAATATCTACCACACTCTACTCATATAGCAATTAGATCATCACGATTGTAACACCTCTTAATGAAGGTAATCCAATTACTCATAACCTCTTCATGATTAATTAGTTTCTTATGAAATCTTTAGTGTTGAGCAAGAAAGTAATTGAATGGAGAGGTGTCAGGATCCACGAGACGCCTAATCAGATCTTGTCATCGTTCACCTCCTAAGGTCATGCGACACTACAACGGTTCTCTCTTGGTTGCTTGGTACACCAAGAATACTTTCTCTAGACTATGCCTCTTCACCTAGACCATACCCATACTTAGTTCTAGGCTACCGACAAGTCACACTCCTAATCCAATGCAACTCTTGCTTACTTAGACAATTGTGAACACAATTTGACAATTAGTCTTATTGAAGCATGCACCCATGAACATGAGAATCCAAGAAAAACTGCGGAACAAACAAAGATAAACACAAAAATAGTGTGGGCAACAAAAATTGTGCCTAACACCCAGATAAGTCTTTGTTATTGTGAAACAATGACAATATGAGCACTACCGGCTCAATTTACAACTTGGCAGAGTTAAACAACTCACCTCACCTCACCAAGACACTCATGAACAGATTCGTCCCACCAAGACTTTTTTCCACAATCCTCTCTGCAACCACTTGTGATGCATCTCATACATGCCCACAATCGCGGACTTGTTGTCCCTTTGTTACCGCAGACTTTCACCAAGCTAACATAGATTTTGGTTCTGCCTCACACATGTTTCCACAGACCTGTGTTTCCATACTTCCCCAAAACCTCTCAAAAGGTCCAAATCTTGGCTACTTGTATTCCATCTTGACAACTCTGCCTCATTTCATTGCCTTAGACTTGCCTCATACTTGCTCTCCAAATCTCTTTCCAAAAATGATATACGCCTCCTTTGGTTCTTCACACTTCCTTTTATATGGACTCCAAGAGTCACTTGTGCGAAACATCATGTCTCTTGTGTGTGTCACGCCCCTTTGCAAACCCACACTCAACTGACTCATCCTGCCCCCTCTATGGAACCAATGTACCCATCCAAGCCCGTGCGCCCATCAATTGTTCGTCTCTTAGACTAACATGCCCCATCCTTGGGTATGCACCCCTTTCATTGTGCGCTCTCTCATGTCGATTGTCGTGAATCCTCATGGGTGTGCCAATGGGTTCATCCAACCTATACGATACGCCCATGTTGTCAAGGGTAGATAGGTCCACTCCTTGGGCATGCTCCCAAGTTTCCTTGCCCTTGCCCAAATGCAACACAAGTCTCTACCAATCGTTCTAAGGCAAGTATGGTGTGTGCTCCCTTGGTGCCACACATCACCATTGTGCACCCAAGGTGCTCCTTCCCACACCCAAATGTCTTTGTTCACCCAACCAATCACTTCTGCATTATGCTTTTTGTCTATTCTGTCATCGAATCCACCTAAGGAACGTGCACACTCGATGGGTGTCATGAGAGACTTACAAGAGGGCTATGAATCATCTTTCATCTACTAAGGCTCAAATCCCACTATATCTCTAGTTTAACCATCTATTCTAGATTGTTCATTGAACATAATATTTTTCCCTCATTTGATCGAGGCACTCAAAAACATCCCCTAAGCTTATCACTATCAAATATGTGAAGGGCATTAACAATATGAGTAATTAGTGTAATTATATCCTCCACTCACATTTAAATATTATCAAGTAAGTAACCAATAACAAGGTCTTCAACATGTTCTCCATCACAAGAATGAGATCCCTTCACCTTACCATTGAAAGGAAATGACCATCTCTCTAAGTGACTAGTGCACTTTTTAAAAACATTGCAACATAAAAAGGTGGAAGCAAACATTGTCTCTAAACATTGCAGTAGTTGGAAAGTGGCATATTTTCTATAAATTGTAATAGATGTTGCATGATTGACAATGAAAGATTGCAAAATATTTTCTTCAGTTGATGTTTGGTCCAACCTATGTTATAATATTGATATCCTTTATTACAAGGTGCATGCAATGAATAACAAAAGGAATCTAATCGATATTTGGGAAATCATTCTCAATCATACCCTTCGTAAGTATGTTATTGGTTGAATTTTCTACCACAATCTACACCACATTTTACTTCTGAACCTATCAAATAGAGTCTTTGAATAGTCCCATCAAATATGGTCCATCCTTTGTCTTCTCCATAGTGTCATAGTGTCATGGCATTTCAAAAACATGACCCCTCATGGATTAGAAACCAATATTTTAATGAGTAGTCTACCATAAATCTTTGTTCAACCATCAAAGATAATGGACACCCCAAAATCTCAATCTCTTTATAATATTATGAGCTTTTGCATGAATGTGAGATTTCTCTTTTGACAAAACTAGGAAGTGTGTATATCCTTTGGGAGCTTGGTTGACCAAACTTTGTACCATCTCCTTCCAACAAGGAGACCTACACACATTAAATGAAATTCCATTTGAAAACAACCTTCCTATTTATACATCAATGTTTGTGTTATCCCTCGAGATGTTCCAGGTTATTTTTGGAATGATGCCAAGGCACCCTAGGGGCTAAAACTCAAGATGAGTCTTAAAGTCAGATTTAGAGTAAGATAATTGTGCAATATTTAGGAAGTTTTTCCCTCTCTCTTTCTTGAAACTATAAGACCTCAAACAAACTCAAACCATATGACAAATTCTCTCAACTCTTAGAGGCATGTGTCTACAATTCTTTCAGACAATCAAGCTTTAAAGGAGAGTGAGATGGCGAATTAGAAGAAAAAAAAGATAACCATACAAGAAACTATTGAAAATGAATCATGTAGTTTATAGAAAAAGAATAGTGTATTGAGAAATTAAGAATTCAACAGTGCTAACAGGTGCATATTGATATCTAAAAAGATGCTCCAAATAGTTAACATCCTCATATATTTAAATACATGGAGGCACCCTTAGCATATCATCTAAATGCACAAAGAAAATGACAAGAAATGGTCATTGATTCAGAGGAAATCACCTATGTGTCATGAATAGACATCATACAGTAATACTGAATATGGTAAAAAGTTTGTTGTTTGAGATTTCATAAATCAAATCTGCTACAAGAGAAACAAAATGGGCAAAGATGCTTTACAAGGACACAAACACTATAAGAAAAGGAATTACATACCGAAACATAACACAGGGGATGAATCTCTGGTTTCCTGCTACATTTACCATCTGTTTGTGCTCAAGGTTTCTAATCAAACAACTTTGGTTATAAGAAACTCTTAAATTCCCCAAAGTGTTGACCCTAACAATGAGTGCCTTTATTGTCTTTTATTCTTCTCTCTCATGCCCTAAAATTGCTTCTTGAAATCACTTCCATCTTCTTGAATATTCTTACTGCTTCTTGATTCTTGAGTGGTTTTCCCCCTGGTAGAAAATAATTACTTTCACTTGCAGGGATTTATGTTATTGTGAGATCATAGAGCAATTGGACACTTGCCAGTCAAAATACCATTACATCTTTGTCCCTTAAAATCCCCTGCAATCATTTTTCTGTTGGTTGGGTGCTTGAACTCAAATCTGCAAAAGTCGTGAAACTCATCCACCGTCTGATAGGTCTCGACGAGTAATATTAGTCGTTTATATTTTAAGTACGAGACTTAGTTTGTCAGATCAGATTTAGTTGTGAGTGTGATCCTCTTGAAAGACAAAAAACTTGGTGCTTGTTGGCTTGGTAGCCCGATGTGCTTGAGAACTGAAATCAAACCAGGACCATCGATATGGAGTCTGAACCAATGTGAGTTGTTTATTTGAGCTTGATCAAAAAGAGAAAACCCTTTAATACATGGTAACATCACTATCGATGTCATCAGGGTCCCAGTGACACGTGACAACTTTAAGCTAATATATGTTGGCACTGATGTGGCAGAGGGGTAGACCATGCATCGTGGCCCAGTGCCTTGGTGGTCTGATTATCCCGATATGCTTCAAGATCTTGGAAACGGATCTGGATCGTCGATCGAAGGTTTACCCATTAGAGTGATTTAGGATTGAGTCTCAATTAGACTCCGATGAGGGAGACTATGATCTATTCCATCGAAGTGATACATGTTAGAGGCGTTGTGCCAGAGCTAAAGGGAGGAAGCCCAATGATAAGGAGCCCAAGGACTATAGAAACTAAAACAATTGAGCATGGTTGATTTGGATCTGGAACAAATGAGCGCCTTTGATCTGGCTTGACCAAGAGAAAAAATCATATAAGGCTTCTGCAATGTCATGTTGGCATCATCTTTGACACGTGGCAACCTTCTATTAGCCCACGATGGTATTGATGTAACAAATAAGCATGACACATGTCACCCTTTTTTGATATTTTGACCTGTGTATCTGGTGGGTTCCATGTGTCCATGTGGCAGCTTCAGATTGGCTCGACACATGTTATGCTTCGAGATCCTGAAAACAAATCTGGATAGTTAATCAGAGGTGCATCCATCAGAACAATCTAGGATTGGGTCCCAATAGGAATTTGACGAGGGAGACTCCGATGAGGGAGAATCCAAGGAGGGAGACTCTAATGAAGGAAACTTTGATCTAACTATTTTTTTTTTTTAAAGTCAGGTGCACAAGCATTCATTTGTAACCGTATGATTGGTCGGGGTTCACAATATTGTTGGCACCCTATTCTTATGTTTCAGTCTCATGATAAGTTCCTTTGGCTATTAGCGCTTAGGTCCTTTTGGGGCACGATAAACCATTTTTGACCCCCAATAAGCACTCAAGCACTCAAATATTTCCTTGGGCACTATTATCGCACAATTTGTAGGTTGGGAAAATCCCAACCCAACCAAAAAATGGCGACAACTAAGAGAACACCTACCCACTATCACCTTAGGCAGGTATTCCTTTCACTTTAGAGATGAAGTAATTACCTCAAGGGGGTAATCCCGGTGACCCTGGGGGGAATGAGATGGAAAGTTAAGAGATGAAGGAGAGTCCCCCTATGAGTCAATGATGGAGAGTGAAAAGGGCTTAAAAAGAGTCTTGTAGATGGTAGAAGATATGCCACAATGTAGTAGACTTTCCAAGTGGTGATCGTACCTTCTCGAGATTCAAGGAAAACGAAGATACAAGCCCAATATTATGTTGGACAAACAAGTTAAGATTTTTATCCCTAATTGCAATAGTAAACACTAACATATATCAGCAATAAAATGATAATAATAGCTGCAAATAAATATGCTAAAAGTCTAGTAAAATAAGCAAGAGACAAGCTAGTAAATACTAGTTTAACTCAAGAATGAAAGAGCAAGACTTTAGCTTGAAATAAGGTTGTAAGAAATAGTATTGTAGACATATAATTTACAGCCTTATGGCTGTATCATTCAATTTTTTACAGCCAAGACATCAACCACCAAAACTTGCCAACAATCCACCCAAAAAGTGCATTAGGGTTGGTATATTATAGGGGCAAACTTTTAGCAACTTTTGACGGTTGGTTTGTGAGTTAATTAGACATTTGTATAAGGGTTTCTGCAACCCTAATGGATGTAGATGAATTTTTTTGACAAAAAAAAGAAGCACTTGGCCAAAGGTGACGCCCTAGTGGCTCAACCAAGCATATAAAACATAGAATTGTTTCCAATTTAGTCAACCTCAAAATCCTGAGTTTTCACATTAACCAATGCAATATTTTATTTCTCCAATGCAATTATTTTTAGTGCCTTTAGCTATTGGTTTATGGATTCAAATAAATGAAGAGATAACAAGTGCTATCTCCTTGGGGGTGTAAACCATTTTACTCCCCAAGGAGGATAAGGGGTGGTAGAGTGGGGGACCATTCTCACTGATCATGGATGAAAAATTGAATTGTTGTATGCTTGGAGATTGGGAACATCATCAAGTCATTCAATAATTAAGCATAAGCTTACCCATTACTTTAGGGCATAAGGTTAGCAATGGAAGTGCAAATTCAAACTCTAACAGTAGTGGACGATTCTAGTACAATTATCAATTTAATGCAAACAAAAGTTAGTCCAACCGATTATAAGGTTGCCTTTATCCTAGTTTGAGCTCAACATGAGGCAGAAAAAATGCAAACCATCTCCTTTATCAAGTCTTAAGGATCATTTATCGCCAAGTTGTTTTGTTATCCAACAAGGAAACAAAATTAAAAATAGGGGAGCTTTGGATTAATGGTCAATGAACCATCCAAGCCATACCTTAATATACCCTTTGGAATTTAATGATAAGCAAATGTGTTATGCCACGTTTCCCTCAGATGTCAACCTATCCACCAAGGAAATGCAATAAACTTGATGAGACCCAAGGCTCCCTCGCACATGTTTGAGCTTGGGAGGATGATGGTAATGAAGGAAAAGATTTAATATAGCTAAGGAAAAGTGGGATAATGGACAATACAACCTATGCACAGTGGGGGGAACATGGGCAACTATGTTCATTTGGACTACGTCCTAAACCCTCTTTGAATCTTAGTCTGGTGGTTAGTTTTGTTTTCATCTTGTAGGTCCTTTCTTTGCCAAGGTTGGATAGTGCATAGGAGTTGACTATTAGCATAGTTGTTATCAAAAGTATCTGTTGGTTTGGAATTGAATTTGAATATTTTAGGATGGTTTTTTTTGGTATTTATATCGAGAGTTCAAAACCCCATTCTTTGTTCGTTGGTTGTGGGTACTGTTTAATTGGTTTTCGCTTGAAATTATCTTGGGTACTTAGGTTGGTAGTTGACATTGATATCACTCTATTTTCCTTTTTTTTGTTGAGATTGGTCTGTAATCAAGCCTTGGTAGTTAGTCCAATAGTTAATTTGTGTTTCTGTGAGTGCAGATTTGTCTTTGAATATTTGAGAAAAGTTGTATTGGGCACTCAATCAAGGACTACAAAGTTTCATGCTCCTCTCTATAATTGCGGACATCGTTATTCAAAGTCTTGTCTGTATGAGTATTGGGTAAATTCCCTTCATTTTTGTGTTGACCCTCATCAACTATATTTCAAATCTAGCTTATGGGCTTGTTCAATTATCAAGAGCCAACTCTCTCTACAACTAACAAAAGGTAGAGTATACATCATCGATCAACGTGATTTACAAGAACTTAGAAGGATTCTAAGGACGCATGAAGAAATGGTTTAGGGCAATAGAACATTTATATTCTTTCTTATCTCTAAATTTCATGAATATGAGCAACGATGTATCCCACAAATTGCAAAATTTATGATCACCAAGTGGTTTAAGTTAAGTTGTAATTAGTCATTCTAGAGGTAAAGTGCATTTTCTTGAAAAATCTAGGGGAGATTTTGAACAAAGATGCACAATCTATGGCTTCTAATCAATGATTGTCTAGTCAACGAGAACACAAGGATGGGGATACTGTGATCCAACTGATAGAGATATGAAAATTGGAGAACATTAGTCAGTTCATATTACCATAGACCTAGAGGAGATAACAAGTCACCATAGCTTCCTTTAGCTTATGTTTTTTAAAGTAATCAATATCTTAAGTATCTTTTACTGATTATACTATAGTAGTAAAAACTAGGTAATTTTCACAAGCTTCATAATGAAATAAGGCTTAGACAATTCCTAAAACGTTGTGGGATGAAAGAGTTTGTCATGTTGTGATACTAAGAAGGTGAAGGGTGAAAAGCATTTTTTCTTAAAATGTAAAGTGTATGACACATTAAATCTCAATTTCATGATATTTTCTACAATACTAATCTTTGTAACCTTTGAACTTATCAAAACTATGCAGATTTAAGAAAGCTTCTATTCTATCTTTTCAAGCATAGAAATAAAATTCTAAAGCAAATCAAGTAATTCATATATTTTCTTAGTAAGGTCCAATAAACCAAAATTGGTCTGGACGTTAACAATCATCATCATCATTAAAAATAAGGGTATACTGTTGTAAATAAAAGTCCCCCCTCTCTTATATATCTCATATCATTTTATCAATACAAACAACTAGGTCTTAGTGCTCATTTGAGTCATATTCATCCATTATTTTGGATTTGTATATATAATCTAACCCTTGGGTGTGCAGATGGCCCACTTGGTTTTAGTTTATTTCTCTGTTATCATCATTTTGTTTTTATATACGTTGGAGTAATGGGTGTCCATTTGGTTATTAGATCATTGTATTTATAATTTGTATGACTTATGTGACTCACTATTTTATTGTTTTAATTTGTATATGTCTTAAGGGTCATCAATAACAACATTCAATACTGCAACAACTAGTATATACATTATCAGATCACCTTAATATATACATCAAAATATATTCGATGGTGTATATACCACTTTCAATTAAAACTAAAAAAACGAGTGTACGAAATGGATAGTCACCTATGCATTATTGTGGAGATCTTGGATAGCATTATCATGTGGAAATATTGGATAGCATTATACGATCGAGCTCATGATATTTGTGTCACCACTTTAAACCGAACCCCTTCAATTTTCATGGGCATCTCTTCATGAATATTATTATCACCAATTGATATTTCACTACTTTGAAGATTCTAGTGCTATAAAGTAATACATGTTCTAGTGTAATCTTTATTACACATCACAAAATACGTGTTATAGTGTAATCTTTATTACACATCACAAAAGTAAATGAAATCTACTTCTACAAAATCTCCACGAATTGCAATCGTGATTTCTCTCTCTCTCTCTCTATATATATATGACCCTTTTAACAAAAGCCATAATGTGCAGGGAGGTTGCAGAATCTATTTCCTTTTATGAGTTGGTATTTTGAGTTGCAATTAATATCGCTCTATTTAGAAAATCAAGGAATTGAGAAGAAATTTATAGGACACTCATCCACTACTTACTACTTTCTAACTTAGAATGTTCAATATGTAGGTGGGATCTTCTATTCTTAATCAAAATATTAGAATGGAGGGCAACTCAAGTGTAAGTGTATGGTCTGGGCTTGTTGAGGAGTTTGAGCAGGAAAACATTTTTTTGAATTTTGTGGGATTACAGTCCTCTATGATTGATGGCGGATAGGGGTGCGATGAAGTAGGGTAATCCCTTTTACAAGCTTGGATGGCCGGATGGTTTGGTAGTTTTATTTCTGGTATTTTTTGTCTTAAGGTTGGGTTTGTAGCGAATGGGGTGGTCGGTAACCTTGTTAAGTGTTCTGATTTAGCTAACTTATGGTGGTAGGCTCCATTGTTTGGTGTAGATATTGACTAACTTCGCTTATTTCTGTAGCTTTCCTTTTTAGTCAAAGCTCATTGGTTTAGAGGGTGTTTTTGCGTAGAACTATCTACTTAGAGTAAATGGTTCTAGATGTCTGCTTCTTATTTTATTAAATTTCCTTATTGCTTTGAGTGGGATTCCAATAAATACCTCCTCCCTTGAGATTTAGAATGCTATGGCATTTAGTCCTTTCATCTATCACTGTGTAGTGGATTGACAGTGGTGGAGTCCAGGTGTTCTGGAATGGCCAATAGACTACCCCAACTTGTGGGAAAATGTCAGCAAGCTGATAGATGCAGTTGATGAGGCTGCTTAGAGGGAGGCGGGTCTTTTTTAACATGTCGACTCAATGATTTTTTTTTATGAAACATTAAAGAAGTCACCACCTCCTCTACAGGGACCATTTATTTCTCCCTCAACTCATTTCTCGAAGCATAAATGCTCTTTTAACAAAAATGAGTAGGCGACCTCTAGTCATAGTCTATCGTTCTCACTAGCTCCTGGTTATCTAAGTAAGGGAGCAAAGGGTAAAGAACTGCTTGGTAACGTAAGACTGGACTCACCTGAAAAGGTTTCGAAGCGGAAGGATTTCAATCGAAGACTATGAAAACCTAAGAAAGGGGTTCACAAAATGGTACTTAGCTCAGATATTAGTCTGGTTGAGACCTGTTCCTTGGCACTTTGCAGGCTGGTAGGCAAATTATCATACAAATATTTGTGCAATGTTCATATTTCAATGTGGGTGGACGACGTATGGAAGAAGGAGTTAGGGTACTCCTCTGAAGTAAGATATTTAACGAAGGGATGGTTTGGTTTCATTTGTAAAACCCCTAAAGATACGGGGAGATTACTGGCCAAGAGGTGGGTGGTGGGCAGAAGAAGTATTATGATTAAGCGATGGAGGTTGGATTTTAATCTGGACACATAATACTTTGTTAATCGTCACTCGTGGATATTACTTCTAGGTTTACCCCTTCACCTGTGGACAATGGCGGCTATGGAGGCAATTGGAAACTCGTTGGGTTCTTTTGTTTCCACAGATGAAGTGGTTATGAATGCCCCGTCTAGAAAGACAGGCAAAATCCTAGTTGAGATGAATGTACATGAGGGTTTACCAGCCTTATTGGAGATTGAATGGAGAGGACGAAGATTTATTCAAAAGTTGGATTACCTAGGAATCTCGTTCCGGTGTAGCTACTGCCATGAAACATGACATTTGTGGAAGACTTGCAAGGGCAGGGTGGAAGAAGAAATATCAGAGGATACTGCATTACACCGGGACTGGATAGATGGTGAAGAAGATACTAATTCTTATGGGATGGCTTTCGATCATTTGCTGCAGAAGTCTGTCCAAGCAACAGAGTGACTGGATACACTAACTGGTAAGCTATCATAGTTATGCCCGACCCTTTACAAATATTATCATTAATGGAAAGGATAATGTTAGACTTGTGTTCAAATGATAATGTGTCATTTGTTGACTCTTTAGCGATTAAGGGGGATAAGAGGGGGGTTGCTGCTCATAATTCATCTTGTTCCCCTTCCTTGGCTAGTCCTATTAGTGACAGACATGATTCTCCGCTTAATTTTTGTAGCCCTCCTACGGTTTCCCCTAGGTATCAGCATTCCCAGTCTGCAGATTCCCCAGTTTTGATGGTAAATGTGGGTGGTTTAGAGGGTGAAACTTCTCCTACTTTTGCTGAAGTAGTACAAGGGTTGCATGTTGGCTTATCTGATAGGTCTTGTGTAACAGGTTATCAAGAATTCGAAGTGGGTGCATCCACTCTTACCGCGGTCCTTGACTCTCTTATACCCTACCTACGAGATTCTAATGCACCTATTCCGCTAACTCCTTATTTGGGGAATAGGCTGGTCACTTTCGAAGAATCGATAAGTGAACATAATGTAGCGAGTACTTCAGAATTGGAACCTGTAAAGAGATATGCTTGGTCCAGGGGGTTAGGGATTGAATATTCCCCTATAAAAACTAGAAGCACCAGGAAAAAACAACAGGAACAGGTTAGATCATCTGTAGTAGTGGATCCTTCCATTGTAGAAAGTGGGGCACTTAGAGCAGTGAAAGCCCTAGCAAGGGCAAGATAATGATTCTTTTGTCCTTGAATATCCGAGGGGTCGGTGGCTCCCTAAAGGCTGCCTCTTTCAGGTGTTGTTTGGATTTAACCTGTCCTGAAATAGTGTTTTTATGTCAAAATTCTGTCCAAATTGGGTTACTTGTGCTATAAGTGCTGTGGGGTCGTCTGGAGGTTTGCTAGTTGCTTGGGACCCTACACTTTATAATTTTCATCTGTTTCTAACTTGTGGAGGGATTCTCTTATCAGGTATTGATTTAGCCAACAACAGGAATTTTAATCTTTTGAATATTTATGGCCCGTGCACGGAGAGAAAAGAATTCCGAGACTCGCTTGCAAGCAGTGGAATTCTATCACTAAGAAATCTGGTGATAGCTGGTGATTTAAACTTTACTTTGTCTTCCAGAGAAGTTTGGAGAGGTACAACATCTACAGGCTTTCTGGATGGCTTTTTCAACAAGATGGTTCAAGAACATAAGCTGTTGAATATTAAACCTGATTCGCTTGGTCCGACATGGAGAAATGGGAGGGTGGGTTCGGACACCATTGCAAAATGTCTGGATAGGTTTCTTATATAGGAGGAACTACTATTGTAGATTAAGTTGCAAAGGACTTGGGTTGAATACCCATTTGTGTCGGATCACGCTCCCATATTATTGCAAATGGAGGATTCGATAACTCACATAAATTATCCTTTCAAATTTCATGAAAATTGGCTTCTGGAAAAGGATTTCAACGATGTTGTTAGAAATTTGTGGACCGATCCAAAATATTTGCAAGAGATTAACAGTGAGCGAAGATTCATGTGGAAATTAAAAGAATTAAAAGTGGCTACAAAAAGATGGATAAAAGATAAAAAGAAGCGGGATTCTACAAAGCTGATTGAACTTGAAAGGCACATTTATCATATTTTACATAGATATAAGGGGGATTGAGTATCCCAGGAGATAGAAGCTAATCTTATATATATGGAATCTGAGAGAAACAAACTGTTAAAAGAGCAGGAGGATGTTTGGCGGAGTAAAAGCCGAGCGATTTGGGTTAAGTGTGGTGACCAGAAAAACAATTTTTTTCACCATTTTTCCACTCAGAGGAAAAATAGTAAACATATCTGGGAAATAATTGATAGTGAGGGGAATATTCTCAAAAATAAAAAAGATATTGCAGCTGAGTCATTGAAATATTTCAAGGATTTTTTCTTGGCGCCTTTGGTAGAATCAACAGAGGAACATGTACATGTAATTAGAAACTATCCGAAGATGGTGGATAAAAGAGAAGCAGAGGTTATATATAAACCTATTACTCTTGTAGAATTAGAAGCAATCTTTAAAATGCTTAAAAAAGAAAAGAGCCCTGGGCCTGATGGCTGGACGGTAGAGTTTTATCTACAATTTTTTGACTTTATGGGAGAAGATCTTCTTTCCCTGGTGGAAGAGACTCGGTTAATGGGCCGTATAGCGGGTAGTATCAATGCTACTTTTATTTCCTTAATTCCAAAATCAAACAAACCTCAGCAGTTTGGGGATTACAGGCCGATTTCATTGTGTAATATGTTATCTAAAGTGATAACAATGGTGATAGCAAACAGAATAAAGACGATTTTATCAAAATTTCTATCAGAGGAATAGTTAGGTTTTTTGGAAGGGCGCCAGATACAAGATGCAATAGGTATTGCACATGAGTGCATACACAGTATAAAGAGGAATAAACAAAAAACACTCTTATTAAAGCTAGATCTACAAAAGGCATATGATTGTATCAGCTATGATTATTTAAGATTGGTTCTTATTCAGGTTGGTTTTAGTATGCAATTGACCAACTGGTTAATGGCATGTGTAGAATCAACCTCTTTTGCTATTATAGTTAATGGGGAAGCGACAGATTTTTTTAAAAGTGGTTGTGGTCTGCAACAAGGATGCCTGCTTTCTCCATTATTGTTTATAATGGTGATGGAAAGTTTGAGCCTCCTATTGAAAAAAATCCAGGGTCAAGGCCTTTTAAGTGGTATAAAGGTTGCTAGGCTCACAAAAATCCTTCATATTTTATTTGTGGATGACATTCTGCTCCTAACAAAAGCTTCACTTGAGGAATGGAAGGAAATTCAAAGAATCATAGAACTATTTTGTAAAGTCAGGGGCCTAAGAGTAAACTTTACTAAATCAACAATACAATTCTCGGGGATGGATGAGCCAGATTTAGTAGACTTTAAAAATACTCTGCCATATACTTTCTCTGATTTATCGGTAGGATTCAAGTACCTGGGTTATTACATGAAGTCAGGGGTCCAAAACAAAAATGATTGGCGATGGATTCTATCAAAAGTTGAAAAAAAAAATCATTAGTGGAGTTATAGATGGCTCTCATTGGGGGGGAGGTATATTTTATGTAAATCTGTTTTGGAAAGTCAACCTATCTATTGGCTATCTTTGGCAGCTATACCTGTCTCCATTCTTCATAAATTAAAAAACTTATTTTATAACTTTTTATGGAGTGGGAATAGAGAAAAGAAACATATCCATTTGTGTAAGTGGGAGATTTTGGCCCATCCACAAAAGAGTGGGGGATGGGGGATGCATAATATTTTTAATTTTGGCAAGGCATTGGTGGCATCGACATTGTGGAGAGCTATTACAAAACCAGATATATGGCACAGAGTTCTTAAAAATAAATATTTCCCGCAAAGCTCTTTGAGTGATTGGTTGAGGGTGGAAACTTTTCAGCACAAATCTGTGTCAAGGATCTGGTCCAGTCTCCTTAAATCGGTTCATATAATCACAAACTGGATTGGGTGGAAGCCTGGTTCTGGACGGGCTGTTTTAATAGGCAGTGATAATATTTTGGGGCTCAGGCAGAACTCTTTTCTTTCATCAAACCTTATAGAAGCTCTTCAACAAATTCATATTTTCTCTTTAGCTCAAGTATGGACAAATCAGGGACAATCTTCTCTTATTTCAAATTGGAAAAATTGTAATGACTTGGGCATATCAGGGGATCTTTTCCCAGAGTGGCGACAATTCTGTCGAAAATTACGAGAAGCTGGAGTGATTCTCTCAGATATAGAAGATGAACTCGTCTGGACAGGTGGGGACTCATCGGGAGCCATTTCGATGAATAATTTTTATGAGGCTATTCAATCTACTCAAAACTTTGCTGGGGTAACAGGGTGGAAGATTCAATTATGGAATTGGGATATTCCTCAAAAGATTAAACTTTTCTTTTGGCTGGCCTTTAACAACAAGATTTCGACCTGGGATATTCTTCTTCACAGGGGCTGGACTGGTCCAAGAAGGTGTACGCTATGCAAACAAGACTTAGAGGACATCACTCATCTGTTCATAAAATGTTCGTTCACAAGGGTAGTTTGGGATATCATTCGTCGACATTCTAAAATAACCCACTATCTGAATGGGGGAACTCTGAGCGATTGTATGAAAAATTGGATTGAGGCAAAAAAAAGATTTTTGGGAATGGTGGCAATTGCATGTTGGAATATTTGGATAGCCAGGAATGAGGCTATATTTGAAGGAAAGGAGACTTCATCTACCACAGTGGCTATAAAATCATTGAGTATCACTCATAGACAGGCTATAAAGCATCAAAAAGTTCGATCCTTAGCTTTTATGAGCTTAGTTAATATTGATTATCCTATTGCTTTTTTTGATGGAGCGGCTCAGCGTGATGGTAAAAATTATGGAGCAAGTGGGATTATAAAAATCTCAAAATCATTATTATATACTTAGCATATGAATTGTGGCTGGGGTTCAAATACAAAGGTGGAGTTAATGGGAGCTTGGGCGACTATCCATCTAGCAAATTACTTAGATCTAGAAAAGCTCCATGTTTTTGGAGATTCCCAGGTTATCATAAACTGGCTAAGTGCTAAAGGTAATCTCGAGGTGTGTTCTCTGTCCGGCTGGAAAGGGAGGATCAACTTATTAAAGAAAAGCTTCTATGAATTAAATTTCTATCACATTCTCTGGGAGTTTAATAAAAGTGCAGATGAACAGTCAAAAAAATGCTTTTGGTTTAGGAAGGATGCTTTGTGATCCAAAAATGGATGGAGGGTAGAGAGAGCTCAACAAATTTCATCCATATTTACTGAGGAAGGATTTATCCTGGCTATCCTTTTGTTCTTTTTTGTGATTGAGAACCTTAGAGTCTTTCTGTAGTCCCCTTTTTTGGTTTCTAGTGCTCTGGTTCTTAAGTTTTTGGAAATTTCTTCTCCTTTTTGAAGATTTGAGATGAAATGGCTTCTAGTCAGATCAGATCCAGTTTCTTGATGGACTTTGGGGCTCTTTGACTGGGACTTTTGTAAGCTTGGCTATTAGTAATGGGCTATTTCAAAATAGCATCAGGTGTTTCAAGATGTAAAAATTATATATCTTAATATAATTGTGTTAATTTTTCTTTCTGGAAAAAAGTGCAAGTGATAATAACTATTGGTAATCTTGAGGGAATTCATTGGATTTGAACTCATGAACTATGACCTTTCTATTGGCAATATGTTATGGGTTCAATCAATTGAGTTAACCCTTAGGGCTAAAATGTATGGAAATATCTCATCCCATCCTCAAGTGAGGGATTCACAAGGGGAAAACATATCACAAGTATGGTTCCAACTTGGGTGGATAAAATAACTTCTCTTTTTAACCACCCAAACTAAACCCAATTAATTATTTGTGTAAGAAATGTTTTTAACCTTAAACAATAGATCTAAAATAAACTACATCAAATATCCAAAAATATAACAATTTTTTACTAAATTCTACCAAAAAAAACTAAAAAATTTAATAATTTAAACTAACTTAATATAATATTTCCATATCCAATATATATATATATATATATATATATATATATATATATATATATATAATGACCATCAATTAGGTGATTGTGATTAATAAATGCTCTTTCATTCTCTTTTCTAAACCTTTATCTTTCTCATCTTTGATTCACAATTATAATATATCAATAATTTTTATTATTTTGAATTTAAAAAATATATATTTACAATTTTTAATATGCTTTATTTTTTTAAAATAATTAATCATTGTAATCTGAAAACCATATTAAATATTTAATTTTTAACACTAGTTTATGAAAAAGTTGATAGCCCACGTATGTCTCAAAAGGTATTTTATTTACTTACTTGACACCTTTAAAAAGACGATAAATACTATGTATTTTATTTACTTATTTGACACCTTTAAAAAAACTAAAGTTGCAGGCCATGAAATATCTATTGTCTTTTCTATTGTCTTCTTTTCTCTGGAATATTTGTGTCTTAATTTAAATATTTTATTTATTTAATTGACACTTTAAAAAAACCATTGTGTGATAGTATGAGGATGCAATAGCTATTGTCTTTTTCTCAGAGGAATATTTGTATCTTAATTTAGGTTATTTATTTAACACCTAAAAAAACCATTGTGTAATAGTATGGATCATGCAGGTATGTTGTCTTAATTTGTAAAATATTAGTGTCTTAATTTGTGGAATATTCCTATGAGTGTGGATTTGTCTCAAAATCTTTAAATTTTTTTAATTATAATATAATTTTTTAACAAAACTTTTTTATTTAAAATATAATTTTTTTAACAAACACATCAATTTAAGACGTATAGAAAATCTTATCCCAAAACTGTTGATACCTTTATATGGGACTACCGCCTTTCTCTTGGTACTTAATTTTAAGTCATGTCATCTATAAAATAGAGCTCAAATTTGATGGAACATAAGGTCCTCATTCATGCTACCCAATCACTTAAAGATTTCAGTTAATCCAATAACATATATACATCAAATATATTCGATATATTTCAGTGAGTATATACTTAATAAATGTTAGTGACATAAAGCCGTTGCATCCATAAGAGGTAAGTTCACCCATAGTCATAAAGTATTTGAATTGGACTAGATTTTGATTCACCCAAAGTCATAAAGGATTTGGACTTGGAGTAGATTTTGATGGTGAAAATTATATCTTTAAAATATTAATTTTGATGAATACTAAATTTGATAAATGATTTTATGAGTGTTTATTTTTTTTAAAATTTATATTTTAATTAATTAAAAAAATATTTTTTTTTAAAAATATTATATTTATATTAATAAATAAAATTATAAAATTTTCTTAAAAATATTACATTTATATTAATAAATAAAATTATAAAATTTTGACAAAAGTAAGTTTATTTTTATTTTTATAATAAAATGTTTAGATTTTACCATGTAAAATGTTCAAAAAATTAAGTTAAATTTACATTATACAATGAAAACATCAATGCATTAGATATAAAAATTAGAAAGTATATGATAAATATAATAATGACTAAGTTTTTTAGTCATTATTTCTTTTCAAGTGAAAGAGCTAGAATCATTATCTAGACCCAACTCACTAGTACACATGGAAAGACTTATAACTTTTTAAACTTTGTTTTGCTTCTTCTTACAACATGTCCAAGCTAACTCAACATCACCATCATCCTATGAATTTCCATAATCCCACATCTTAGTGGTTCCAATTAGGTATTTTTCATTGTTGCATGATAGAAGATGAAGATTTGAGTGAATATACAATAGATTTTTTGCTTTTTTTTTTAAGGTAAGTTGATTCCTTTTATATAATTAGATGAAAATAAGGTCATTCTAATTTCTTTCACTTGTTGATGAACTAGTCACCTTCATATCAAAATTGAAATGTAACTATTAAAATTTAAATATGAAATAAATTCAATAAATAAAGAAATACATATATAGATTTTATAACTTTGAAATAAGAAATTCAAACATAGATTTCGATTACTTGAGAAAGTAAACAAATAATCAATGCACAAAGAAAAGGAGTGTTAACTTCATATTGCAACCAAAATTCTATGGGCCTAATTCTAGTCATGTTATATCAACAATCACCATATGTTTGACATGGCCTAATGCAAGAAACTTGACATGGGCCTAATGCAATAAACTTGGCATGACCCAAGGCTCCCTCGCACATGTTTGAGCTTGCAAGGATGGTGGGTAATGAAGGCAGAGCTTTAATACAACCCAAGCAAGGTAGGATAATGGACAATACGACCTCTGCACAGTGGGATGGACATGGTAACTCTTCTTATTTGGACTACGTCCTAAATCCTCTTTGAATCTCAGGTTGGTGGTCAATTTTGTTTTCATCTTATAGGTCCTTTCTTTGCCAAGGTTGGATAGTGCATAGGAGTTTACTATTGGCATAGTTGTTATCACCCGTATCAGTCGATTTGAAATTGAATTTGAATATTTTAGGATGAGTGTTTTGGGTGATTATATCGAGAGTTCAAAGCCCCATTCTTTGTTCTTTGGTTGTGGGTAGTCCCGTTTGATTGTTTTTTTGCTCGAAATTATCCTTTGTACTTAGGTTGGTAGTTGGAACTAATATCACTCTATTTTCCTTTTGTTTGTTGAGATTAGTATGTAATCAAGCCTTGGTTGTTAGTACGATATCTAATTTTTTTTTCTATGAGTGTGGATTTGTCTTTGAATATTTGGGAAAAGTTGTATTGGGCACTCAAGCATGGACTACAAGTTTCATGCTCCTCTCTTTGGTTGCAGACATCATTACTCAGAGTCTTGTTTGTATGAGTATTGGGGAAATTCTCTTCAATTTTGCGTTGACCCTCATCAATTGTATTTCAAATCTAGCTTGTGGGCTTGTTGCATTGTCAAGAATCGACTCTCTTTACAACTAACAAAAGGAAGAGTATACATGATCATGGATCAATGTGATTTACAAGAGCTTACGAGTATTCTAAGGATACATGAAGAAATGGTTTAGGGCAACAAAACATCTATTTTCTCTCTTATCCCTGAATTTCATGAATATGAGCAACAATGTAACTCACAAATTGCAAAAGTTATGGGCACCCTGGTTTAAGTTAAGTAATAATTAGTTATTCTAAAGGCAGGGTGCAATTTCTTGAAAAATATTGTGGATAATTTGAACAAAGATGCACAATCTATGGCTTATAATCAATGGTTGTATGGTCAATGGGAACACAAGGATGCAGATAAGGTGATTCAACTGATAGAAGATATGAAAATTGGAGAACATGAGTCAGTTCACATTGCCATAGGAATCGGGGAGATAGCAAGTCATCATACCTTCCTTTAGCTTATGTTTTTTAAAGTAATCAATATCTTAGGTATCTTTTATAGATTATATCATAGTAGAAAAAGCTAGGAAATTTTTCCATTAGATATGTGTAAGCTTTGTATGTTGTTTTGGATCTATGCAAACAACTTGAACTATGAAGACATTATGTAAGTTTAAAGAGTGTTGTTAGCTAAACTATAGTCATTTTTTATAATATAAATTGACTAGTTTTTGTTAAAATAAATACATAAAGAATTAGAGGATAAAATGAGATTAAGATACTATAAAGAGGTAATTAACCCTAATCTTGGAAATTTGAAGTAATTTTTTGTTATAACTTGTGGGGAGAATAAAATCAACATTGCTTAAATAAGAACAAACTTTCACAATCTTCATGATGAAATAAGGTTTAGACAATTCCTAAAATGTTGTGGGATGAAAGAGTTTCTCAACTTTATGATAGTAAGAAGGTGAATGATGAAAAGTGTTGTCTCTTAACATGTCTTACATATGCCACATTAAATCTCAATTTCATACTCTTTTCTACAACACTAACCTCCATAACCTTTCAAGTCATCAAAACTATGGAGATTCAAGAAAGACTCTCTTCAATCTTTTCAAGCATAGAAATAAAATTCTAAAGCAAACCAAGTAATTCATACATTTTCTTCTTAAGGTCCAATAAACCAAAATTGATCTCAATTGATGTTAACAACCGTTATTATCATTATAAATAAAGGTATATTGTTATAAATAAGAGTTCTCCTCTCTTATATAGGTCTTAGTGCTTATTGGAATCATGTTCATCCATTATTTTGGATTTGTATGTATAATCTAACGCTTGAATGTGCAGAGAACCCTATTGTTTTTTGTTTATTTTTTCGTTATCGTCATTTTGTTTCTATAAATTTTGTGGTAATGGATGTCCATTTGGTTATTAGAACATTGCATTTATAATTTGTATGGCTTATATGACTCACTATTTTATTGTATGGGTTATATGACTCACTATTTTATTGTTTTAATTTGTATGTGCCTTATATGATTTTTTCAATTAAAACTAAAAAACCAATTATATGAAATGGATTGTCACCTTTGCATTATTGTGAAATCTTAGTTAGAAAAGCATGTGGAATATCCAACATCTTATATGATGGAGTTCATAGTTCATGATATGTTTGTGTCATAACTCAAACCAAACCAAAACCACTTTAATTATTATTGGCATCCTTCGAAGAAGAATAATATTATTAGTAATTTCAATAATTTGAATATTATCATGTTATAAATCAGTGTGTGTTGCAATGTGATCGTTACTACACATCACACAAGTAAATGAAAGTGACTTATACAAAATCTTCATGAATTTTCCTAGGTGAGTATTATTCATTCAACCCACCATGCTATATATAGATATATAACGCTTTATTTATATATGTGAGACCATTTTCTCAAAATCCATAATGTGTAGGGAGGTTGTATAATTTATTCCATCAAATTTTATGAGTTGGTATTTTGATTGGTAATTAATATGTCTTTTATATGTAAAATCAAAATCAAGAGTGGGGAATTTATAGGACACTCACACAATACAACTTTTTCAATTAGGATGCTCAATATGTAGTTGAGTTTAGTGAAGGAAATGTATTTTTGCAAAAAATGTTTCTATATATTTTAAAGAAATTTTTGTGGGATTCTCTGCTTTTTCTCAAATGTTAGTGTATTAACCTCCCTAATCCGTAAAGTAGATAGAATAATCTATTTTGTTATGTAATAAAGGTTGTCGCTAGTAAATAAGGCCTATGTAATTATGTGAACACGTCTAATGTAAGAAGACTTATTAGAAGGTTTTGCCTCTAGAAAGTTCTTCCTCTAGAACGTTCTCAAGAAAATAGAAATAGTGTATATAGGGGTAGAAAGCATGGAAAAACTTGTCTTGTGAAATCATTTGTACTCAATCTCTGCTCTATTGTAGGTTGCCCCATGAAGAGGCAAGTGAACTTTGTGCTCAAGATAAATAAATGTATCATCATTTGCATCTATATTGTCATTGTGCTTAATGTTTTGTTTCTTTCTGTTAACTATTTTTTGTAATAATTATGCTATCGCTCGACATATTTCCTTTTGATACCTTACACCAAAATATTTGAATGACGAGCATCTCAACTACTAGAAACAATAATCATTGGTAACCTTAAGCAAATTGATTTGATTTGAAATTGTGAGCTACAACCTCCCCATTGACAACATGTTATTGGCAGATGGTTCAATTGACTGAGTTAACCCTTGGGGATAAAATGATTGGAAACATCTCATTCCATCCTCAAGTACTAAAGTGGAGGTGAGATTGCTAGTAGCTTGGCAACCCTAATTGACCCATGAGGGGAAACATGTCACAAGTGGGATTCAAACTTAAATGAGTAGGATAACAACTTCTCTTTTTAACCATCCAAACTAAATCCAATTAACTACTTTTGTAAGAAGTGTTTTTAACCTTGGACAATAGGTCTAGAAAAAGCTACATCACATACCCAAAGCACATACCCAAAGGTATAATTTTTTTTTTTATCTCCTTTTATAAAGAAAGCAAGAATAACTCTGAAAGTTAGTCCAAACATGCATAACTTTCTAGACAATTCACAATAAATCTTTATAGATGCTCATAAAATATATTTAAACCGATTTAATATGATATTCCCTAATATCCTATCCTTGGAAAACAAATACCTTTATATGGGACTACCGCCTTTCTCTAGGCACTTAATTTTAATTCATGTCATGGTATTAAATAGAGTCGGTGTACTCAAATTTGATGGAACATAAGGTCCTCATTTATCCATTTCATATATTTCATATATGCATCAAATATATTCGATCCATTTCACTTAATAAATGTTAGTGACATAAAGTCGTTGCATCCATAAGAGGTAAATTCACCCTCGTATCTAAAGTCATAAAGGATTTGGATGAGTCTAGATTTTGATGGGGAAAATTATATCTTCAAAATGTTGAATTTTGATATTAATTAAATTTTTTAGTTCATTTTTTTCAACTTTAATTATTTTTGAAGTGGAACAACTAGAGTTATTGTAATTAATTTAAAGTGTATTAGAAATTGTTTTTGAAGGTGCAAAACATATGTTGTTATAAAGTGGAGAGTTGGAAATGTTTTATTTTTAAATTTCAAGGGGTTGGAATGGGGTAAAATGTAAGATGCAAAATTTCAAAAGACAATTATCCATTTGAAATTGTATTGGGATATACAACTATGGAAATTAGACTATTTGTTCAAACAAAATGGACATGTGAGTGGAGTCAATATAATGGTGCAACATTAATGCGGCTTGGAGTCAAAGGGTGGGGTACGATAGAGTAGTTGAAAGAAATAACAAATTATAGGTGGGCGACCACATGTTAATGTGGATATGACAACTTGTTTCTACTTTCCCTTGGTAGGAAATGGAGAGTCAAGATTACTAGATGAAGGATTTTGTCATTGCATTATTGTTTCCCTTGTTGTAAAATGTGTAATACTTGTAGAGCATGTATTAGAATGTGGCAGTGGAAAGAATGGAAGGAATAACAACTCTTGTAACACACCCAACCCCCTAAGTGTCATTAAGGAGGTGGGGTTTTAAAAAATTTCAAGGCATACCATGCTTCTAAGGCCTTTTCTAAGCTTATGAATGCATTTTCTTCGTCAAGATATTTCCAATGAATGCACTCTTGTAAAATTATGAGTTCAAAGCTAAAAGATATTACCTTCATAAGTTTTCTCATTAACCCTTGTCTCTCTTTCCACGCTTGCAACTCCATCGTGGCATTCGTACAACCTTGTACATACACCCTTTGGATCTCAAGCTTATCGAGGCATTCTCCTTGTCCTGGCATATCACACCTCAAGCCTCGAGCCTCCTCCCTTAACTTCTTCATCTCCTTCACTTTTCCTTAGCTTTTCTTCTATCTTGTCCCCTCCCTTGTCCTTATCACATATCTGAAAATGTTTGTGATGCGATGTATCACATCCAAACATTTTATGGATGTGATACATCGCGACCAAAAAATGTTTCTTCGTGTGATATCATTCCCCTTTCCCTTTTTATCTTCCACATTAGCTCTTACATCTTCAACTTTAATGTCACATTGAGCTATTTAGGTTGCAATACTTGTTTCCTATCGACAAAATTTACAAATTGTGATACATGTATGACATCAAACAAACTTTGTCTTGTGACATGTTCTCGCCTCATCATAAAGTTAAACACTGACGACATGTATATCGCTCTGATACAAATCTTTATTGTTGCGATATGCACATCGCATTGATACAAACTTCTCTATATGTGATATGTGTATCACACCAGATTATTTTAAGTTGTGATGGTCCACTTCCCGAGGACGAGTTCTCATTTTGTGATCCCGTGAAATTTTTTGGGTGTGGCGTATCACACCACAACCACAAAAATTTGTGGTGCAATACATTGCACCACATAAAAAATTTCTTCATGTGACCACCAACCAAACCTCTTGAGGGTGTGCGACACAATGACGATTCTCACTTGGTTGCTTGGCAACACCAATATTACTTCGTCCAGACTATGCCTCTTCACCTAGAGCATACCCATACTTCGTTCTAGGCTATAGGTGAGTCACACTCCTACTCTAGTGCAACTCACTTGTACACTTAGACAATTTGTTAACAACTTAACACTTAGTCTTTTAAGCATATATGCCAACCAAAGAGAACACTTGTGAAATAAACAAAAGACACATAGATATAGTGTGGGTGGCACAAAACGTGACTAACACCTGACTAAGTATTATTATTGTGAAATAGTTACAATATGAACACTACTGGCTCGGTTTACAACTTGGGTAGAGTCACACGACTCGCCTCAACTCACCAAGACACTCATACACAGATTCGTCACACCAAAACTCATCTGTCACAATAACTTTCACAACTCTTGTGATGCACCCCCAAACGTGCATCCACCACATACTCATTGTCTCTTCTCTGTCACAAGACTTCACACAGACCTATGGTTCTGTCTCATGTTATGCCTCACCCAGACCTGCGACACGATTTCCCCAAACTCAACCCAAAGAAGGTAACCCCAACTTTGTCCACAAAATAACCTTAAGGCAACACAAGTCCTCCCATGTGGAGTGACTTGGCTCCTTGAGGGAGCTCACCCCTCTTTGTCCAAGTCTACCATGAAATCTTGACTCTGATCTTGCTCTACCTGTTGTGTCTTCTTGGTTGTGCGCCCATGTTCTTTTATATGGACTCCAAACATCACCTTTGAGAATTGTCGTGTCCTTTGGGTGTGTCACGCCCCTCCGTGGACCATCGCACCTAAATAAACTAATGCACCCCTTCACAAACCTGAAAGTACCCAAATGGATCCATGCACTCGTCAACCTTTACATCCCTTGGGACCAGCAAGCCCCAACCTTGGGTGTGCTCCTCATGTCAACGTGCCCCAACCTCTTTGGTGTGCCCCTTCTCTTGGTCGCTTCTACCCAATGCTTCGCCTCATGCTTAGGCAAGACCCTTAACATGATCAAGCACCCAAGATGCCCACTTGCCTAACTAATGTGACTCTTAGATGTCGAAGCAACCCCAAATTCTATCTCAGTAAAAACTTGAACAATAATGTTTGTACCCTTCTAATAAAAAAACCTTACAAATAATATAATATATCATAATGCTCTCTCTCTCTATATATATATAATATAATATAATATAATATAATATAATATAATATACCGGAAACTCCTTAAAGTAACCGTTGGTTCCTATCATAGGAGCTATTATTCTATTTAGGAAAGCAAGGAACCAACCACCTCATAACTTCATATTTAGAAAGCAAGGAACAACAACCTCTAACTACGAATATCTAACTATCCAAAAATAACTATAACTAAATACTATTAACATATATTAGGCTTGTTTATGAAGTATAGCTCCTTATGTAAGTATTTTTTTTTAGACCAATAGCTCCTGATAAAAATATATTGTAATGCTATAATATATATATAAATAATAATAATAATATACTCATGAGTATACCTATGAAAAACTCAACACTTTTAAAAAGACACTTTATTTATTTGACACTCTTAAAAAAAACCATGGACCATGAAATAGCTATCGTCTTTTATTACAAATTATTCTATTGTCTTCTTCTTTTCTTTCATTAACTTGTGGAATATTTGTGTACAATTCTAGATATTTCGCTTTTCCTTATTGTTATTGTGGCCTTTAACATGCCACATCATCCACCATTTTCTAACCCTAAAAACTATTTAATTTTAATATAATACCATGACGTGGCATAGCATATTAACTAAGGGTTACATAGTAGTTTTACTCTAATTTTATTCATTTCATGGTATAAAATAGAGTCGGTGTACTCAAATGTGATGGAATATAAGGTCCTCATTTATGCTACCAATCAATTATCCAATAACATATATACATCACGTTTATTCAATCCAATCCATAACATATATACATCACATATATTCAATCCAATCCATTCGACTTAGTATATACTTAATAATTGTTAGTGATATAAAGTCGTTCCATCCATAAGAGGTAAGTTCACTAGATAAAGTCATAAAGGGACTAGATTTTGATGGTGAAATTATATCGTTAAAATGTTGAAGAATGATTTAACAAGGGTATGTCTTTTCGTCATCATTGTTGTTGTAGTGTGTAGAAAATTTATACTATGATAATAAAAAAAAATTAATTTAATTCTTACTTATGCTAAAAATTATCATATGAAAGTTAATTCATTTTTATAATAAAATGACAATTATATCATTGAAATGTTGAATATAATTTTGATTATAATTTAATAATTTTTTATCATTTTATAGAATTTACACTATAATAAAAAAATAAAATTTATTTATTAAAAAAAATTATATTTATATTCATAAATAAAATTTTGAAAAAGGTCATTTCATTCTTTTTCATTTTTATAATAAAATGTTTAAATGGTATAATGTAAAAGTGTTAAAAAAAAAATTCATCTTCTATATTTTTAATAAAAAGTTTAAATTCTACAATGAAAATATCAATATGCTAGATATCGAAAATAAAAAATTAGATTATAAATATTATTAATTAATGATTTTTTTTTTTTCCAAATTTTTAAATTTAGTTATTTTTTTAAGTAAAAAAATTGGAATTATTGTAATATATCTAAAGTATAGTATTATTGTGTAATGATATATAAGTATTTATATTGTTTTAAGTAGTCATATAAATCAAAATTTTACATTTATTATTTATTATATTGTAATTAATAATAGTCATACATTTTCTAGAGGGAAATGACTTATCAAACCTTATATGTTCATTGTACTCAATCAATTGTTATTCTCATATATATCTGTATAATAAATAATTATTAAAATTTAATATAGATATATGGGATTACTTTATGCATTTATGATGCTCTCATGAAGTGAATTACCAAGTTCACTTCATTTGGTATCAAAGGGATTGTTATCTCGCAAAATAAAAATTTATTTTAATAATGACATTTAACAAGAAAAAAAGAAAAAGAAAATGTAGTTAAAAATGAAAGTTTCCAAATACTTTAAAATACACATGAATAAGTATCATTAATGAAAGAGTACTCACTCCAATTTACATCAAAGGTAAGGAGATAGAAAAAATCATCATTTATGATATAGATGCTTATTTTTTTAAAGGAATTAAAAAAAATGTGAATTTATTTTTAAGTGAAGGAATTTTTGCATGGAATAAAAAAAAAATATAAACCTTTCTTTAAGTGTAGGATAAGTTTCATAAGAAATCATGTAAAAGTAAATAACTGGTAACTTAAATAAAGTGAAAAATTGAAAAATTGTAATTGAAAAGTGAATAATTTGAAATTATTGGTAAAAGGGAGAAGTATTAAAAGAACATAAAAGGTAGAAATATTAAATTTCATAAGAGATTTCTCCTTAAAGTAAACAAAGGTTGCATGGCAACGTAGTCCCTGCAGAGTTAGTTGGGAAATACCTGTTGAACAATGAAGCTTAATATAACTAAATGCACAAGTAATGAATATTTTTTGTCAAAAGATAATAATTGAGAGTTGTTTGTTATTCAAAATGTATAATGAACCGTAAGTTGAATGGAACTATAATATTCATAAATATAATAAATATATTATAAATATAATAATAAATAATATATTAGATAATAAATATAATATAAATATAATAATGCATAATAATAAATACATAGTACAACTTTTTATATTTAGAT
>ML793295.1:263171-281742 GCA_009831015.1 Picea engelmannii | reverse complement strand
TATAAATTTTGTGGTAATGGATGTCCATTTGGTTATTAGAACATTGCATTTATAATTTGTATGGCTTATATGACTCACTATTTTATTGTATGGGTTATATGACTCACTATTTTATTGTTTTAATTTGTATGTGCCTTATATGATTTTTTCAATTAAAACTAAAAAACCAATTATATGAAATGGATTGTCACCTTTGCATTATTGTGAAATCTTAGTTAGAAAAGCATGTGGAATATCCAACATCTTATATGATGGAGTTCATAGTTCATGATATGTTTGTGTC
This sequence comes from Picea engelmannii, assembly GCA_009831015.1. Taxonomy (NCBI): domain Eukaryota; kingdom Viridiplantae; phylum Streptophyta; class Pinopsida; order Pinales; family Pinaceae; genus Picea; species Picea engelmannii. Next base: position 281,459 of record ML793295.1, on the reverse strand, counting down.
ATAACTCAAACCAAACCAAAACCACTTTAATTATTATTGGCATCCTTCGAAGAAGAATAATATTATTAGTAATTTCAATAATTTGAATATTATCATGTTATAAATCAGTGTGTGTTGCAATGTGATCGTTACTACACATCACACAAGTAAATGAAAGTGACTTATACAAAATCTTCATGAATTTTCCTAGGTGAGTATTATTCATTCAACCCACCATGCTATATATAGATATATAACGCTTTATTTATATATGTGAGACCATTTTCTCAAAATCCATAATGTGTAGGGAGGTTGTATAATTTATTCCATCAAATTTTATGAGTTGGTATTTTGATTGGTAATTAATATGTCTTTTATATGTAAAATCAAAATCAAGAGTGGGGAATTTATAGGACACTCACACAATACAACTTTTTCAATTAGGATGCTCAATATGTAGTTGAGTTTAGTGAAGGAAATGTATTTTTGCAAAAAATGTTTCTATATATTTTAAAGAAATTTTTGTGGGATTCTCTGCTTTTTCTCAAATGTTAGTGTATTAACCTCCCTAATCCGTAAAGTAGATAGAATAATCTATTTTGTTATGTAATAAAGGTTGTCGCTAGTAAATAAGGCCTATGTAATTATGTGAACACGTCTAATGTAAGAAGACTTATTAGAAGGTTTTGCCTCTAGAAAGTTCTTCCTCTAGAACGTTCTCAAGAAAATAGAAATAGTGTATATAGGGGTAGAAAGCATGGAAAAACTTGTCTTGTGAAATCATTTGTACTCAATCTCTGCTCTATTGTAGGTTGCCCCATGAAGAGGCAAGTGAACTTTGTGCTCAAGATAAATAAATGTATCATCATTTGCATCTATATTGTCATTGTGCTTAATGTTTTGTTTCTTTCTGTTAACTATTTTTTGTAATAATTATGCTATCGCTCTACATATTTCCTTTTGATACCTTACACCAAAATATTTGAATGACGAGCATCTCAACTACTAGAAACAATAATCATTGGTAACCTTAAGCGAATTGATTTGATTTGAAATTGTGAGCTACAACCTCCCCATTGACAACGTGTTATTGGCAGATGGTTCAATTGACTGAGTTAACCCTTGGGGATAAAATGATTGGAAACATCTCATTCCATCCTCAAGTACTAAAGTGGAGGTGAGATTGCTAGTAGCTTGGCAACCCTAATTGACCCATGAGGGGAAACATGTCACAAGTGGGATTCAAACTTAAATGAGTAGGATAACAACTTCTCTTTTTAACCATCCAAACTAAATCCAATTAACTACTTTTGTAAGAAGTGTTTTTAACCTTGGACAATAGGTCTAGAAAAAGCTACATCACATACCCAAAGCACATACCCAAAGGTATAATTTTTTTTTTTATCTCCTTTTATAAAGAAAGCAAGAATAACTCTGAAAGTTAGTCCAAACATGCATAACTTTCTAGACAATTCACAATAAATCTTTATAGATGCTCATAAAATATATTTAAACCGATTTAATATGATATTCCCTAATATCCTATCCTTGGAAAACAAATACCTTTATATGGGACTACCGCCTTTCTCTAGGCACTTAATTTTAATTCATGTCATGGTATTAAATAGAGTCGGTGTACTCAAATTTGATGGAACATAAGGTCCTCATTTATCCATTTCATATATTTCATATATGCATCAAATATATTCGATCCATTTCACTTAATAAATGTTAGTGACATAAAGTCGTTGCATCCATAAGAGGTAAATTCACCCTCGTATCTAAAGTCATAAAGGATTTGGATGAGTCTAGATTTTGATGGGGAAAATTATATCTTCAAAATGTTGAATTTTGATATTAATTAAATTTTTTAGTTCATTTTTTTCAACTTTAATTATTTTTGAAGTGGAACAACTAGAGTTATTGTAATTAATTTAAAGTGTATTAGAAATTGTTTTTGAAGGTGCAAAACATATGTTGTTATAAAGTGGAGAGTTGGAAATGTTTTATTTTTAAATTTCAAGGGGTTGGAATGGGGTAAAATGTAAGATGCAAAATTTCAAAAGACAATTATCCATTTGAAATTGTATTGGGATATACAACTATGGAAATTAGACTATTTGTTCAAACAAAATGGACATGTGAGTGGAGTCAATATAATGGTGCAACATTAATGCGGCTTGGAGTCAAAGGGTGGGGTACGATAGAGTAGTTGAAAGAAATAACAAATTATAGGTGGGCGACCACATGTTAATGTGGATATGACAACTTGTTTCTACTTTCCCTTGGTAGGAAATGGAGAGTCAAGATTACTAGATGAAGGATTTTGTCATTGCATTATTGTTTCCCTTGTTGTAAAATGTGTAATACTTGTAGAGCATGTATTAGAATGTGGCAGTGGAAAGAATGGAAGGAATAACAACTCTTGTAACACACCCAACCCCCTAAGTGTCATTAAGGAGGTGGGGTTTTAAAAAATTTCAAGGCATACCATGCTTCTAAGGCCTTTTCTAAGCTTATGAATGCATTTTCTTCGTCAAGATATTTCCAATGAATGCACTCTTGTAAAATTATGAGTTCAAAGCTAAAAGATATTACCTTCATAAGTTTTCTCATTAACCCTTGTCTCTCTTTCCACGCTTGCAACTCCATCGTGGCATTCGTACAACCTTGTACATACACCCTTTGGATCTCAAGCTTATCGAGGCATTCTCCTTGTCCTGGCATATCACACCTCAAGCCTCGAGCCTCCTCCCTTAACTTCTTCATCTCCTTCACTTTTCCTTAGCTTTTCTTCTATCTTGTCCCCTCCCTTGTCCTTATCACATATCTGAAAATGTTTGTGATGCGATGTATCACATCCAAACATTTTATGGATGTGATACATCGCGACCAAAAAATGTTTCTTCGTGTGATATCATTCCCCTTTCCCTTTTTATCTTCCACATTAGCTCTTACATCTTCAACTTTAATGTCACATTGAGCTATTTAGGTTGCAATACTTGTTTCCTATCGACAAAATTTACAAATTGTGATACATGTATGACATCAAACAAACTTTGTCTTGTGACATGTTCTCGCCTCATCATAAAGTTAAACACTGACGACATGTATATCGCTCTGATACAAATCTTTATTGTTGCGATATGCACATCGCATTGATACAAACTTCTCTATATGTGATATGTGTATCACACCAGATTATTTTAAGTTGTGATGGTCCACTTCCCGAGGACGAGTTCTCATTTTGTGATCCCGTGAAATTTTTTGGGTGTGGCGTATCACACCACAACCACAAAAATTTGTGGTGCAATACATTGCACCACATAAAAAATTTCTTCATGTGACCACCAACCAAACCTCTTGAGGGTGTGCGACACAATGACGATTCTCACTTGGTTGCTTGGCAACACCAATATTACTTCGTCCAGACTATGCCTCTTCACCTAGAGCATACCCATACTTCGTTCTAGGCTATAGGTGAGTCACACTCCTACTCTAGTGCAACTCACTTGTACACTTAGACAATTTGTTAACAACTTAACACTTAGTCTTTTAAGCATATATGCCAACCAAAGAGAACACTTGTGAAATAAACAAAAGACACATAGATATAGTGTGGGTGGCACAAAACGTGACTAACACCTGACTAAGTATTATTATTGTGAAATAGTTACAATATGAACACTACTGGCTCGGTTTACAACTTGGGTAGAGTCACACGACTCGCCTCAACTCACCAAGACACTCATACACAGATTCGTCACACCAAAACTCATCTGTCACAATAACTTTCACAACTCTTGTGATGCACCCCCAAACGTGCATCCACCACATACTCATTGTCTCTTCTCTGTCACAAGACTTCACACAGACCTATGGTTCTGTCTCATGTTATGCCTCACCCAGACCTGCGACACGATTTCCCCAAACTCAACCCAAAGAAGGTAACCCCAACTTTGTCCACAAAATAACCTTAAGGCAACACAAGTCCTCCCATGTGGAGTGACTTGGCTCCTTGAGGGAGCTCACCCCTCTTTGTCCAAGTCTACCATGAAATCTTGACTCTGATCTTGCTCTACCTGTTGTGTCTTCTTGGTTGTGCGCCCATGTTCTTTTATATGGACTCCAAACATCACCTTTGAGAATTGTCGTGTCCTTTGGGTGTGTCACGCCCCTCCGTGGACCATCGCACCTAAATAAACTAATGCACCCCTTCACAAACCTGAAAGTACCCAAATGGATCCATGCACTCGTCAACCTTTACATCCCTTGGGACCAGCAAGCCCCAACCTTGGGTGTGCTCCTCATGTCAACGTGCCCCAACCTCTTTGGTGTGCCCCTTCTCTTGGTCGCTTCTACCCAATGCTTCGCCTCATGCTTAGGCAAGACCCTTAACATGATCAAGCACCCAAGATGCCCACTTGCCTAACTAATGTGACTCTTAGATGTCGAAGCAACCCCAAATTCTATCTCAGTAAAAACTTGAACAATAATGTTTGTACCCTTCTAATAAAAAAACCTTACAAATAATATAATATATCATAATGCTCTCTCTCTCTATATATATATAATATAATATAATATAATATAATATAATATAATATACCGGAAACTCCTTAAAGTAACCGTTGGTTCCTATCATAGGAGCTATTATTCTATTTAGGAAAGCAAGGAACCAACCACCTCATAACTTCATATTTAGAAAGCAAGGAACAACAACCTCTAACTACGAATATCTAACTATCCAAAAATAACTATAACTAAATACTATTAACATATATTAGGCTTGTTTATGAAGTATAGCTCCTTATGTAAGTATTTTTTTTTAGACCAATAGCTCCTGATAAAAATATATTGTAATGCTATAATATATATATAAATAATAATAATAATATACTCATGAGTATACCTATGAAAAACTCAACACTTTTAAAAAGACACTTTATTTATTTGACACTCTTAAAAAAAACCATGGACCATGAAATAGCTATCGTCTTTTATTACAAATTATTCTATTGTCTTCTTCTTTTCTTTCATTAACTTGTGGAATATTTGTGTACAATTCTAGATATTTCGCTTTTCCTTATTGTTATTGTGGCCTTTAACATGCCACATCATCCACCATTTTCTAACCCTAAAAACTATTTAATTTTAATATAATACCATGACGTGGCATAGCATATTAACTAAGGGTTACATAGTAGTTTTACTCTAATTTTATTCATTTCATGGTATAAAATAGAGTCGGTGTACTCAAATGTGATGGAATATAAGGTCCTCATTTATGCTACCAATCAATTATCCAATAACATATATACATCACGTTTATTCAATCCAATCCATAACATATATACATCACATATATTCAATCCAATCCATTCGACTTAGTATATACTTAATAATTGTTAGTGATATAAAGTCGTTCCATCCATAAGAGGTAAGTTCACTAGATAAAGTCATAAAGGGACTAGATTTTGATGGTGAAATTATATCGTTAAAATGTTGAAGAATGATTTAACAAGGGTATGTCTTTTCGTCATCATTGTTGTTGTAGTGTGTAGAAAATTTATACTATGATAATAAAAAAAAATTAATTTAATTCTTACTTATGCTAAAAATTATCATATGAAAGTTAATTCATTTTTATAATAAAATGACAATTATATCATTGAAATGTTGAATATAATTTTGATTATAATTTAATAATTTTTTATCATTTTATAGAATTTACACTATAATAAAAAAATAAAATTTATTTATTAAAAAAAATTATATTTATATTCATAAATAAAATTTTGAAAAAGGTCATTTCATTCTTTTTCATTTTTATAATAAAATGTTTAAATGGTATAATGTAAAAGTGTTAAAAAAAAAATTCATCTTCTATATTTTTAATAAAAAGTTTAAATTCTACAATGAAAATATCAATATGCTAGATATCGAAAATAAAAAATTAGATTATAAATATTATTAATTAATGATTTTTTTTTTTTCCAAATTTTTAAATTTAGTTATTTTTTTAAGTAAAAAAATTGGAATTATTGTAATATATCTAAAGTATAGTATTATTGTGTAATGATATATAAGTATTTATATTGTTTTAAGTAGTCATATAAATCAAAATTTTACATTTATTATTTATTATATTGTAATTAATAATAGTCATACATTTTCTAGAGGGAAATGACTTATCAAACCTTATATGTTCATTGTACTCAATCAATTGTTATTCTCATATATATCTGTATAATAAATAATTATTAAAATTTAATATAGATATATGGGATTACTTTATGCATTTATGATGCTCTCATGAAGTGAATTACCAAGTTCACTTCATTTGGTATCAAAGGGATTGTTATCTCGCAAAATAAAAATTTATTTTAATAATGACATTTAACAAGAAAAAAAGAAAAAGAAAATGTAGTTAAAAATGAAAGTTTCCAAATACTTTAAAATACACATGAATAAGTATCATTAATGAAAGAGTACTCACTCCAATTTACATCAAAGGTAAGGAGATAGAAAAAATCAACATTTATGATATAGATGCTTATTTTTTAAAGGAATTAAAAAAATGTGAATTTATTTTTAAGTGAAGGAATTTTTGCATGGAATAAAAAAAAAATATAAACCTTTCTTTAAGTGTAGGATAAGTTTCATAAGAAATCATGTAAAAGTAAATAAATGGTAACTTAAATAAAGTGAAAAATTGAAAAATTGTAATTGAAAAGTGAATAATTTGAAATTATTGGTAAAAGGGAGAAGTATTAAAAGAACATAAAAGATAGAAATATTAAATTTTATAAGAGATTTCTCCTTAAAGTAAACAAAGGTTGCATGGCAACGTAGTCCCTGCAGAGTTAGTTGGGAAATACCTGTTGAACAATGAAGCTTAATATAACTAAATGCACAAGTAATGAATATTTTTTGTCAAAAGATAATAATTGAGAGTTGTTTGTTATTCAAAATGTATAATGAACCGTAAGTTGAATGGAACTATAATATTCATAAATATAATAAATATATTATAAATATAATAATAAATAATATATTAGATAATAAATATAATATAAATATAATAATGCATAATAATAAATACATAGTACAACTTTTTATATTTAGATGTGGTGATTGGTGAAATTAATTGATTATGTAATTAATTCTACATATTGAAAGACATGAAGGGAACAATAACACTTCAATTCTATCAACCAATTAGAAATGAGAAAACCAAATATTTTTATTATATCCAAAAATATATATTTGTTTTCCTATGTTAAACATTACATTGCATACACAAATTTATAGTAAAAGGTAAATTAATGTCACATCAATGTCACATCAAAAACAAACTCATTGCTATAGTCCCATGGCAGGGACTAATAAAGGGTGGATATATTTACGTTCTTAAGATATATCCTTAAAGGTCAAATATTATCATCAAACATATATTCCAAGATTCAATTAAAGAGTTATAAAATTAATCCCTTGGTTTAAATCAAGTGAAAAGTGAAAAGCCTAAGAGAAGAAAAAAATATATAGTGAAGGCTAAAAGATAAGACTAATCATTATTTTAAATTCAAGCAAAATATTAGTGAAAATAATATATAAAGAATTATGAAGTGTGACAAATTAAATTCAAATTTCAATATTGAAGTGAACCACCAAGTTCACTTCAATATGCGTAAGGGGTTAAAGAAACTGGGGAGATGGACTTGACATTCAAAAATGTCCATCACTCTATAGAATGAATGGACTTAACTTATAAAGTTTGGGTCCATGTCCATTGTAACCAAATTGGGGAACTCAATACATCACTTGAAATGACAAAGTGAAAATTGGAGGAGTTGAAGAGGGATTATAAATTAGAAGGACTTCTAAGTTACCTTGAGGCTATTGATTGTTGTATATCTTTAATAGAGATTGAATTAAGATTTTCAAGATTTGAACAAGATTCGCATGGTCTCCATGTTATTAGTACAAGGAATGGGGGTACCGATGGAAGTGAAACATCACACTCTAACAGTTGTGGAGGATTATAGTACAATTACTAGTTTAATACACAAAAACACTAGTCCAACCAATTATAAACTTCCCTTTATCCTAGTTCAATCTCAACATGAGGCAGAAAAAAATCAAACCATCTCTTGTATCAAGTCTTAAGGAGCCTCTACCGTCAAGTTGATTTGTTAGCCAACAAGGAAACACCATTAAAAATAGGGGAGCTTTGGGTTAATGGTCAATTAACCATCCAAGCCATATCTTAATATGCCCCTTGGAATTTAATGATAAGTACCACCATGCCACATGTCCCTCACATGCCAACCCCTCCACCAAGGCAATGCAATAAACTTGATGAGGTCCAAGGCTCCCTCACACATGTTTGAGCTTGCAAGGATGATGGGTAATGAAGGGAGAGATTTAATATATCCTAGGCAAGGTGGGATAATGGACAATATGACCTCTACGTAATGGGAGAAACATGGTAGCTATACTAATTTGGACTATGTCTTAAATCCTCTTTGAATCTTAGGTTAGTGGTCTATATTGTTTTCATCTTGTGGGTCCTTTCTTTGCCAAGGTTGGATAGTGCATAAGAGTTGACTATTAACATAGTTGTTCTTGCCAATATCAGTCGGTTTGGAATTGAATTTGAATATTTTAGGATGGGTGTTTTGGGTATTTATATCAAGAGTTCAAAGCCCCATTATTTGTTCTTTGGTTGTTGGTAGTTCTATTTAATTGGTTTTCGCCTGAAATTATCCTTGGTACTCAGGTTGGCAGTTGACACTGATATCACTCTGTTTTCCTTTTGTTTATTGAGATTGGTATATAATCAAGCCTTGGTTGTTAGTACAATAACTAATTTGTGTTTCTATGAGTGTGGATTTGTCTTTGAATATTTGGGAAAAGTTGTATTGGGCACTCAAGCAGAGAGTGCAAAGTTTCATACTCCTCTCTGGTTGCAAACATCATTATTAGTGTCAATGGGACATCATCACATATTAAATGTGAATCACATCAGGCAATATGCAAATTAAATGGGTGGTGCACCTGGGTGGGGTGTTTGACGTTAGGTTGCCAACTGTCAGGATGTTTACACATGAAATGTTAAAGCGGGGGGGACAATATGTACTACTCACACGCACTCTCCATGGTCATAGTGGGATAATGAATATGAAGTATAATGAATTTGTTAAGATGAAGTGGAAGCAACTCATGCGAGATGAAGTGGATGAGATAACCGTAGTGTTTGTAGGATCATTTGTCCTGGCTTGTTACCTGATCGACATAATGGTAGATCGTATTTTTCAGATTGGGCCTGAGAGTGCTCTTTTATCGCCCCTATTTATCTCTTATTTTCTAAGAAAGAACTCGAGCCTAGAAGTTCTATTTGTTTGGCTTAATTTCATTATGAATTCAGGGGTGCTAGCTAGGTTTGGGGGATTACAGTTGTGCATTGGGGGGATCAACTTAGAGGACCTCCCTCTATCCTTCCAAAGTGGCATTGGTCCTTTGGGTCTTCAGTGTCTGTAAACATCTAGAAACTTGGCCACTGGTTGTGCTCTTCTTGTTGTCCCTTTAGGAAATTCTACAACGTGCCCACGACAGAGGTTCACTGATCAAAAGGAAGCGTCATCAAAGCGTCTCGGGCATTCCAGTTGGTGGAATTGGAGTCTTAATCTGGGGTTTCTCCTCCAAGTCATGGCCCCGTGTCTTGGTGCCCCAGTCAATTTCTTTCATTTTCTTTGCAAACTCCCCACTAGATGAGTCTAAACTTCATTCAAATGTCTCATGAAAAGGACAATGCTCCGACGTCCTCTTAAGATCGGGTAGAGAATATAGAGGATCTTTGTAATTCCCTGCAACAACTTCAAATTGCAGTCCAAGGATTGTCTATGTAGGTAACATATATTCTAGAAATTCTCATTTAGCACAGAATAGCCATGAGTGGCAACAACATGACGAAGTATATGCAATCCATTCCCAAGTGGAAGATTTGTAGGCCGAAAGTGCAATTACACCTCTGATTATGGAGACAGTTTCAATAACTAATGGCTCCTTCCCTTCAATAGAAAGTCCACTCCTGGACCTGAACCTTCCAGCTCGTGACATGAGAAAAGAGGATACGGAACCTCCTGCTCATTCCAAGCCTAGTGTTTGATGTTTTAATTTTTTTTTTTGCATCTTTGACATAATTTTTAGAGTATACATAGTCAAATTTTGTAATGCAAATACTCATATCGAAGAATAAACTTATTTAAGGACAAATAAGCTTAGTTCTATGTTGAACAAACAATTTTTTCCCTCACCTTTAAGCACATTTTTGAGCACTTTCTAATCCTTTACATGCTTTAGCCACAAATCTTTTTTAATTAATATAAAATCCACCCATCATTATTAAAAAAAAATTAATAAACTATAATAATGAAATATTATTTCATCAAAATACAAAAATCTTAAAATATTATTTCATCAAAATACAAAAATCTTAAACTTAACTAGTAAAATGAAACACCTCAATATTTTATTGTTTTAATTTGTATGTGCCTGAGTGTGATTTTTTGCATTAAAACTAAAGAACCGATTGCACGAAATGGATTGTCACCTATGCATGATTGTGGAAATCTTCTTGGTTAGTATTATCATGTGGAATATTGTATACGATATTTGTGTCACCACTTAAACCGAACCCCTTCAATAATCATGGGCATCTCTTCACGAATATTATTATCATCAATTGATATTTAGGCACTTTGAAGATTCTTGTGTTATAAAGCAATACGTGTTCCATTGTAATCTTTATTACACATCACAAAAGTAAATAAAAGCTACTTCTACAAAAGCTTCACGAATTGCCCTAGGTGAACATTATCTATTCAACTTATTCATCCACAAATTATGATTCTATGTACATGATCCTTTTTACAACAATGATCTCACTTATTCATCCACAAATTATGAAGACCCTATGTACATGATCCTTTTTACAACAATGATAATGTTTAGGAAGGTTGCAAAATCTATTCTCACTTGGTTCTATGAGTCAATGTTTCAATATATGTGTCATACCTTTTAGAGAGAAGGTCAGACACCTTAGTCAATGTTGTTATTCATGTATTTTTGAGTAACTGTGTTTATAATTTTATTTTTTAATGGTCAATATCCTTTGGGTTTAATACATTTAACTTATTTATTCAAAAGGATTGAGGTAGTTGTACAAGAATCTTATAATTGGCTTTTCAATTTTGTTGGAAAAGAATCCTTTAAATGACCTATGAACCTCATAGGAGAAGAATCCTTCAAATGCCTTATGATCTAATCAAAAGACTTTGTTATCATAATCAAAGCCTTGGAACTATTAATAGTCATGCTCAACTAATCTTCATTCAAGTCAACCTCTACACATATCTTGTTAGATGTGATAATTTCCTTTCTCACTAGGTAAAGTCAATTGAGTTTTTTTTCAAAAACAATGTCGATCTCTTACAAAACAATTCAATTGTAACTTGTTCAAGTTTAATTTTTTCAAACAATTTATTTAAAATCCTTCAAATAACATGTTTTAGGAATTTCAATCTCATGCTTGCTAAAAACTAGTGTAAATATGTCTTAACCCTTGATTTATCAAACATCAAAAGAGATCAACTCTCTCAAAATACAAATCTTTTTAAGAATGCTTATAAAAAGATTTACACATTGAAGAATTCGGTTCCTCTTTGTAATACCCCTGTTCCCCCAGCTTCTAAATATAACTAGAGATTGCCAAAAGACTATGGCAGACTAAATGTGTGTGAATGTTGGATTTGATGAGCCTTTTTGTTACAAAAGGTAATGTATGTATTTATGTTATTAATTGAAAATGTATAGTGTTGCATAGCTACTGAAACGAGGGTTTTCCAAGATAGACCATGATGTTATGAGAGAGATGGTGAGGGGAACCAAAAATGATTGAAATGACCCCCCACCAAATCAGTATCTTATTGGATTTAATTGCTCATACCCAGAACAATCCTTTGACCCATAAATGAATTACCAGCCAGGATGGTAGTTGGAAAGGTCTCCTCAAGAGTTAATGAGGAGATGGGGTAGAGTACCCATCTGTAAGGCTTCCAGACCTAACCACGAGCTAGGGATTCAGACCCATGAAATCGTGCTAAGAAAGGAAAGAAAGAAAGTAATTCCGTGGGAAGAGGATATCTGCGCAAGGAAGAAGAGTGGAGAGACCAATCTCCAGAAAAGGAAAAAGAGGTTGCATCTCTCGGGTTCAAGGGAGAACTGAGAAAAAAGCTCGTTTCGGGTGCAAGAAGCTGTTGGCAACATTTTTAGTCCAAGATGATAAAAAGGGCTAGAGAGTGATTGTGGAAGTACTCATTGCAGATCCCCTTTCTTGGTACATAGAAAACCGGTTTCCAGGACCCCATGGGAGGAGGAGAGTAACCTTCATCCCTGATTGTCGTTGAGCAAGAAGAAACAACCTCTCTCAGAGCATCATGTTCTAGCTATGGGGTGGTCAGCAGTAAATCCGTTCAGGAGTGGTTGTGCCTACGGTTGGGTGGAAACGGGCTCCCCTTTCAAAAGTCGCTTCAAAATCTCTGGCTTCTGATAAGTATTTTCATACTCTATGCACTGAAATGGAAATGATGATTGAATGCACATATCTATGACTAAATTCTGTATTGAATGATTAAGGTAGAAATGCTCATTGTTTTTCTGTGAACCCATTCTTTTGAATGGTCTTTTGTTTGCCTCAGCTTAACAGCTAGAGGGTCATGGTACGTGGGTCTGCAAGAGAGTCGAGGTAGGGTTAACTGGAATGTTTAAGTTTTGCCGACCTCTTGAATTTACCTTCATGAGTATACTGAATTCTAACCCTGTGGAAGGGTGGAGACTCCTTTAGACCCTTCAGTTGTGTGACTGAGGGCTCATGTCCATGGCCTTAACCAATTCATGGCTGAGAGTAAACGTGTAGCCCACATGAATGATCTGAGGACCCATGTGACCAAGGTCTGTGAACCCTGTGCTAGGATCGATAAGAGCTGAGATTTTCTAGCTTTGGGACTCCAGGAGTTCTGATCTCCAGGGTGTTATGGCCTTACCACTTTCAAACTGGCCGAAGGAAACTCGTTGTTATGGTTACCCATGAGGTCGACCAACATGTGGCAATGACCCTAATCGTGACAGATGGACCTGTCCCACCGTTAAACCTCGACACATTTACTAATCGCGAAGTAACGTGAGCTGCAGATCTGAGGGTATTTGAGAGTCCCCCTAAACGTTGGATCTACGTTGATGTAAGTCCGACATTGACTACTTCGAGAGAACTAAGGTGTTATAGCACCAAATTCCCCGGACGTCGTAGTTATGAATTGATGAGAGCCGTGGATCTGGGGATTTCATTGAGAACCCCTCTTAACCATTTGATCAAATAGTGGAGGGACTCACATACGATACTTCGACAAAGTCCTACTTTGAGAGGGCGGAGCTACCATAACGTCTAAACCCTTGAAGACTGGAGTTGCGAAGTAATGAGAACCATAGATCTGAGGACGTTTCAGGATCTCCCATGACCGTCAGATCTAAACCGTTGGTCAACCCAACATTGACCACTCTGAGAGGAAGGAGGAAGTCACATGGTGGATCCCCCGAATGCCTAAGTTACGAAGTAACAGAGGCCATAGATCAGTGTATCTATGTGGATGCATCTCGACCGTGAGATCTAAGGGCGTCAGAAGTATATCAGTCTAGAGTGACGTGGCACACTGACGTCACCCAGGGTGACGTGGACCCACGTTTGACGTGCCATGTGTCACCTAGATTCATACATTTCGTAGACCCTATGTGCCCATTAAAGAGTGACATGTGTCACCCACTGAAGGGGCCACGTGTCATCTCTGCCTCACCGCGTGTCCCCCCTGGCACATATTTGATTGGATTATTGGTGGGTTGGGTACTCGGGACCCACCTGTTATTGCCTCCATGTTTAATATGTCACCACATGTAAGGGTGGATCCTTCGGGAGTCTGAGACTTTAGGACTCCGAAGGTTTGGAGTGTAGTGTCATAGATAACTCGAAAGGCCCAAAGGACTCAACCATGTGGAGAAATTTCGAGCTCCTTAGGGTGTTCGGGAATTCAGGAATCCAGAGGAGATGCGTGCAGAAAGGAAAAGGGGCGTTCAACGTCGAAGCGCCGAACACTAAACTCCCCTCTAGCCTATGTATTAAATGAGGATCAGGACCCATCGTTGGATTGGATTGTGGATGGACTTCCACCGTGGACGTAGGAACTTGGGGATGGTATGAATGAGAAGGACCCACGTGGGTGCCACATGGTCCTTGACTAATAATGCCCTTTCAACTCAATTACCGCAAGTTAAAGATAACAACAGAAACAACAACTTTTGGCTAACTCACTGGTGACAGTAGAAACAGGAAAATTGGGTGTAGTACCGAGAAACGACAACAGGTCACTAAGACACAACATGGTTCAGGTAACACCCATTTGTAGGATGTGTGACAAGCAATTCACAAAAATGTCGAACATAGACTCAACAGTTCGGGCAGAGGGTCTATCGGCTTCTCCAGACAACATCATAGGCTTCATGTTTCAAAGATGCGTGAGGCTTACAAAACTCAGACGTAAAGATCCTCGATTTAGACAATGGACGACAGAATGGGGAACCAACCCCCATCACGGCTCAATTCTTGGGTTAAATTTCATGTGCATGGGCTGACACATGTTGCCCATGAGGCTTCATGCACTCCATCAACATGCGTTCCCTTTTGCACATGTTCCCCCTTCTAGGAACTTAGGATAAAAACATACATTTCRCATATATTTTGGAATAATAATAAATTATTATTCCTAAGGACTCAAGCCCCTAAGCTKAGCCCCTCTTCCAACCTTCCAACCCCTTTTTCCTTACCCTATTTGTGGAATCTTAGTCCCCCATCACTCTTTCTTCGTGGTTGGTCTGTAGGCAACGATGTTCATATATTATATTAATGATCTGCATCATTACATATACAAAATCAGGCTTCTGGCCTTAATACTTAGGCTCTCCGGCCTAATAAACAAATAAGCCCACCAACTTATCAATACTTGGCTCACCAACCTACATAACATGATTTACAATTCATAAACATGATTACAACAGGGCTCATCCTTGGGGATATTACACCTAATCTTCAAGATTTTATTGTGGGATCTTCTTGCAATAGTTGTTCTATGAAAAAACTTGGTATTCCTCTCCCCTTCCTTTAGCCACCTTATTCTGGAATTTTGACGCCACATGATTTCTTCCTGCAGGCATCTCGCTTCCCATTCCTGGGTCAAATGGATCTCTTTTTTTTTTCAATCCTCTTTGTATCCCTCTTCGATGCACTGTTCCTGTAGTTTCCTCATTCTGTCCTCGATGCTCTTTTTCCCCTAGTTTATAATTCCAATGACTTTGTTGTTCCACTCCTTGAATTTTTGTTTGATGTATTGGAGTTTTTTGTAAAGTTTGAACATCCTTGTCTCTTATTCTGGAAGTTCCTCCCACCACCATTAGTTTATTTTCTCCTTGAATGTGGGATGGTCGATCCAGAACTTCTCAAATCTAAATGGTTTGTTCTTCGATGTGGTTTGAAAATTTGATTCTAGTTGAATTGACGAGTGATCTGATTGCCCCCATGGCAGGATGCTATAGTCCAAAGTTAGTCCCTACAACATGATTGATTCTGACACCAAGAATCTGTCTGGCCTATTAGCTATTTGGTGGCGACCTAGTCGTTTGTTGTTCCAGGTGAACTGGCCGTTGCTGGTCCTGATGTCCACGAGCTTCATTGTGTCAATGAATGTTGAGAAATCTTCCACATCTCTATCCAATCTCCTGGTGCCCCCTTTTTTCCTTGCGAGTGTAGTGATGATGTTGAAATCCCATGCCAGGATCTAATGTAGGTTGCAGGTATGCTCCTTTATATTCTCTAGGTCGAGGAGAATCTCCTTTTTCCTCCATCACCTGGGGGCCATACACATTAGTGCATACAATTTCCTCTGTGCTCCCTATGATTTGCATATTAACAGAAAATGTGTTTCTCATGGCTTTTGCTGCAAGTAGGTTCACTGATTGTGGGTTACACAAGGTGAGGATACCTCTTGCCATCTGTTGGCTTTCGACATCCAACATCTTGTACTTCCTCCAACATTTTTTACTGATTGTTTCCAATCTGTCTAAAGTGCATTTGATCTCTTGAATGAAACATAGGCTAGGTTGTTCCTTACTCAATCTATTTTTAAGGATTCTTTGCTTTCTTGGGCTGTTTAGGCCTCTTATATTCCCCGTTATGATCTTCATTTAAACATGTGGGGGGGAATTGGGGAAGAGTTTTTTAATCTTGCCTGAATTTATCAGTAGGGCTCCTAGTTCTTGTAGGGCTATGCTATTTGATTTTCTGCCTTTCTTCCACTTTGCCTGCTTGGGTGAGTGTTGTGGTTGTCCATCACTTGTTTTGATTCCCAGGTGTCCTATCTTGCAATGCATGCACTTGATCCATTTGTATTTCGCTTCCTCCCTTAGGAGGAAGAGATATTGAATGCGATCGAGTTGCTCCGCTGACACATTGTCTACTCCCTGCCTTTTCCATTGCTCCAGTATATTCGGTAGATCTATTCCTTCCCTTTCCACAATATCTTGGAGATATGGGTCCTCTGTTCCTACCTCACTTGGAGTCGTCTACGAATATTTGTATGCTTCCTGCATTGGGGTGTTGGTATCTCCATTTCCTCCTACCTTGGGACTTGCGTTGCCTCCCTGTTCGCCTTTGTTTCTTTGAGTTTTTGTGTTCTCCTGAGTTGCATGTTCCCTTACATCCTTATCTTCATCTTTTTTGTCCCTCATTCTTCCCCTTGGTTGGGCCTACCCCTTCCTTCTATTCTAAGCCTGGATTTTGGGTTGCTTCCTATTGGGCCTTTCCTTGTCTCTTGTTTCCTCTTCCTTTGTGATTTGGCTTCACAAAACCGTCCTCATCCTGCTGTAGCTTGGTGTTTTTTGCTTCTTGTTTTTTGTTAAGAGGGAATTCTCTCAGTAGGTGTCCGTGTTCATGACATCTTCTGCATCGAAAAAAGATCTTCTCATAGTATATTCTTTGTATCCATTCCCCATCCCTAAAATCCAGGCTTATGGCTTCCAGGAACGCTCCCGAAACATCCATCTGAGGCATGGAAATATGCCCCCCCGCTCAAAGACCTTATCCCTGTCCTCTAGGTTCATAAAGACCACAGTGAAGAAACCTTTCGAGCCCAGGTGGAGTTCCACTTCTCCACTTGGATTCCAATGGTATTTTATCCAATTGCGCAACATTTTTTCTGTGGGCCACATGCCCATGAACTTGCAGATTAGTGCATGCATCTTCATCTGATCCCAGAAGAGTTGCGTTTGGGGGTCTTCCAGTATAACCTTGGGTATCAGTGTTATTTTAGGTTTGCATGGGTTGCACCCCTCTTCCCCACTAGGGTTCGTTGTTCCTTGCACGTCGTTTTGGGATTCTCTAGCTCCTTCCCTCATGTGATCATTTTTTTCTTGGTTTCCCTCTTAGTTCTTTTTCGATCCTGATCTTGAGGTACCTGTCAGAGGTTCTTTGAAACCGCCGCCTCATAGGCCTTTCCCTCTGTCCACCACTACCTTCTTGTATGAGGGGGTTGCATTCCCTCCCCCTTTGGTGAACCTTCTGGTCACTGTTGAGACCGTGACTGTCAAACCCTAGCTTGAAAATTTCTCCAGAGCGGCTGCTGAGACCACTCCTTACTATTCCTAGCTCATTCCAATTTCTCTCACATGTTATGAATTACTTTCCTTTACATCAAAATCAAAATGGAAATGTGACCATAAATTTTTTTAAGGAATAAACATATATATATATATATATATATATATATATATATATAATTTTAAAATAAGAGATTCAAACTTAGATTTAGATTATCTAAAAAAGTGAATGGATAGTTAATGGAAATTCTAGTTCCATATTGCAACCAAACGTCTATGGATATAATTCTAGCCATGTTATATGAACAATCATCATATGCAAAGTGGTCCTTGGATCTCAAATATCTACCACACTCTACTCATATAGCAATTAGATCATCACGATCATAACACCTCTTAATGAATGTAATCCAATTACTCATAAACTCTTCATCATTAATTGGTTTCTTAAGAAATCTTTAGTGTTGAGCAAGAAATTAATTGAATGGAGAGGTGTCACGACCCATAGGACACTTGATTAGATCTTGTGATCGTTCACCTCCTAAGGTCATG
>ML793295.1:243005-253351 GCA_009831015.1 Picea engelmannii | reverse complement strand
GGTTGGGAGGGAGCACTGATGTGTTATTGATTTATGGACAATCATTTTTTTAGTTCGAAAAATGGTCCAGGATGAGCAGTTCCTTCTAGTTTAGAAAGTGGTTTGAGATTTCTGACGGACGGTCATTTTCCAGTTTGGAAAATGGTCTAGATCGAACGGTCATTTTCGTAATGAAAATGGTTCAATGGATTGTTGATGTACCATGGACAATGATTCACCTTGTGGTTAACATAGGGAATGTTCTAGGACAGTCTCTCTTCTTGACGATCACTCTCAGTAGTGGTCAAGAAGACTGGTCTGTCTCACCAGACATTCATTCTTTTGAAGCTCACAGTTGTGAGAAGTTTCAAAGAATGGTCCATTTTGGAGGTTGGTGCAGGACAATCATTTCCTTAGGAAATGTTCTAGACAGTCATTCCCTAGGGAAGATTCATTCTCTCTAGGTTTCACTTTGTTTAATGCCAGAGGAATGGCCCAGATAGGCGAATGTTCCAGGTTCAACAATCAGGGACAGACATTCCCTAGGGAAGATTCATTCTCTCCATGTTTCACTTTGTTTAGTGCTAGAGGAATGGTCCAGGCTCATAAATTAGGACAATTATTCTTCCTTGATTGACAAGAATAGTCTAGATAACTCATCGTTGATGTTTTACTTTCTTAGGGTAGATGCTCTTCTAGATCTCACAGATGTGAGTGGAAGAATGGCCCAAATGATTCATTTTATATATAATAAAAATTCTTTCTGTGTAGGTTGATGATATGATTATTATGGAGACTGTATGTCTCCGGACAATATATGTATACTACTTTAGTGGATGTGTTTCACTGATTGCGACTATATGTCACTGATCAAGTATCTATGTGCTACCTGGTGTGGCAGTGTACAACTGGATTGTAGTTGTGTACTACTATGGATAAACACAGTTGTGTTCTATTGAATGACATTGTTCTGATCGCCTTGAAGACTATCAGTGGTGTTGAAAATGATTATCAGCTAGATGGATGATCAATGGACAGATATTTTCTAGACGAAAAATGGTTCAAAACATTTATTCTTCTAGGACATATGTCCAGATTAGAAGAATGGCTCTTGTGTCACTTAGTGGAGTGAGTGAGTTATCCAACATCATGTCTAATCACTTAGATAGAGTATGGTTTCGAGAGATGATGCAGCTGATGACACTGATAGTGATGGTGGTGCTCATGATCTAGTCATTAGATAGTCTATATGACTATGTTGATACAATCGGGTAAATGATATGTTTGTGCTCAAGACCATTAGCTTCAAATACCTCCCTAGCTAGGAGGGAGTGTTGATATTATGGTAGCTGCGGGAGGTATTTACCTCCACATGTAAACCTGGCGAGAATAGAATATACCGAGAAGCAAGAAGAAACCCTAATTAGTTGGCTAATAACCCTAGAAGACAAGTCGACTCAAGAGGATAATTTGTATTAGGTTATTAGCCTCCAAGAGAAGAAGTCAACTAAAAGAAATATTATATACTAAGTAAACAGGCACCTAGAATGAGAATTCGACCCAGGCAGTTTGTCAGTTTAGTATAAATATAGGAGGCCATTCTTCATTCTGGTAGGCATTCTCAGAACTACAAAAGAAACACTTGTGCGCACTACAGTTGGCCAGTTTGTGCGCAAGTTTGGAGGATAGATTCTGTTGCAGCTGCTGCAGCTAGGAAATTTCGGTTTTGTCTTGGACTCTCTCTTGGTTATGGTTTGGACTCTCTGATCATCTCTTGTTACTCCTGTTTGGTGCACTATCCTTGGAGAGAGGTGCACTATCTTGTTTGGTTATCTAGCCTAGGGTTTGCCTCTGGAATGATTCTCTATCAAGGTTAAGGTGCTTGGGGGTGGCTTCGGACTATGGTTGGGTGACAATAGTGATATTGTCTATGGTTAAACAAGCACATCCATCATATTCTAACAAGGTATTTCTTTCACTTTAGAGATGAAGTAATTACCTCAAGGGGGTAATCTCGATGACCTTGGGGGAATGAGATGAAAAGTGAAGAGATGAAGGAGAGTCCCCCTATGAGTCAATGATGGAGAGTGAAAAGGGCTTAAAGAGTCTCGTAGATGGTAGAAGATATGACACAATGTAGTATACTTTCCAAGTGGTGAGCGTACCTTCTCAATATACAAGGAAAACGCAGATACAAGTCCAATATTGTGTTGGAAAAACAAGTTAATATTTATATCCCTAATTGGAGAAGTAAATAGTAACATATATCAGCGATAAAATGATAATAAAAAATGCAAATAAATATGCTAAAAGTCTAGTAAAATAAGCAAGAGACAAGGCTCTAGTAAATACTAGTTTAACTCAAGAATGAAAGAGCAATACTTTAGCTTGAAATAAGGTTGTAAGAAATAGTATTGTAGAGATATAATTTGCAGCCTTATGGCTGTAGCATTCAATTTTTTACATCCAAGAGATCAACCACCAAAACTTGCCAACAATCCACCCAAAAAGTGTGCTAGGGTTGGTATATTATAGGGGCAAAWTTTTAACAACTTTTGACGGTTGGTTTGTGAGTTAATTAGAAATTTGTATAAGGGTTTTTGCAACCCTAATGGTTGTAGATGAAAATTTTTGACAACAACAAGAAACACTTAGCCAAAGGTGACGMCCTAGTGGCTCAACCAAGCATATAAAGCACATAATTGATTCCAATTTAGTCAACCTCAAAATCCTGAGTTTTCAYGTTAATCAATGCAAGATTTTATTTCTCTAATGCAATTATTTTTAATGCCTTTAGCTATTGGGTTATGGAGTCAAATAAATGAAGAGCTAACAAGTGCTATCTCCTTAGGGGTRTAAACGCTTTTACTCCCCAAGGAGGATAAGGGGTGGTAGAGTGGGGGACCATTCTCACTGATCATGGAGGAAAAAATGAATTGGTGTATGCTTGGAGATTGGGAAAATCATCAAGTCATCAAATAATTAAGCATAGGCTTACCCATTACTTTAGGGCATAAGATTAGTGATGAAAGTGCAAATTCAAACTCTAACAGTAGTGGACGATTCTAGTACAATTAGCAGTTTAATGCAAAAAAAATTATTCCAACCAATTATAAGGTTTCCTTTATCATAGTTCGAGCTCAACATGAGGGGAAAAAAATTCAAACCATCTCCTTTATCAAGTCTTAAGGATCATTTATTGCCAATTTGATTTGTTAACCAACAAGGCAACAAAATTAAAAATAGGGGAGATTTGGGTTATAGGTCAATGAACCATCCAAGACATACCTTAATATATCCTTTGGAATTTAATGATAAGCAAACGTGTTATGCCATGTGTCCCTCAGATGCCAACCCATCCACCAAGGTAATGCAATAAACTTGATGAGATCCAAGGCTCCCTCACACATGTTTGAGCTTTGGAGGATGATGGTAATGAACGAAAAGATGTAATACATCTTAGGAAAAGTGGGATAATGGACAATACAATCTCTGCACAGTGGGGGGGACATGGGCAATTATATTCATTTGGACTGTGTCCTAAACCCTCTTTGAATCTCAGGCTGGTGGCTAGTTTTGTTTTCATCTTGTAGGTCCTTTCTTTGCCAAGGTTGGATAGTGCATATGAGTTGACTATTAGTATAGTTGTTATCATAAGTATCGGTCGGTTTGGAATTGAATTTGAATATTTTAGGACGGTTTTTTTTGGTATTTATAACGAGAGTTCAAAACCCCATTATTTGTTTGTTGGTTGTGGGTACTGTTTAATTGGTTTTCGCTCGAAATTATCCTGGGTACTTAGGTTGGTAGTTGACATTGATATCACTCTATTTTCCTTTTGTTCATTGAGATTGGTTTGTAATCAAGCCTTGGAAGTTAGTACAATAGCTAATTTTTGTTTCTATGAGTGCAGATTTGTCTTTGAATATTTGATAAAAGTTGTATTGGGCACTCAAGAAAGGACTACAAAGTTTCATACTCCTCTGTATAATTTCAAACATCATTATTCAAAGTCTTGTCTGTATGAGTATTGGGGAAATTCTCTTCATTTTTGTGTTGACCCTCATCAACTGTATTTCAAATCTAGCTTGTGGGCTTGTTGCATTGTCAAGAGTTGTCTCTCTCTACAACTAACAAAAGGTAGAGTATACATCATCGATCAACATGATTTACAAGAGCTTAGAAGGATTCTAAGGATGCATGCAGAAATGGTTTAGGGCATTAAAACATCTATATTCTCTCTTATCTTTAAATTTCATGAATATGAGCAACGATGTATCCAACGGATTGAAAAATTTATGATCACCTTGGTTTAAGTTAAGCAGTAGTTAGTCATTCTAGAGGCAAAGTGCATTCTCTTGAAAAATCTAGGGGAGAATTTGAACAAAGATGCACAATCTATGGCTTCTAATCAATGATTGTCTAGTTAACGAGAACACAAGGATGAGGATACTATGATCCAACTGATAGAGATATGAAAATTGGAGAACATGAGTTAGTTCATATTACCATAGGCCTAGAGGAGATAGAAAGTCACCATACCTTCCTTTAGCTTATGTTTTTTATAGTAATCAATATCTTAGGTATCTTTTATTGATTATACTATAGTAGTAAAAACTAGGAAATTTTCACAAGCTTCATAATGAAATAAGGCTTAGACAATTCCTAAAACATTGTGGGATGAAAGAGTTTGTCATGTTGTGATACTAAGAAGGTGAATGGTGAATTTTTTTTTATCTTAAAATGTGTATGACACATTAAATCTCAATTTCATAATATTTTCTACAATACTAACCTTTGTAACTTTCAACTCATCAAAACTATGGAGATTTAAGAAAGTTTTTCTTCAATCTTTTCAAGCATAGAAATAAAATTCTAAATCAAACCAAGTAATTCATATATTTTCTTAGTAAGGTCCAATAAACCAAAATTAATCTCTATGGGCGTTAAGGATCATCATCATCATTAAAAATAAGGGTATATTGTTGTAAATAAAAGTTCCCCCTCTCTTATACATCTCATATCATCTTATCAATACAAACAACTAGGTCTTAGTGCTCATTGGAGTCATGTTCATCCATTATTTTGGATTTGTATATATAATCTAACCCTTGGGTGTGCAAATGACCCCATTGCTTTTTTGTTTATTTCTCTATTATCATCATTTTGTCTTTATAAAAGTTGGAGTAATGGACATGTCCATTTGGTTATTAGATCATTTCATTTATAATTTGTATGGTTTATTTAACTCACTATTTTATTGTTTTAATTTATGTTTACCTTAAGGACGAGCAATAACAACATTCAATGTTGCAATAGTTGATATATACATTGTTGGAACACCTTGATATATATGTCTAGATATCCTATAGTATATATATCATCTACAACAAAATTAGATACTATGCAACAAGTTGATAATTTGAATTTAAAAAAAAATTATAATTTTTTTTATATGTTTTAAATATTTAATCATTGTAATCTGAAAACCATATTAAATATTTAATTTTTAACTCTAGCATTGTTCAGTTTATGAAAAGGTTGATAGCCCACGTATGTCTCAAAAGGCCAACCACTAAACAAGGTGATAAATATTATGTATTTTATTTATTTATTTGACACCTTTAAAAAGACTATAGTTGCAGGCCATGAAATAGCTATTGTCTTCTTCTCTGTGGAATATTTGTGTCTTAATTTAAGTTTTTAAAAACACCATTGTGTGATAGTATGGAGGATGCAATAGCTATTGTCTTCTTCTCAATGGAATATTTGTGTCTTAATTTAGGTTATTTATTTATTTGGCACCTTAAAAAAAACCATTGTATGATAGTATGGAGCATGCAGGTCTGTTGTCTTAATTTGTGGAATATTAGTGTACAATTCCAGATACTTCTCTTTTGTTGTTATTGTCATGTGTAATATGCCACATCATCCACCATTTTCTAAGCTTTAAAGCTCACTCAAATCTTATGTTACATGGATTGTGAAATGGTTGGTTTATTTTTTAATATTATATAATTTATATAAATATAATTTATCGCTCAAAATCTTTCAAATTTTTTAATTATAATATATTTTTTAATACAACTTTTTTTTGTTTAGAATATAAATTTTTAACAAAGACATCAATTTAAGATGTATAGAAAATCTTGTCCAAAAATGTTGATACCTTTATATGGGAATACTGCCTTTCTTTGGATACTTAATTTTAAGTCATGTCATGTATAAAATAGAGTCGGTGTACTCAAATTTGATGGAACATAAGGTCCTCATTCATGCTACCAAATCACTCAAAGATTTCAGTTATCCAGTAACATATATACATCAAATATATTCGATATATTTCAGTGAGTATATACTTAATAAATGTTAGTGACATAAAGTCGTTGCATCCATAAGAGGTGAGTTCACCCTCGTATCTAAATTCATAAAGGATTTAGACTTGGACTAGGACTAGATTTTGAGTGAAAATTATATCTTTAAAATGCTGAATTTTGATGAATGATTTTATGAGTGTTTGTTTTCTTAGAATTTGTACTTTAATTTTTAAAAAAACATCCATTATTTAAAAATCTTAAAAAGTATTACATTTATATTTGTAAATAAAATTATAATTTTATTTTATTTTTGACAAAAATCCGTTTATTTGTATTACATTTATATTTATAAATAAAATTATAATTTTTTTACAAAAATGGGTTTATTTTTTCACCATGTAAAATTTTTCAAAACATTAAGTTATACTCTATATATTTAATAAAAAGTTTACATTGTACAATGGAAACATCAATGTGTTGGATATCATAAACTATAAAGTAGATCATAAATATAATAGTGAATAAGTTTTTTAGTCCATCTCTTCAAGCTCAAATATTTTTTTTCGAGTGAAAGAGCTAGAGTTATTATTAGTCCCTACCGTAGGCATAGAGGGACTATAATGATCGATAAAGCGTTGACTACATATTAGTTTGTCTTTTGACCGGAAATGTTTGCACAATACCTATTGTTGGAGCTATGGAATTAAAAACATATATTTTTATATATTAAAAAGTAACATATATGTACTGATCTGATTGTCTAAGAGATTGGAGGTCTTATTGTTGGCTTCACTATTCCCAATGTAGCATATGGCAACATATCCAAACTTTTTCTCGTAGACAGTATGTTTTAATCATATATTTTTCCTGTATAATGCTTGAAGGTCGATTAATGCTACCATTAGTTCGAATGTTTGTATTAGCATTTTTTGCTACCCGAATATATCCGTTAGTTTTGATATGTACTAAGAATATTGAAATGTTTTCATATCCAAGCTTTGTATATTTCTTGAAATTTATTGACACTTATTCTGAGATGCCTCAATAGGCCTAACAACGTAAATGTTTACATGACGCAACGTCCTCCAACACCCCTGACAACTTAAATGTTTGCATACCGCGAGGTCCTTAGACAACCTAAGAGTCTTAAATGTTTATGTAAATACAGTTCTTGGAGTACATGCCAGTTCAATAGCCATTGTATGTTTCATCCTTGTTCTGCCATTGAAGCTACATACATTGTTTACTGGTTCGGTGACTACTTCTTCTTTGTTGGTTTGTCGAGTGTTGCCATTGTATGTTTCATCCTCGTAATCGTTGAAGCTAGATACATTGTTTACTGATTCTGTGAGTGGTTCTTCTTCGTTGGTTTCTCAATTGTTGTTTTTTGTTGTTTCGCTCGCGATTCGACCTGCGCTTCTGCATTTTATCGTTTCAGAGTAATTTTCAATGCCATAGTTTCATTTTGTATTCCTTGTTTGTTGTTCAGTGTTTGCAGTTTGCAAGTAAGAATGTTTTCTTATTTGTAGTTGCATGTTCCTTGTATGTTTCTGGTTCCTTTTCTGCTTCGGCTGCAGTTTCGTAATCGTTGGAGATACATATGTTGTTCACTGGGTCGGTGGCTTTTGCTGATTCGTTGGTTCCTGGGTTGTTGGTTCTGTTTGTTTGCTTGGGGTTTGCGCTTTGGGGCCCTGGGGGTGTAGTTTGGCCTCTTCATGATTTCTCGCTGGTTTGGTCATTGCTAGTTTCTTTTCTTTGATTCGGCCTTGCAGGGTTGGGGTGCAACGGTGATGGTCGGAACTTTTTTTTTTCTTTTTTTTTTGGATTGTTATTATTTTTTTGGGGCGCTTTACGACGTTTATCCCCTGCACCCACGAGTTAATCTACAGTTATGCTATTTTCCATTTTTGCAGAGGTCGTTATCTGTAATTCTGTGAGATTTTCCTGGTGCTCAAGTCCTGCCATGAAAGAGAATAGTTGCATACAAAATTGTTGGAGGATTACATGTGAAGTTACAATATCCATTGTTTTTTGTTCGAATAAAGCATATGTATGCAACCTACATTTATAGACCATGTAAGGTCAGATGTGCAGATATGACATGACATGTTCTTTCTCCTCTACATAGACTGGTGTGCACACGATACAATTTGTGTTATGCTTGAGATATGATATGTGCAACAAAGATTCTTCAAGATTATATTTTCATGTCTGGAAGCATGTCTGGGTAGTTTTCCATGGAAAACTGAAAACTTGTATCATGGGCACAACAGTCTGTGTAGAGGATAAAGAACATGGTTAAAGGGCATATCTAGATGAATTGCCAGGGAAAACCAGAAATCGTTTAGCTGCGGCCATGCAATTGCGTGATATTTTCTGCCTTGTAATATATTTTGGCCAGGGAAAAAAAATGTAGACGTTTACAATCATGGATAGAGAAGTGCAAAGGTTCATGTTTATGCCTTTGTAAACTGTTCGTTGAATCAGTTTTGTTGTATCTACATATTTCTTGTTCTCCAGTGAATACCAACTTCCATTGATGTTCATTGAATTTTGTGGGTTCCCACATTGAAACAAACAAAGCAGCTGGAGAAAAGGAGGGAGTCTTGACTGCATCGACTGAAGAGGATATAGAAAGGTGCATGCTTGTACTGTTGTTTCATATTGTGTTGTTTTGTATTTCATTTATGGTTTGTATATGTGTTAAACTAGTTGTGTGCCTTCCTACATGGTAAGTTATCTTGGTTACATATGTTCCTTCCTGCATACTAAGCTAGTTTATGTCCATTGTGTTTGCGATGCATTGCTGCATTTAAATAAACAGAATCGCTGGACAGGACAAAGGACTCTTTGGCGGGTAAATAGACCTTTTTCTTTTTCTTTTAGATGTCTGTTTTCATACTAACTTGCCTTCGTCTCGATTGCATCTTCGACATTGCTACATTGGAAAAAACAGGTTGCTTGGACAAGGAGATGAATTCTTCTGTGCAGCAGCAGAGGGTTCTATGGTACAATCTTCTAAAAGGTATACCAAGTGTGTCGGTAAATTAAATATAAAAACTGGGTGGGAGTATATAATATTAGACTTGAAAATGATGAATTCGCAGTAATGGGCATTTCTGCGCTCCCTGTTTCTACTTTTTCCATTTTCTATTATCCCTTTTGTTTTCTAATTCATTTGCTTAGTGTGGTTTCCGAAAATTCCCTCGTGCACTGGTTGGCAGACTAACAGACTGACATATGTGGTCCTGCTTCTACCTTATTCCATAGTTACCCACTTTGTCGATTGCGACTGCCAGGTTGGCAGGTTGAATATTTCTCCCTTGGCTTCCGGGGGTCTGCGATATACAGATTGGCCATGGTGACCCACGGTCACTCCCTGTTTACTGTTAAACATTTCTCCAGTTAAAAAATTAAGATGCATACAATTTTATGGTTATTTGGTCCTTCCGATGGACAATATACAATGCATATATTTGTTTAGTCCTGATGTTCATCTGCACATGCTTGCATCAGAAAAACTTGGACTAGTGAGACGACCATGAGCAGTCAATCATCACAAACATCGGTAGACCGACAAGGCCAAAGGTAAAGATGCATATGTTGTGCTCTTACTATGTTTACTAAACAAATTTCCTGGGCTATATATTCATCTATGGCATGGTGGATATGCTGATGCCATTTGCAATACATGGTTTCCAGCTCGCAAGAAGTATCAACAAGTACAAGTGAAACGTTGAATGTGCTTAATGTTTCGCAGACCAAGAGGTGTGGTTGCAAAACTATGGCTCCATAGTTCATCAATACTATTCGTGTACTTATAACACACTACCATTCACTTTAGTTTTACTGTTCAAAAAATGTCATCAGGTCTAGAGTTGTGACATCCAAAGTATTGTTAATAGAGGGCTTGAATAGCCGCCAAATTAGACAATTGTTCATCGGGGACATAATGGTTGTCTATACCACCTACTTGGACAAGGAAAACAAAAGTAGATCCATTATGCATGATGATATGACAGACAAGGATGCCATGATGACAGTCACACT
>ML793295.1:206548-222874 GCA_009831015.1 Picea engelmannii | reverse complement strand
TATCTGGTCACACTCTTAAAAAGACCATGTACCATCAAATAGCTATCGTATTTTATTGCAAATTATTCTATTGTCTTCTTTTCTTTCATTAACTTGTGGAATATTTGTGTACAATTCTAGATATTTCGCTTTTCCTTTTCTTTGTTGTTAATGTGGCCTTTAACATGCCACATCATCCTCCATTTTATAACCCTGAAAACTATTTGATTTTAATATAATACCATGACGCGGCATATTAAGTAAGGGTTACATAGTAGTTTTACTCTATTTTAATTCATTTCATGGTATAAAATAGAGTCGGTGTACTCAAATTTGATGGAATAAAAGGTCCTCATTTATGCTACCAAATAACTGAAAGAATTCAATTATTTAATAACATATATACATCACGTTTATTCAATCCAATCCATAACATATATACATCACATATATTCAATCCAATCCATTCCGCTAAGTATATACTTAATAATTGCTAGTGATATAAAGTCGTTCCATCCATAAGAGGTAAGTTCACCAGCTAAAGTCATAAAGGGACTAGATTTTGATGGCGAAATTATAACTGTAAAATGTTGAATTTTGAAGAATGATTTAACAAGTGTGTCTTTTTCGTCATCATTGTTAGAGTGTGTAGAATTTATAATATGATTAAAAAAAAAAAAAAAAAATCTTATGTGAAAAATTATTATATGAAAGTCAATTCACTTTTATAATAAAATGAAAATTATATCTTTCAAATGTTGAATTTTGATTAATAATTTAAAAAGTTATTTTCTTTGTTATCTTTTTACATAATTTATACTATAACCAAAAAAAAATTAATTTATTAAAAAGATATTATATTTATATTCATAAATACAATTTTAAATTTTTTTATTTATTAAAAAATATTATATTTATATTCATAAATAAAATTTTGAAAAAAAAGTTATTTCACCCTTTTTCATTTTTATAATAACATGTGTAAATGGTGTAATGTAAAAGTGTTGAAAAAATAATATGTTAGATATGGAAAAATAAAAAATTTGATTATAAAAATATTATTAACCAATTGTTTTTTTCAATTTTTCAAGTTTAGTTATTTTTTTGGAATGAAAAAAAAAGTTAGAATTATTAAACTATATCTAAAGTATACTATTATCGTATAATGATATATACTTATTTATATTGTTTTAAGTAGTCATATAAATTAATATTATATATTGTAATTAATGATAGTCATACATTTTCTAGAAGGAAATGACTTATCAAATTTTACATGTTCATTGTACTCAATCAATGTCTATACAATAAATAATTATTAAAATTTAATATAGATATATGGGATTACTTTATGCATTCATGGTGCTCTCGCGAAGTGAACCATCAAGTTCACTTCATTTGGTATCAAAAGGGTTGTTACCTGGTCAAGTTTATTTTGATAGTGACATTTAACAAGAAAATAAGAAAAAAAAAATGTAGTTAAAAATGAAAGTTTCCAAGTACTTTAAAGTACACATGAATACGCATCATTAATCAAGGAGTACTCACTCTAATTTACATCAAAGGTAAGGAGATAGAAAAAGTCAACATTTATGATATAGAAGTTTATTTTTTCATGAAGAAATTAAAAAAAGAAATGTGAATTTATTGCATGGAATAAAAAAGAAATATAAACCTTTCTTTAGGTGTAGGATAAGTTTCATAAGAAATCATGTAAAAATAAATAACCTGAAATATTGGTAACTTGAATAATGTGAAAAATTGTAATTGGAAAGTGAATAACTTGAAAATATTGGTAAAAGGGAGAAGTATTTTTTTTTTGGAAATAAAAGTGCAAAATCTTATATTAATAACAACTGTAAGTTATACAATGACACATGGTGGCCACCTGTTCCGCCACAGGAGGGAAACCAAAACAGGTGGCTACATATTGTTTAAACACTAACATATTCTGAGCTCTAGCCTTGCTGAAACTGTAATGTTTGCGCAAAAATTTACAAAACATTGCTGGAACCAAGTTCTGCATTCTTCCGCTAAGGCTAGCTATATACAGAGCCGCCAAAACTAAAACTATACAGGCATAATAAGTAAAAATTGCTAAAGCATCTAGCTCGTTGTCATGGTAAAACAAACCATCGACTCTGCAACTGAAATAAACAAAATATTGAAACCTGGGGGCTTCAATCCATAGCTAGGCCTGGTTGTTTATGAATAGTATAGGTTGGGGTGAACCGTTGATTACAAGTTAGGCATCTAGCGCGTGCAGGAGCATCCATGAGGGCATCAAACAAAATGTCCATCTGTTGGTTGAGGATGCTTTGTGAATGCACTAGGTCATCCTTCTTTTGCCTAATCTCGAAGAGGAGATGAAGGTGCTCCTCTACGAGATGGTTGGCAAAATGCAGAGGCAAATCCTCCTCCTCCTTGTCAGTCTCCTTTCCAGTCTCGTTGTCATCCCTTGTGGTGATGTCCTAGTCGGTACCTGCGTTATTCTCCAGCTTCCATCTTAGAGGGATCTCCTCCTCCACCTTGTAGCTTTCGTTGCCATAGTAGGGGTCATCGAGCTTTACGATGGGTTGGGGGGGGGGGTAAGAGGTTAGTATCTAGAGTGAGATGCTTGCCCAAGGGTGGCGCCTCCTCTTTTACTTTTCTCGGGCTACATATCAGAGGTGGAGGTGGAGACGGGGTATAATGAGTTGTGGAGGAGGTAGTCTCCAATTTGATCTTGCTAGCTCCATATAACTGGAGGGGAGTCAGATGATTGCTTTGGGAGGAGTGATGAGGACTGGCGAAGTGGGAGATGAGCACTCTTTGAGAGGGGGTGAGCCTGTTAGCCTGAGAGATGATGTTTTTTTTACGAGCACCCCTCTTGGGCTTTCTGCGCTCCCGGGGCATGGTGGGGGGGGATAGGGAGGTGGAGGAGGGAGTAAGTGAAGGCTAGGGGAAGATGCAGGGTGAAATGGAGGGAAACGAAGGAGCCGAAGTGAAGAATGGAGTGAAGGGAGGCAGCGAAGATGCCACTGGTTCGAAGGGAGAGGTCACAAAGAACAATGATGCAAAAGTTATCGTGAGGGCCGAGGGGCATTACAGAGAGAGTGCACTAGGGAGAAAATGGAGCTAAATGAGCCAAGAAGTCTCTCTTTAATCCATGAAAGCCTGAAAGGACCTTTGCCTTCTCCATTGAAGTTGGAAAAGACCGTTGCGTCCTTCTGGTACCCTGTGCCTGGCTGGTTCGCTCACCCAATATCCCAGCTAGGCGCACTAACATAACTCACCTCATGGTCTGAGCCATGGAGGAGTAAATGAGTAGGGGCCGACGATCGAGGTTAATAACTCTCCCGTCTACCCGGTTCCAGCTGTCCTCAACCTTACTCCAGGTGGCACCCATCTGGGTGTAAAAGGGAGAAGTATTAAAAGAACATAAAAGGTGGAAATATTAAATTTTATAAGAGATTTCTCCTTAAAGTAAATAAAGGGTGAATATATTTACGTTCTTAAAATATTAAGGTATATCCTTAAAAGGTCAAATATTATCATCAAACATATATTCCAAGATTCAATTAAAGGGTTATTAAATTAATCCCTTGGTTTAAATCAAGTGAAAAGTGAAAAGTCTAAGAGAAGAAAAAAACCTATAGTGAAGGCTAAAAGATAAGACTAATCATTATTTTAAATTCAAGTAAAATATTGGTGAAAATAATATATAAAGAATTATGAAGTGTGACAAATTAAATTCAAATTTCAATATTGAAGTGAACCACCAAGTTCATTTCAATATGCGTAAGGGGTTAAAGAAATTGGGGAGATGGACTTGACATTCAAAGATGTCCATCGCTCTATAGAATGAATGGACTTAGCTTATAAAGCTTGGGTCCATGTCCATTGTAACCAAATTGGGGATCTCAATACATCACTTGAAATGACAAAATGAAAATTGGAGGAGTTGAAGAGGGCTTATAAATTAGAAGAAGGACTTCCAAGTTACCTTGAGGCTATTGATTGTTGTATATCTTTAACAAAGATTGAATTAAGATTTTCAGGATTTGAACAAGATTCACATGGTCTCCATGTTATTAGTACAGACAATGGGGGTAGCGATGGAAGTAAAACTTCAAACTCAACAATTATGGAGGATTATAGTACAATTATTAGTTGAATGCACAAAAATGTTAGTCCAACCAATTATAAACTTGCCTTTGTCCTAGTTTGATCTCAACATGAGGCAGAAAAAAATCAAACCACCTCCTATATCAAGTCTTAAGGAGCCTTTACTGCCAAGTTGATTTGTTAGCCAACAAGGAAACACCATTAAAAATAGGAGAGCTTTGGGTTAATGGTCAATTAACCATCCAGGCCATACCTTAATATGCCCCTTGGAATTTAATGATAAGTACCACCATGCCACATGTCCCTCACATGCCAACCCCTCCACCAAGGTAATGCAATAAACTTGATGATACCCAAGGCTCCCTCACACATGTTTGAGCTTGCAAGGATGATGTGTAATGAAGGGAGAGATTTAATATATCCTAGGAAAGGTGAGATAATGGACAATATGACCTCTACGTAATGGGAGGAACATGGTAGCTTTACTCATTTGGACTACATCCTAAATACTCTTTAAATCTCAGGTTAGTGGTCAATATTGTTTTCATCTCGTGGGTCCTTTCTTTTCCAAGGTTTGATAGTGCATAAGAGTTGACTATTAGCATAGTTGTTCTCACCAATATCGGTCGGTTTGGAATTGAATTTGAATATTTTAGGATGGGTGTTTTGGGTATTTATTTCAAGAGTTCAAAGCCCTATTATTTGTTCTTTGGTTGTTGGTAGTTCTATTTAATTGGTTTTCGCCTCAAATTATCCTTGGTACTCAGGTTGGCAGTTGACACTGATATCACTCTATTTTCCTTTTGTTTAATGAGATTGGTCTATAATCAAGCTTTGGTTGTTAGTACGATAACTAATTTATGTTTCTATGAGTGTGGATTTGTCTTTGAATATTTGGGAAAAGTTGTATTGGGCACTCAAGCAGAGAGTGCAAAGTTTCATACTCCTCTCTGGTTGTGAACATCATTATTAGTGTCAATGGGACATCATCTCGTATTAAATGTGAATCACATCGGGCGACATGCAAATTAAATGGTTGGTGCACTTGGGTGGGGTGTTTGATGTCAGGTCGCCAACTATTAACATGTTTACACATGAAATGTTAAAGCAAGGAGGGGGGGGGGCACTATGTACTTCTCACACGCGCTCTCCATGATCATAGTGGGATAATGAAGATGAAGTATAATGAATTTGTTAAGATGAAGTGGAAGCAACTCATGCGAGATGAAGTGGATGAGACCACTGCAATGTTTGTAGGATCATTCGTCATGGCTTGTCACCTAATCAACATAATGGTAGATCATGGTTTGCAGATTGGGTGTGAGAGCCCTCTTTTCTTGCCCCTCTTTATCTCTCATTTTCCAAGGAAGAACTCAAGCCTAGAATTTCTATTTGTTTGGCTTAATTTCATTCTGAATTCAGGGGTGCTAGCTGGATTTGGGGGATTACAGTTGTGTGTTGGGGGGATCAACTTAGAGAGACTTCCTCTGTCTTTCCAAAGTGGCGTTGGTCATCTAGGTCTTCAGTGTCTGCATACATATGGAAACTTGACCACTGGTTGTGCTCTTCTTGTTGTCCCTTTAGGAAATTTTGTAGCGTGCCCACGACAGAGGTTCACTGATCAAAAGGAAGCGTCATCAAAGCGTCTTGGGCATCCTAGTTGGTGGAAGTGGAGTCTTAGTCTGGGGTTTCTCCTCCAAGTCATGGCCCTGTGTCTTGGTGCCCCAGTCAATTTATTTCATTTTCTCTACAAACTCCCCCACTATATGAGTCTAAGCTTCATTCAAATGTCTCATGAAAAGGACAAGGCTCTGGTGTCCTCTTAGGATCAGGTAGAGAATATAGAGTGTAGTGTACCTTTTTTCTTACCCAGAGCTTATAACTCACTTTGTAGCACACCCATTTGTACAAAGCTCATACATATATCATATAACCAATGCATTAAACAAATAAACACCTTGAACTCAGAGTAAAACGTATAATTTACTGCTACGATGAAACAATCCATAGCATTTAACAGTAATTCATATACACAGCAGAAACATGATAATTTATGTAGCACAGTCATGCAAAATGTGATAAGAACATAGTTAGATACTTATCTTGTAACAGTGGTGAAATCCACCAACCAAGTGTAGGCCTTCCACGAACCTCCCAGCCTTAGACCACACTGCTCATCATCTCAACAGTGGGTCACCCCTGAGCTGGGACTGAGCTCCACCTCAAGGCAAGGAATCCTAGGCTAGGTTGAGGTTACAAGGAAAACAACACCGAAATATCTGGAAGGATTCTTCCCAAAGATTCCATCTTATGCCCACTACTACCAGACTCTCATTCCCCACATGCCTGTTCTGCCCAAGGAGTATACACCTTCACACGCACAGTCCATCGGTGCTAACCTCCCTCTCTGGGCCTTGACAACAGGTCGGATCAGGAAGTCTCAGAGCCCGTAGCTGGTGCTGGGCACTCTCTGGAAGAAACCACTTCCCTAGCAACTCTTTCACCTGGGAAGAGTTGCTCACAGACCTGACAACCTGCCTCTTCCAACCACAGTTGCCTCTCTCACCAGAAGAGAGGTCATACACAAGCTCAGCACAAGGCTTACTCTGGCCAGTATGCCATGTGCAGTCCAGCACAGTGTGGCCGCAACAACCAATTGGGAAAAACAGACACGCCCTTCCCAACAGGTTCAACAATTCACGGTATAGTCTCACGGTTTTGGTTTTCGGGATTGTACGAGGGGTGCAAAGATCCCGCGCGCAAGTTCCAACTGCTCAGACTAAGGATGTATCGGCTACCTCCCAAATCCACACAGGATTTTTACCCCCTTCAGGGTTATACCAGGGTATTCTTACAAAGATCCAACGGGTTCACGCTCAGATAGTCCGGTCGAATGGAGATGCCCCCCTCTCCCATGGTTCATCTCAACTATTATATTTTCATGCACTAGGGTTGACACTTGTCACCCTGGGAACTGCATGCGTTCCCACAACATGCATCCCTTTTGCACGTTTTTCCCCTTGCCAGGAACTTAGGATAAAAATAAAATACACATGTCTTTTTGGGAATAATATTAAAATATTAATCCAAGGCTTAAGCCCCCTAGGCTTAGCCTCTAGGCTCAACACTTAGCCCCTTTTTCCCACCTTCCAGCCCCTAATCCCTTGCCCACTCTGTGGACGCTCAATCCCCCTTCACTCATTCATCGTGGTCGGTCTGTACGTGGGGGTGTTTGTATTTTATTAATCATTCTGCATACATACAAGTAAAACAGCAGGCTCCTGGCGTTCAATACTTAGGCTCCTTGGCCTAACAAACACATAAGCCTACTAGCTTATACAAAACTTGGCTCACCAGCCTATAGAACATGTTTACAATTCATTTCATATATCATGATTTGCAACGGGGCTCGGACTTGGGGACACTACAATCCCCCTCCCCTTATTTTGCACTGTCCTCAGTGCAACTTACACTGCCTCTGCAAGTCTTTCAAAAATTTTCAAAAAGATGCGGGTACTCTACCCGCATAACTTCTTCATGCTCCCATGCACGTCCTCAGGACCGTACAAGGTCCAGTGGACCTTTACAAGCTCTATAGCTCGATTCCGGAGCTGTTTGCTTTTCCTGTCCAATATGTGCACAGGATGCACTTGCAGGACACCTTCTGGTTCCACCTGGATCACAGTCCAATCAATAACATGATTAGCATCAGGTACATACTTCTTAAGTAGTGAAACATGAAACACATTATGTACAGTCATAGATGCAGGTAATGCAAGCATGTATGTAACTGGCCCAATCCTTTCCAGGATCTCAAATGGCCCACAAAATCTTGCTGCCAACTTGGCGCAACTTCCCAGCTTCAGGGAAATCCTGTTAGTTTTCACTTTCAAGAAAACATGATCGCCCACTTTGAATTCTCTATGGGTTCTGTTACTATCAGCGTAACTTTTCGGCCTGTCCTGGGAAGCTTTCAGATTCTGTTTGATTTTTATCATTTGATCTTCCATCTCTTTGAGTAGTTCATGTCCAACTACTACTCTGTCAGCAGGATTATCCCAGCTCACTGGAGTGTTGCACTTTCTTCCATAAAGTGCTTCGAATGGGCTCATCTTCAATGATGCATGGTACCCATTATTGTAGGCGAATTCTACCAAATGCAGGTAGTCTTCCCACCTTGATGGTTTATCCCTCACATACATTCTCAGCATGTCTTCGATTACTCTGTTTACTTTCTCTGTCTGTCCATCAGACTCGGGATGATATGCTGTACTAAAGTTCAGATTCGTTCTGAATCCTTTGAACAATCAGTTCCAGAAATTCGAAGTGAATTTCGGGTCCCTATCAGACACAATTGTCTTAGGAATTCCATGCAAACATGCAACTTCTTTTAGGAAAATATCAACAACATATGCTGCTCTATGGGTGGTTTTCAGTGGAATAAAATGGGCATCTTTAGTAAGCTTGTCCACCACCACCATGATTGAATCATGTTGCTTGCTTGTTCTGGGAAATCCTGTGATAAAATCCATTGTTACCACGTCCCATTTCCATTCAGGAATAGGTAAAGGCTGCAACAACCCTGCTGGGTGCCTATGCTCCACCTTAACCTTCTGGCACTCCATACATCTGGCGATGTATTCAACGATTTCTTTCTTCAGACCCGGCCAAAAATAATGGCTTTTGACTGCTGCCACAGTCTTCTGATATCCAGGATGTCCAGCATAAGCCACGTTATGCATCTCCTTTAGAATTGCCAGCCTCAACTCTCGAACATTAGGTACATACACTCTGTTTTTATACAGAAGTAAACCATTAGTTCCCAAGGTGTAACTTTCCTTGGTCTGTGGTCTCTCACGCTGCTGTAGCTTTGCTACAAGATTTTTGTACTGCAAATCAACATTTGCAGCTTCCAAAATTCTGTCTTTCACCTCAGTTTTGTACATGCTAATGGCTGTAGCATGTAACTTGTGCACTTTTATGCTGAGTGCATCAACCACCTTATTTTCTTTCCATTTGATATACTTGATATCAAAGTCATATTCGCACAGAAACTCCAGCCATCTGGTTTGCCTGGCGTTTAAGGTCGGCTGATCGAATAAATACTTCAGACCATTATGGTCTATTCTCAAATTGAATCTCTTGCCCATGAGGTAATGTCTCCATTTCCTCAAGGCGTGGACGATTTCTACCAGTTCTAAATCATGAGTGGCATAATTCTTTACATGTTCCTTCAACTTTCGGGACTCATAGAAAATTAGAAATCCCTCTTGGCTGAGAACTCCTCCCAGCCCCTCCTTACATGCATCTGTGCAAACTACATAATCCTTGTCTGGATCTGCAATCTTCAGGATTGGAGCACTGGTTAGCAACTGCTTCAATCGCTGGAAGTTGCTCTCATATTCTTCAGTCCACTGGAACTTCTTCCCCTTCCTTTGCAAGGAAGTGATAGAATGGGTTATCCTTGAGAATCCGACTATAAACCTCCTATAGTAGCCTGCCAGACCCATACAAGATCTAACTTCTGCCACATTCCTTGGCGCTGGCCATTCTCAAATGGCCTGTACCTTTTCAGAATCCACAACGATCCCTTCTTCAGATATTATATGTCCCAAGTAATGGATCTGCCTTTGGTAAAATGAGCACTTGCTCAGTTTTGCGTACAGCTGGTGTTCTCTCAACACCTGTAGCACCATTCTCAGGTGTTTCTCATGTTCTTCCTCTGTCTTGGAATACACCAAGATGTCGTCCAAGAAGACTATGACAAACTTGTCCAAATAATTTCTGAACACACCGTTCATTAAGCACATGAAAACAACAGGCGCGTTGGACAATCCAAATGGCACCACTGTGAACTCATAATGACCATACCTTGTTCTAAAGGCGGTCTTTCCAATGTCCTCATCCTTTATTCTCACTTGGTGATATCCAGATCTGAGATCTATTTTTGAGAATATTTTCGCATCCTTCAACCGATCAAAAAGATCATCAATCCTTGGCAGAGGATACTTGTTCTTGACAGTGACCTTATTCAACTGTCGAAAATCAATGCACAGCCTCAACGTCCCATCTTTATTCTTCACGAATAGGACTGGGGCTCCCCATGGTGACACACTGGGGCGAATGTAACCTTTCTTTAGCATCTCCTCGAGCTACAATTGCAACTCTTTCAGCTCTGGTGTACTCATTCTATAAGGAGCCTTCGAAACTGGAGCGGTTCCAGGCATCAAATTTATAGAAAAATCAATGTCCCTCTTCAGAGGTAGTCCCGGTACCTCCTGAAATATATCCTTGAACTCCTTGAGTACTTCATGGTCTTCCAGATTCGATACTACATCTTGGGATGCTTCTTCCACCC
Source organism: Picea engelmannii (assembly GCA_009831015.1). Lineage (NCBI taxonomy): Eukaryota > Viridiplantae > Streptophyta > Pinopsida > Pinales > Pinaceae > Picea > Picea engelmannii. The sequence continues at coordinate 212,430 of ML793295.1, read as the reverse complement.
AAGCTGCAAATAATTGACAGCCTTTCCGTTAACATTTCTTCAGCTGCATGGTTGAGATTTCCCTCACAGCCACGACTCTGGGAATTCCTTGGACTGTTATATGATTTCCCTCTTCGTTCAGGCATGTGAACCTCTTGTTACGACAATCCAGAAGGGCATGGTGTTGGTCCAACCAGTCCATCCCAATTAAGCAGTCATATGAGCCTAAAGGAAAAATGTTCAAATCAACCTTAGTGCTCATTCCTTTCACATCCACTGTACAGGACTTAACCAATTCAGTGACCTTCCTCTTGGTCCCTGTGGCCAACTGCACTAACCAAGACTTCTCTTGTTTGCTCCTCGTTAGATGCAAACTTTCCACCACTCTAGGATCTACATAACTATGGCTAGCCCCTGAATCAATTAAAATGACAAGGGGTCGGTTGTTAATCATACCTTCCCAATCAATCATGTGCGATTGAAATTTTGCTTGCTTGTTGTCCAGGGATGCATAGACTCTCGGCATTCTGCTGCCCAAATCCTCCACTATTTCAGCTTGCTGAACAATATGTATAGTTCTTGCCTTACCATTTTTATGGGGACAATCTCTGTACTTGTGGTTTCCTTGACAGCCCCAACACTGAATGGGAGTCAGTATCTGTCTTTGTGCACCCTCTTCGGTCCTTCTCGGCTCTCTAAACGATGGTTGTCCCTGACGAATGTTTCAGAAAAAGGAAGGCTTGTCTCCCTTCTGCCTCTGTTCTTTCTTAAACCTCTTCCGGTCATCCCAAGCTTTCTGAAAGGTAGGCTTTTCTCTTTGCTGTTCGTATAAGCATTTCACCCTTCTTATTGTTTCTCCCATAGTCTTAGGATCAACATATTGAATCTTTTCACCAATGGAAGGTGGCAGTCTACTCAGATACCTCTGAATTTTAACAGCTTCGTCCTTGATGAATGAAACATACTTCAGTAGTTCCAGAAAATTTTGTTCATACTCATCAATGGTCACACTGCCCAATTTGAGTTCAAAGAACTCCTTCATCTTTCTGTCATAGTATCTTTTAGTCAGGTATTTCTTCTCGAAATACCTCTTAAATTCCTTCCAAGTGACCTCTTTCTCTCTGATGTGCTGCACCTATACAAACTGACCCCACCACATGGATGTTTTTCCTTTCAGTTGGTACATTGCAATTCTTCCTTCTGCATGGGCGGAAAAATTCTGCAGTTGGAAGTATTTCTTCATGCCAAGCAACCGGGTCTCGGCATCTTCCTCCTTATGTTCTCCATCGAATGTTGGAGGCTTAATCTTGTTCATCTCTCCTTTCAATTCCTCCCTTCCAGATTTCCGATGTTTTCTGGTAGGGGATGGGCTTGAACTACTGTGTATCTTACTGTCAGAATGTCTTTGGGAGCGACTAAGATGTCGGCTACCACTCCTCGACCTACTTCTTCTCCCATGGGTTCTGCAACTCTCTGTCATGCTTGAGTCTCTTCCTTTCTCGAGTTTCTTCTCTATTCTTTCCAGACCCTTCAAAAATTTTAAGTTTAATGCACCTTGCCAGTCCCTAACTTTCATGAGCTTTCCGCTATCATCTCGGCGAGCCTTGGACTCTCTTTGCAATCCTTCAAGGATTTTCATTATGTTTCCTTCCTTATCCTTCTCCTTTCCATGCCCATTGGAGTTTGATCCTTCGACTCCCAGGTTAACATCCTTTCCTTCCTGTTCATCTTTTATTTTAGGGTTAATCTGCACTCTTCCCCACTCCATACTAAACGTTGGTTAACTGGAATTTTGACCTTCGTTGAACTCTGCACACGCACTGTGCAATTCAATTCTAAGTTTGTCAGTTCATTAAACCTTCATGAGCAATCCACAATATTTATAAGCCAGTTCGAACAAAATAAAAGACATTTCATTTTAAATAAGTTTCTTGAACTGGAAGTATTATGTCTCTCTTCCATTTCTTTGCATTTTGCGGCAATTTCCCAACAGTTCTGGCACTCGTCAGTCTTCTACAATATAATGCGCAGACGACTCGAATTTTGTCGAACCTTCGTTTCTTGACAATTCCTCATCTTTTGTGAAAATCAATTTTAAGAAAGTGTTTCAATTTCACGAATTTTCTGAGCTCTGTTCAGCTCTGTATTTTTTGGTGGTTCGAAACTTTAGTTTTCGGTATTTCGGGACTTTCGGCCTTCAGTACCCAGGACTTCGGGTTTTCGGTACCCGGGAGTTCATTATACAGTGACTCCCCACCTCTTGTCATTTCCATTGCCGAATTCTGAAATTCCGATTTACTTTACCCTCCGGGCCCACAACACAGTTGTCGCCCTCTACCATAGTGGTACGTGGTGCTTTTTCGGAGGATCCTAGTCACCTTCGGTGACGTCATTAGGGTCCCACCACTCTTGCCTTGTCTTCCCACTCGCTGGCACGTGGTACTCTTCATGTGTCTACATGGCACATCTCCCGATTGAAGCTTCGGGTGTTGGGGTTTCAGGATCCTCGTCGACATGAGTTCCTGTCCTCACGAACTCCCGATCCCCGATTTGCCGATGCGCCTTTTTCCTTAGCCCCCGCTGGCTATGCCGAGGTCCATGTGACCGTCTCTCATAAGACCATAGTCTTTTACCCTTATCGGGGTTTTCCCTATTGTGATTTCGACACTCGCGATGTCGGACAACTTTGCTTTACCGACTCCCGAACCCTGTTATGTCGTTTCTCCGATACACTCGTGCGATTGACTATTCAACGGTCCCTCAGTCCCTCGGCATTTCGGAGTTCGCAATATCGCGAATCCTAAATGCATAAATTTTCGGGACTTCTCGCCGCGAATTCCCGAAACGGCATGCCACCTGTCCACCTCTCAGATCCTGTGACCCCACACGATTCTTTTGTCCATCGGGATATCGCGTTTCATGATTTCGCGATTCCTGTTGTAGTGATGTCGGGATTTCCAACACCCAATCTCCGATATGAGATTCCACGCGTAAATCCAACGGTCAGATCTTTCTCACATCGAAAGGTCTTTTGCAGACCCTGAGATTTCCCGAAGGAATCTCGTCCATTCATCGGGACTTAGTCACATGCTAATGTCTTGACAGTATGGTCGGGATTATCATGACGAAATTCCGAGTTCTTGCCATCGGAACTTCCGAATCCCCAATCCTCGAAATGGGTAGTCTCACAACACGTGGCCATCTCAAATCGGATGGTCCACGACTGTTCCGGGGTTTCCATCATGGAAAGTCCCGATCCCTTGTTACCAGGACTCCCAATATCGTGATTCCCGATTTCTCCGAAATGGAAAATCTCACGACACGTGTCCTCCGTCTTTCAGACGGTCTAGATCTATTTCGGGATTTTGCCTTTAAATACTGAGGTTTGAACCTTCAGACACCTCTCGACAGATCCAGCAGTTGTCGGGTTTTTCGTTTGAAATCTGATGGCTCAGACGTTTTTCTAACTAATTCAGGATTTTGCATATTGCGAATTCCACACTTTTGTGCCATTTCCAAAGGAATTTTAATCCTTTACGCACATTTTTCTAGATCTGATGGTCACGAGGGCTCGCCTTCCCTCCCGAACAGATCCTAAGGTTCTAACACCATTGGTGTAGAGGCCTGTCTCCCCGTGGCCATGGACTACACCGACTGCGGTTTCACTGCACCGCTAAACCGCCTGAGCTCGTAAGTGCGGTCAAGCAACTACTTGACACTCTGGGACAAACCAAGGTCTGAAATTGGCCATTCCAGGCCCAATTTCCTTCACATTCCTGGTCCAACGACCACTCCACTGGCCCATCTAGGCTCAGCGTCGAAACCTTGGCTCTGACACCAATTTGTAGTGTACCTTTTTTCTTACCCAGAGCTTATAACTCACTTTGTAGCACACCCATTTGTACAAAGATCATACAGATATCATATAACCAATGCATTTAAACAAATAAACACCTTGAACTCAGAGTAAAACATATAATTTACTGCTACGGTGAAACAATCCATAGCATTTAATAGTAATTCATATACATAGCGGAAACATGATAATTTATGTAGCACAGTCATGCAAAATGTGATAAGAACATAGTTAGATACTTATCTTGTAACAGTGGTGAAATCCACCAACCAAGTGTAGGCCTTCCACGAACCTCCCAGCCTTAGACCACACTGCTCATCATCTCAACAGTGGGTCACCCCCGAGCTGGGACTGAGCTCCACCCCAAGGCAAGGAATCCTAGGCTAGGCTGAGGTTACAGGGAAAACAACACAGAAATATCTGGAAGGATTCTTCCCAAAGATGCCATCTTACACCCACTACTACCAGACTCTCATTCCCCACATGCCTGTTCTGCCCAGGGAGTATACACCTTCACACGCACAATCCATTCGTGCTAACCTCCCTCTCTGGGCCTCGGCAACAGGCCAGATCAGGAAGTCTCAGAGCCCGTAGCTGGTGCTGGGCACTCTCTAGAAGAAACCACTTCCCCAACAACTCTTTCACCTGGAAAGAGTTGCTCACAGGCCTGACAACCTGCCTCTTCCAACCACAGTCGCCTCTCTCACCAGAAGAGAGGTCATACACAAGCTCAACACAAGGCTTACTCTGGCCAGTATGCCACGCGTAGTCCAACACAGCGTGGCCGCAACAACCAATTGGGAAAAACAGACACGCCCTTCCCAACAGGTTCAATAGTTCACGGTATAGTCTCATGGTTTTGGTTTTCGGGATTGTACGAGGGGTGCAAAGATCCCACACGCAAGTTCCAACTGCTCAGACTAAGGATGTATTGGCTACCGCCCAAATCCACACAGGATTTTTACCCCCTTCAGGGTTATACCAGGGTATTCTTGCAGAGATCCGACAGGTTCACGCTCAGATGGTCCGATCGAATGGAGACGCCCCCCTCTCCTATGGTTCATGCATGCGTTCCCACAACATGCATCCCTTTTGCACGTTTTTCCCCTTGCCAGGAACTTAGGATAAAAATAAAATACACGTCTTTTTGGGAATAATATTAAAATATTAATGCCCGCACGGGTGTAGACGGATTGGCAAGTGTTGTGTAAATGGAAGGAAATTTGTAAAATGAAGTCTCATGTTCGATTCTCACCTAGACTTACTCGTGCGCCATTCTTGTGGGCTGGGTGGTTTCACCTGGGGTTATAGTGGTAGCCGCCTGGGGATTGACCCCGTGTCATGCGAGTACGAGAACCGCGAGTTGTCGATTCCCCCAGTAAAAAAAAAAAATATTAAAATATTAATCCCAGGCTTAAGCCCCCTAGGCTTAGCCTCTAGGCTCAACACTTAGCCCCTTTTTCCCACCTTCCAGCCCCTAATCCCTTGCCCACTCTGTGGACGCTCAGTCCCCCTTCACTCATTCATCATGGTCGGTTTGCACCTGGCGGTGTTTATATTTTATTAATCATTCTGCATACATACAAGTACAACAACAGGCTCCTGGCCTTCAATACTTAGGCTCCTTGGCCTAACAAACACATAAGCCTACCAGCTTATACAAAACTTGGCTCACCAGCCTATATAACATGTTTACAATTCATTTCATATATCATGATTTGCAACGGGGCTCGACCTTGGGGACACTACATAGAGGATCTTTGGAATTCATCGTAACAACTTCAAATTGCAGTCCAAGGATTGTCTACGCAGGTAACAAACATTCTGGAAATTCTCATTTAGCACAGAATAACCATGAGTGGCAACAACATGACGACGTATATGCAATCCATTCCCAAGTGGAAGATTTGTAGGCCCAAAATGCAATGACACCTATGGTTATGGAGACAATTTCAACAACTAGTGGCTCCTCCCCTTCAATAAAAAGTCCACTCCCGGACCTAAACCTTCCAACTTGTGACATGAGAAAAGAGGATATGGAACCTCA
>ML793295.1:147029-164752 GCA_009831015.1 Picea engelmannii | reverse complement strand
TTAAGATACTATAAAGATGTCATTAACTCTAATCTTTAAAATAATAAGTAACTTTTTGTTATAGCTAGCGTAAAGAATAAAATCAATTTTTTTAAAATAAAAACAAACTTTCACAAACTCCATAATGAAACAAAGCTTCAACAATTCCTAAAAAATTATGGGATAAAAGAGTTTGTCATCTTTGTGATACTTTTGAATTTTTTTTTCAAAATGACATTTACAAATATATTTATTATTTGTTTAATATTTGATCATTGTAGTCTGAAAACCATGTTAAATATATCATTTTTAACTCTTTGCATTGACAAGGAATAATCGAAAAAGCTGATACCCAATTATGTCGAAAAGCATGGCCACGTTCTTTTGTCACCCTCAAGGCAAACCACTTAACAATTAGGTATTTTATTTATTCATTTGACACCTTTTAAAAAACCCAAAGAAAAGTTGCATGGACGATGAAATAACTATTGTCTTATTCTTTCGTTAACTTGTGGAATATTTATGTACAATTCCACTTACTTCTTTTTTTCCTTTTCTCGTTGTTATTGTCCTCAATGTCCATACCTTTATAGGTACTTGATGATTTTATTCTTTTATTTGAGTCGGTGTACTCATATTTGATGGAACAATAAGCTCCTCATTTATGTTACCAAATCACTCAAAGATTTCAATTTTTCAATAACATATATACATCAAATATATTCGGTCCATTTTAGTAAGTATATATTTAATATTTCAATTTTCCAATAACATATATACATCAAATATAGTCGGTCCATTTTAGTAAGTATATACTTAATAAATGTTAGTAGCATAAAGTTGTTGCATCCATAAGAGGTAAGTTCGTATATCTAAAGTCATAAAGGATTTTGACTTGGATTAGATTTTGATGGTGAAAATTATCCTTTCTTTAAAACATTGAATTTTGATGAATGATTTAATAAGTGTTATCTTTTTTGTCATTATTTCTTTGTCATCATTTTTATAGAATTAGGTTATATATATTCGATATAAAAAATTATAAATTAAATTATAATTATATTATTGGTTTAAGTTTCTTATTTTATTTTTTCAAGTTTAATATTATTGTAATATATTTAAAGTATATTATTATTATATAAAGATGTATAATATAATGACTCCTCTGTTACGACAACAAATAGTGATGTATAATTGGTATATACACACACACACACACACACATTAGGATATTAAACTCGTTACAACATAATAAACAACATCACAAATGATACATCATCGTAACTAAAACGACACATAAGCATTACATTAACATAACTAAAAGCAACACAATCAACATCTGAACAATGATTCAATCAACACATCATCATAACTAATAGCCATACTTAATCAATGTATCATCATAATAAATAACGACACAATCAACATATCATGATCGACTGAAGCAATATACAATTGAATGATCAGCCATGTCACTAAGCATTAAAAGAACTACCCACCCAACCTACCCTGCATGGTTAGGACCTCTAGGACGCATAAGCAACACTCAAGCCCATGATTCATCTGATTGATTTTGACCACTTAAGGTCTCAGGACTGGCGACTATTCTGAGGAACAATGAGGTATCTAAATCCCACCAATACAATCAAGATGAAATCTAATTAGATCAACTATCAATCTCACTTATCAAGTAATCATGGCGCAATAATAATACAATTACTAAATAAATAAAAATCATCATTATTTTAATGGCACAAGAGAATCTAATTATTTAATCCATCATACATCAACAAATTTAATGGCGCAATAGTATTAGTTATTAAATCAATGTATATGAACAATAATTAACGACACAATAGTAATCTAGTTGTAATCAATCATGCATCATCAATATCTAATGGCGCAATAGTAATCTAGTTATTTAATCCATCATCCATCAACAAATTTAATGGCGCAATAGTAATAGTTATTAAATCAACATACATCAACAATGTTAATGGCACAATGGAAGATTCTACAACAAAACATACATAAAGTAGTTGACGCAACTACCGTCTAGGAAACATTCTAAATATAGTCCAACTGCCATTACATATATCAATATAATAGACACAATCACCATCTATGGAACCTTCCAATGCTAGTTCTATTATAACTAACATTTATCAATGATTGATGCAATTAGCCTCTATGATAAATACAACAATAGTTCAACTTTAGTAATACAAATAATTCTCAATCTCCAGGTGCATTAATCATTAAGATGAAACCCATAAGGTGCTCTGCCAATCATAACTTCACTTAACATTTTGGTGATCTAATGCCAGTACACCTTGCCCATCTATATATGAAAACAATTCAAATTTATCAAGTGGATTCCTTAAGGCGTAGAAATTATTGCCTAAACATGATATAGTGAAGGAGATTGTGATAAACATCTTATAATTATTCTATAAGAATTGTTACCCATAAATGAATGAAATAACATTCACATCAGAAATTATATATAATTGTTAGAGACAATAATTAAAGGCACATCTTTTTATTTTCCATTCCCTACTAATATATAAAATTACAATTTACATTAAGAAGATTTGTATGATTCCTTTAATAACTATTAAGCCTTATACAAATGCACATCCCTTTATATAAGGGGAGATTTAAAATAAACAACAAGCCCAACAATACATAATAAAAGCTCATCCCACTACTAGATTAACTTGATAACTACCTTCCATGACCTATACAAGCAACTCATACCTTCACTTGTTGACATTCTAGACACCTCGCCACGTAGCTAACTATGTCTGCCTTCATTCCTTTCTAGAAGAATAAGGGCTTAAGGTCTGCCCTCATCTTCATGACTCCTGGATGAGCCATGTACACTGCTCTATGAGCTTCTCAATTCATCATTAGGCAGTATGTAAATCCGGTTATTATACCTCATCAATATGCCGTTGTCCAATGTATATCCTTCAAACTTTGGTACCAACATGGTGTCTTGTCCGATATTTTCCTTAACCTCTTTATACCAATCATCATCGAACTGTATAGTTAGAATCTTTTCTCGAATATTCATCTGAAGAGGTATCACCAAAAATATGCCTGGTCTCTGACTTAATGCATTTGCCACTCTGTTCACTGTTTCTTTTATGTAAGTAATCTCAAAATCATATTCGCTAAGCAATTCTGACCAATGCCTTTGTCGCGCATTCAAGTCACTCTGCGTAAATATGTGCTGCAATGCATAGTTATCTGTTTTTAGTTCAAACTTCCATCCAATCATATAATGTCTCCACACTCTTAGGGCATACACAATGGCCAATAACTTCAAATCATGCGTCGCGTATTTCTCCTCATGATTTCTTAATTTCCTTAAGATGTGAGCGATCAATCAACCGTCTTGCATCAATACTCCGCTTAAACCTTCCTTGGATGCATCTGTGCATACCAAGAATTCCTGGTCCATGTTGGGGACTTTTAGTATCGGTGTTGTCATCAAAAATCCCTTGAGCCTTTGAAATTCTTCCGCGCACTTCTTGGTCCATACAAAATTCTTCTTTTTCTTCTGCAATTCTGTGACCGGATTTGCTATTTTCGAAAAACCTTCAAAGAACCATCGGTAATATCTTGCTAAACCCATAAAGCTACATACTTCTGGTACATTCGTCAGTGCAAGCCATTCCATAATAACCTCTACCTTCGCAATATCCACAACGATTCCTTCACCGGAGATAAAATTCCCTAAGTAATGAATCCTCGATTGATAAAAAGAGCATTTCGACAGTTTCCTGTATAATTTGTTTTCTCGTAAACACTGTAGTACGAAGCGCAAATGTTCGTCATGTTCTTCTGTCATCTGAGAATATATCAATATGTCATCAATGAATACTTGAACAATATTTTTCGTATTCACGGACCACCCCATTCATCAAGCTCATGAATATCCTCTGGGCGTTTGTCGGTTCAAACAGTAAAACAGTAAACTCGTAATGTCTGAACCTTGTCTTGAATGCAGTCTTAGGAATTTATTCATCTTTGATCCATAACTGGTGATATCCTAATCTCAAGTTGATCTTTGAAAACACAACCACACCTTTCATTTGGTCAAACAAATCATCTATTCTTGGCAACGGATAGTGGTTCTTGATCGTTGCCTTGTTCAATTGATGGTAGTCAATATAGAGTCTCCACGATCCATCATTCTTTCTTATGAAAATAACAGGTGCACCCCAAGGTGACACACTTGGACGTATAAGTCCTAGGTCCAAAAAATCCTTCAATTGCATTTTCAACTCCTGTAACTCAGGTGTCAACATCCCATAAGGCGTTCTTGCTATCAATTCAGTTCCAGGGTTCAGGTCAATTGTAAAATCCAATTCTCTTTCGTGCAGAAAAATCGATAACTCTTCTTGGAACACTTCAACAAATTATCGTACTACCAGAAGTTATTCTAACCGTTTTGCTTTGCCCTTGTCATTTAGAGCTAAGATTTCATATAACTTGCATTCTTTGCACATGCTCTTTTGCAGCTATAGGGAAGAAATGAACCTCAAGGACACTCCCTGGTTTCTTCCTACGATCACTCTTCTCTGTCCCTCATCATTATTCAAACTCAATCTCTTCGTCTTACAATTGAGTATCACATCATGCGATTCTAACCATTCCATACCGATCATGATGTCGTAATATCCTAAGATCGTGACGTAGAGGTCGAACTTCATTATAAAATCTCCCAAGTTAATGCGATAGTTTGAAACCCTTCCTCCAACCTTCTATTTGGCACTCGAAGCCATTTCCATGTACATAAACTTGTCCTTCTCGACTTCCTTTACCTTAATTATTTTCAACATTTCACTAGATATAAATCTCTCTGTAGCAGTAAGACCTATCAACATACTAAAAGTTTGGTCAGCGGTGGTACCTGTCGTCTCAAGCACTGTTAGCATAGGGGCAAACCCAGGGTTCAAAGCTTCAACAACACACCAACAAAACCCTAACTACCGGCCCCTTCGACAACACTTGCGAAGAAGATGAAGTCTCACGCGAGGTAGAGACAAGGGTCATTTTAGGACTCAAATGTATGCAACCTAGCTAGGACACAAATATGTGATTACATCACTCTAACAAGCACTTAGCAGTTAGCATTCATCAGTGTTTAACCCATATTTACATCGCAGATCCAAACCCTAATTATAGAACAACACAGTATTTAACAAAATCTAACACATTCAAGCACTTAGCATGGATAGATAGATTAGATCTAACATTCATTCACCTTACCAAGCACTAAACTATTATACCAGATGCATCATACATAAAGATATCAACACTAAGCATAAATCACATCACTAACATACAATATAATGCATAAAGAAACCATAACATAGGATATACGTGGTTCACCCCAGTGTGGGGCTACGCCCACCAACTCTTCGTCTTCTTTATTATCTTCTGTCAATCTTCTTACATGCACAAAGCCTCAGAACCCACTCTGCTTAGGATAGGAGATCTGTGCACACCTCACCAGATCCTCCTTCCCCAAGCTAGATTTAAGCACAAAGCCTTCTTACTGTCTATACACAAGCTTCTTACAATCACTTGCACTTAGCTCTGATTGTTCTTAACACATAGCATGCATGAAGCATCCACAACTATTCGCACTTAGCACATTAGCCTTCACTTGCCCTTAGCACCGCTTACTTACATCGTCTAGATTTCTATTTAGACATTACAAAGTGGGCCTTAACATGGGTAAATCCATGGGAGACATCCCATACACGTTACATAAACCCTAGTCCCAAAAATGCCCTTAAAAGGGGTCGAGATCCCGTGATCTCTTCTTCGACTTGCGCTCCGCCTTTGACCAGCTCGTAGAAGTCCCAAAAGAGGTCAAACATGACCAAGGATCTCCAAAACTTGGTCAAGGGCCAACATGCCCCCAAGACTCACCTGTGACTCGTCCCGAGTCACTCTGGACTGGGTAATTTTGCCTCAAAAGCCTCGAGCTTGGCTCGAGCTGCTTCAATCTGTTGCTGCGCCAAGGCCTCCTGCTCGACGAACTCTTGAATAACTGCCTCGTTCACAGGTCCTTATAAGCGTTTTTCTACCGAAGTGGCTACTTGTTCTAGCTCTACTCCTCGGCCTTAATTCTCCTAAAAAATTAGGCAAGTTTCATCCTAGACTGGCTGGAGCTTCTGAGTCACTTCCATGACTTTTCTTTGTATGGCATGGACCTGTTGCTGAGCCGTGCACTGTTCTTGGGATATTTTCATCCTCTCAACTGCTGACAAGAGTTTCAATTGCACTTATACTGCTACTACTTGGTGCTTTGCTTCCTGGAGCTGTGACTCCAGTGTCTTCAATTCAGGGTCCTTGGTAAGGCACTCATAAGTCTGTGCATTGCGACTAATTAGTTGTTTACATTCCACGACTAATTCTTTGATCCTTTCAACTGCGCTTTGGGAAGTTGCTTCTCTCTGGTCTTGCACTTCCCGTGGAGTGCTTGGCACTTTTTGTAGCTCTAGTTCCATGATTCTCTATTGAAGCTATTGAATATCTTCCACAAGCTTCATGAATTGATTCATTATTGGGTCTTCTTCCATATGCTCCAAGCCTGTCATAGAGAGAAGTGCTTTGTTGACTGCTTCTTTAACTCTGAGCTACTCCACAAGCAACTGTTCTTTCTCTTGCTGGATTTGCACTTTATTTTCTTCGAACTTGGTTTGAAGGTTGTCCTTCTCCTGTTGTGCAACTTGGCGTTTCTCTATGATTTACTCTTGTGCTTGCTTCAGGGCCACTGTGGCCTAATCTTTTTCTTCCTGCACTAGACGAAGGTGAGCTTCGGTCGCGTCATCTATTCTGTAGAGTTGGGCAGGCTCATCTCCCAACTCTGGTTCTTTTGGTGGCGGGGGTGCAATGGACACTGCATGACTGGTGTGAAGGGATTGTTGTACTCCTCTCAGATCCGTCTCAATTCTATCATACATGGCTTCTTATTTTTCTTCAGTTCTCTACAAAATATCTTCTGAAGCATATGATACAACTGCGATAATGAAGTCGAAGTCATCGACCATGAGTACAGTCTGCAGCTTCGGCTTAATTTCTTTGGACTTCTTTCGCGATGTAGGTTTCGTTGGGGAAACCTTTCATTTCTTGGATGTCTCTGCCTCTTCAAGGGGGTTCCTAGGAGGTGTTACTTCACTTTGATTCTGCTTGTCTTCTTCCCCTTATTTTTCTTCTTTGTCCACTTCATCATCTTCTCCTCCACTAGGTGAATCTGATGCAGTCTCTTTTGATGTGCTATGTATTTCCTGTACATCTTCCTTCTTTTTCTTCCTACTACTGCTGGGTGCATCATACTCTTCGTGAGTAATCACCGGACTTCCAATGAGGTTAGGATCGGATAGTGCTGTTTGGTCAACTGGTATAAGGAACTCTGTGGGCCATTCCTTAGTGATTTCTTCTAGGTCCTCCTCTTTGAGCTTGTAGTAGGACTAAAACTCTTCTTTAATTTTGTATGCGCACGTAGTAATATAAATAAAATGCCTATCTACGTAGAACTTCATAAGGAGTCTGAACCTGTCCAGGGTATTCGATGTCATATGAGGGAAAGACTCAATATCCCTCTTCAACTGCAAGTAGTAGGTATGAAATACTGTGTTCGACTGCCATTGTTTCCCCATATTGCTCGAATACCAGAGCGTGGTGAACTTCACAGCTAGTGGCTCGAACGACTCAATATCAGGGAAGGTCACACCTTCCGACATCTCCCAAGCAATAAACACAACGAGGATAAACATCCAACTAAAATGGAACTCATAGCCCTGATACTGAGCTTCACGACAATTTAGTTCTAGCTGATTGACTAAGTAACTGGCTCAGTTCATCTATAGTCCTTCAACGCATTTTCCTACGAGGTCATTGACAAACCCTGTGACCTGCGTGGGTCTATTCTTTCTTACTATCTTACCGGAAATCAACTGGAAAGCAAGGCACATTGCGACATTCTGAATGGAGGCTACCTTATAGCCTTGCGTCCCTTTCTCTACATTGTCATAGGTGTCTTTGTTCTTCTATTCCAGGGTGCAGTTTGCATCCCTACCTGGATAAAAGTCTTGTGGTTCTGGTCCTTTCATGCTCAATCTAGTGATTCTATGGATCAATGCTGAATCTACAGTGATGCATCTGTCTAACCATAGATACCTGCCATGGAAGCATGACAGCAGGATCTTAACACATGTGTCAACCTCCTAGTGCCTTCCAAAATGTGGTATCTTCATCACATTCAAGACAGTGGACCTCGCGATGTCCATAGTCCACGGTTGGGGGATGATCTTTGATTTCTTTCCCTTCATCTTGGTCAAATATTTGTGAGGTGTGATCATGCCATAGCTCTTGCAGTCTCCTAGGTTATAGTCACTGATCTTCAAGGTTTGAATCCTCTCCAACTGCGGTCTGACTTCTTGTATTCACTTCAGAAGATACGCAGTGATGAATGTGTAGTCAAAGTCCCTTGGGACACTGTCACGACTCACCACATCAACCAGGGGTGGAATGTAGTCGGGTAGGATGGATGGAATTATCTTCGCATTCACCAAGTCATCACGATGCTTGGTTATTTTCTCGGTCGCAGCTCGGGATGGTCCAGATCCGCGAGCAGTCGACGGGGAGGCTTGCACTCCTCGCATCGATGAGGCTTGGATGCCTGCGGACATCACCTTCTCAGCCATGAGGTCTATTAGAATCTCTTCGACGAATTTTTATGATGTGCTTATTTCATCTGACATGCACAATCAAGATCTGATATCTCATGTCGGTGAAAAATACTCATTGTAACAGAATGGATGGCGAGGTCTCAATGATCACTGCGCGAAATCAACTAGTTCTCCGTGTGCTCAGATAATCACAATTGGAAAAAGTGTTCCTGGTGCAATGCTCAATGGGATAAATAGATAACACCGTAATGGTTTCTTTCAATGGGTAACAAATCCTTATTCAATGCAATTCCATCTGTTATGGTGCAGTCCCAACGATCCAATGGTGAACTTTCGGGCCATAACTGCTTTCCTAACTGTTCGAGAGCATCGATCGAATGGTCATAATGCCTCCAATGATCATATTGCTTCATCATGGTGAAGTGCCAATATGTGTTGTACTGATATTCCGACGAAGTTCAAATTCTGGAAACCTTCCTTCTACGAAGTTCTTTCTGGAGCTTCTTGCAATTTTTCTAACTTTGCCCTCTTCTTACTAAGCTTTTTGGCCTTCTTTTCTGTGATATGAACTACTCGTTTCCTCGTTCCATTATCACTCTTATCTCCTCTTGGCATGATAACTTCGCACTGTGGAGGGTCTTTCATAGGATTCAAGGGTAATACTTCTTCTCGGTCTGGGGTAGGTGCTCTACTCTCTTGTACAGACAGGTGTCTCCAGTCTTCCTGTGTCCTTTCAACTTCGACATCCATATCTTTGGTCTTTAGTAGCTTCAATTGGTTCTCTTGTTCTTCTAGTAAGTGCGCTATTCTCCTATCCATGAAATCTCTTAGTTCTTTCTTTTTCTATTCTAGATCCCCCTTTTATTGTTTCCTTCGTATATGATCTTTCTCAATCCAGGTTTTTCCTAGCAAGATAGCAAATGGGGTGTTGTTCTCAACAAACTTAACGATCTCAAATTCTTCTTCTGTCGAAGTGCCATGAGCACGCATAGATGTCTGGGTAAGTATTCCATATAGGGTTATCAACTTTCCTCTAAATAATCCTATTCCTCCTAATGAAGGAACCATAGCAGGCTTTCCCAAAATTTCCCAAGTTCTTTCTGTCATGATATTCACCTGTGTTTCCTCATCCAGGACATAGTCTATGTCGAAGTCTCATATTCTTATTTCTATGTATTCTTTCTCTTTCAATACCTCTGATAAGTTGATATTTCTGTGGTTATTCAAGGTTTCTTTCATCTGTAGTTATACAATCTCTGATTCTTTCTGAGGTTCTATCATATCCTTAGTTTCTTGGCTTGTCTCATAGTTTTCTTATTTCATATTCATCTTTTCAACTTTAGCAATCATTCTAGGGGAATTGAAAACTTCATGGCCCATATATTTACAACAAAGACAACTAGGTCTTCTACCAAGGCATTCCTTAGCAAGATATCTCGGTCTTCTACAACTATAACAAAGGGTTAATCCTCTCTTTCTCTTAAATGATCCCCAACCTTTCCTGTACTGCGCACTGGGATCACAGTAACTAACCTGCAAAAAATTCTTTCAATATCCTACATCCATTTGTTAGTCCAAACATTATTTCTATGCATAGTAATAACCCACCTTTCATTATTTCTATCAGATCTATTCATATAAAATCTTCTTTCTTCTAACTGTGCCCTAGTTTTCAGATTAGGACAAAATTTATCAAACATACCTAGATCCATTCTTTCGAAACAATTTTTTTTCACTTATCTTACCTTTCTCAGAGCACAAAGATTCAAGGTATTACCTCTTTTCTTCAGATCGAACTTCTCTTCTCAGCACAGAGCTTTGCAAGTCAATGTTGTGCACTAAAGCAACAGTTCTACACACAAATCTTTCTTTTCTTCAGTTCCTAGCAATCATAGTTTCAGGTCCCGGAAACAGAACCATTTGTTGGCATAGGGGCAGACCCAGGGTTCAACGCTTCAATAAAGCACCAAAAAAACCCTAACTACCGACCCTTTCGGCAACACCTTTGAAGAATATGAAGTCTCACCCAAGGTAGAGGCAGGGGTGGTTTCAGGACTCAAATGTCTGCAACCTAGCTGGGACACAGATATGTGATTACACCACTCTAACAAGCACTTAGAAGTTAACATTCATCAATATTTAACCCTTATTCACATCGCAGATCCAAACCCTAATTAAAGAACAACGAAGTATTCAACAAGATCTAACACATTCAAGCACTTAGCATGGATAGATAGATCCGATCTAACATTCATTCACCTTACGAAGAACTAAGATATTATATCAGATGCATCATACATAAAGATATCAACACTAAGCATAAATCACATCACTAACATACAACATAATGCACAAAGCAACCATAACACAAGATATGCATGGTTCACCCCAGTGTGGGGCTATGCCCACCAACTCTTCGTCTTCTTTATTATCTTCTGTCAATCTCCTCACATGCACAAAGCCTCAGAACCCACTCTGCATAGGACAAGAGATCTGCGCGCACCTCGCCAGATCCTCCTTCCCCAAGCTAGGTTTAAGCACAAATCATTCTTACTGTCTATACATAACCTTATTACAATCACTTGCACTTAGCTCTGCAATTTCTTAAGACATAGCATGCACGAAGCATCCAAAACTATTCACACTTAGCACATTGGCCTTCACTTTCCCTTAGCACCGCCTACTTACATCGCCTAGCTTTTTATTTATGCATTACAAAGTGGGCCTAAACATGGGTAAATCCATGGGCCGACATCCCATACCCGTTACATAAACCCTAATCCCAAAACTACCCTAAAAAGGGGCCAATATCCCACGATATTTTCTTCGACTTACGCTCCACCTTCGACCAACCTGTCGAAGACCCAAAAGAGGTCAAACATGAACAAGGATCTCTAAAACTTGGTTAAGGGCCAACAAGCATAATGGACTGGTGCTCTGCCTGGTGGTTATTCACTGCTGCATGAATCCGGTGGGCCTTACCCAAATCTCCAACTGTAGTGTGTCTGGATGAGACAACTGATCTGGCCCTCTCAACCAGATAGTCTTGCTGGTAATGTGGCTCTCCACATGTCCAAAATCCATTCTTCGGTTCAATACTCCTAGTCCTCGAAGTAGAAGATATTGGCCTACCATCCTAAAACCCTGGTCTATTTTGCTGAACACACCTAAATTATTGCTACTGCAGGTGACGTTGCTGCTAATGTTGTGGTCCTCTGTAGGGAGTCCTCTACTGAGGAGTCAGTCATCATGGTGTTGTGAACATGGATCCTCTCAATGTATCTTGATACCCTGATGTATGTCTGACTAGTGTCTAATGCTGTTGCGCAGCTGTCGTCGTTGTCTGTCCAGTCGGTCTTGCAGAAGTCCTACCTTGACCCCCATTGGTCATCTCTTCCTATGATATGAGGGACTTCTAGACTATGTCATGCAATGCCTATGGTATTAGGATCCTTACCTTCACACAAATGTTGAAGTTAAGGCCAAACACAAAATTTTTACCTTCAACTTCTCTGTGCTCAGATGTGGAGCATACGTAAGCAACTCCATGAATCGAGCCTCATACTCTGACATCATATGACCACCCTGTTGTAATGCGTTGAACTCATTGAGATGGTTCTCAATGAATTCCTCTGATAAATACTTCTCCCGGAACCGCTCCTCGAACAATTCCCATGACACATCTTCGACGACCATGTTCAGTTGTGTTAGGAGCATCTTCCACCATAGAAGAGTGCTCCCCTTCAGCTGAAACACCACCATGTGAACCTTCATATTGGAGGTGTAGTCGTGAAGCACAAAGCACGTTGCCATGTTCTCCAACCAAGACTCGACGGCTGAGCCGTCCATGGCACCCATGAACTTGGGAAACTTAACCTTCTCGAGTTCTCTGTGAATGATACCACTTCCAGTTGGAGCATGTTGTGGAACCTCAGAGGGTGCAGGTGCCTTGGATTCATCTCTATCTAGCCGTTTAATCATGGCCTCTGACATCCTCTAGAAGGACCTCATCAACCCAACCACATCTCCCAAAACAATATGCTCCTGTCCAATGAATTTTTCTTCTCCTTGGGGTTAGATCCCTCTGGCGTGGATCCTACTTGAGGCGTCATGCCTCTGCCCCTAACACCACATCATATACCTTCACGACATCCTATAACCATAATTATCTGCATGGAAAAATTTCAAATTTAGTTAGTGATAAGTTGCTTATCAAGTGCTTAATATAGTGGAAGGCGTAATGATCTCAATTCGCGGGTTTGAACCTGCTCTAATACCATATGTAACGACCCCTTCATTACGACAACAAATAGCGATGTACACTAGGTAATTTTTTTTTATCTTTTTTTTTGCATTAGGATATTAAAATCGTTACAACATAATAAACAACATCGCAAATGATACATCATTATAACTAAAATGACACATAAGCATTGCATTAACATAACTAAAAGCGACACAATCTGTTGGATCATGTTGTCATTGATGCCAATGGTTTGATTGATTGATGTCAAGTGATTGATTGATGCCAAAGGATTGATTGATGATTGATGTAATTTAATATGTATTGTCCTTGATGAGAATGCATAGATGAAGATGGATCAATGAGTTATCATTGATACATGATGCATTGTTGGAAAAATGTATAGATGACTCATTATTGTCTTATCATGATTGATAAGGTGCAAACATGGATGAACTCCAAAGTGGTCCCCTTATGGTGAAATCCCTCACGGGAAGACGCTTTGCAGATTGAGTTATCCTAGAAGAATGGTTGGAGGAACCATGCTTGTATGTGGAATAATGAGATGAAGATCAAGGAAATTGTTGGTGAAACTATACTAGATGGATAGTGCTTGTCATTCCATTTCCGATGGTATGTGGAATGTCACATAACTTCTCATGGTTTGAGAATTATGGCCTTACGAAGATGAAGGACCCCCATATGAAGTCTTGAAGCCCCCAAGGTCAAAGAAGTCAAAGTGACGTAAAAGAAGAAATAATTGTTTAAATGATAAATTAAAGTGAAAAAGTGAAGGTGGATTATTTAAATAATAAAGAGAAGTGACAAAATGAAGAAATGATAAAGTAAGGTGACAAAATCAAGAAGGAATATTTAAATGATAAAGTATTGGAGAACTTTCTATTTATGGAAAGTGGTTAACCCTAAAATAAGGAAAATAGGTTAAGTGACCTAGAAATGGGCTAAGTGACCTAAAATTGGGTTAAGTGACCTAGAGGATGAAAATATAAATAATATAGCAATGGTCTCTTGTAGATCATCCTTTTTGTGGATCAATGGAGAGCTTCTTGTGAGAATATCTTTTGGAGTATTGATGGAGAGCTTCTTGACCATTTTTGGTGTGGAACACTTGAGCATATTGAATATCTATAGGTGACTGAGGTAACCAAAGGATATATAAGCCGAATTTTAGAGGGAAGGTGGGGAAAAGAGGGCCGTAATTCAAGGGAGAATAAATTCTTTTCATGATGCTTTCTAAGGTATGTTATTTACAAGTCATCTCACTATTTTTGTAATAAATTATTTTCTGTAATTATTCAGACCGTGATATTGATATTCTTTTGAGGAAACATATCCAAGTATATGTGGTAAAACATTCAGCTTGTGGGTCGTTGTATTTTTGGAGATACACTCCGTGGAAAATAGGGTTTGTGGCTAGTCCTTAAACTAGTCTAAAACAGGTGTTTTGGGTAAAAACATCATAAATTATTCATAAAAGATCCAAATTCAATGAAACCAATTGTGTTGGTTAGATTACAGCCTTTACTATGTTGTGTAATAGTTTTATATCGATTCAAAAAATATTTCGTGCGGGGCACGCTCTACAAGGTCTCTCTCTAGAATAAGCCAGAATTCAGCAAGGTAATTCATTTTTTCTATAACTCCTTTTATGAGAGGTTACAAGTAGTGACACATGGAGAAATTGCATAAAACACACTAAAGAACATTGTGTATCAGTTTCATATCTTTATTCATTACATGTACAAAGTTATGATTATTTCAAGTTAGGGTTGTTGACTAATCCAAAACTAGTCATGGTTGAGACAAGCAGTTGATGAGTTGGCACATACATGAGGTGTATAGTTGATGATGTTGGTACATATTGATGATTAATTATTGATGAGTAGTTGACACATTATTGGTATATACTTGGTACATGGTTGGATGCACTTTTTTATGGTACATGTTGACTATAGGTTGGTGCATGGTTGATGCACTTGTTTATGGTACATATTGATATCTGTTGAGGAATGTTGCATCATCTCAGTTTGTGATGAGGGTGTAATATGAGTCTTTCATTATAGATATGGTTCTCTTGTATATTTGTACTCTATTCAGTTTTTCTGAAAAACCCCAAAGATTGTAATCCGTAATAAAAAGAAAATTGTACATACATCTTGTGTTCTTTATGTTCCTTGTGGTGATGACTTGTTGATGATATATTGCTGATATGTGTTGACATTTAACTGGCTATAAATGACAACAATGAGTAATGAGTTAATGGTGATTGTTAAATAAGGAGTTTTGGGAAAAATATCCCTATAGTGTTCACCACCCCCCCCACCCCCCCTCTCAGTGTAGTAGGTGTGTCCAACAATTGGAATCAGAGCAGCCCTTCAGTATAATCCTTAACAATCTTGAAGGAGATCCATAGACACACAAATGGATGATGAAATACCAATCCTTGATGAGAAAAAACTATTCTACTTGGAGAATAGATATGAGAGTGTATTTGAAGACAACATGAGCAACTATTTGGAAGGCAGCCATTGGTGGATCAGTTCCGTTGAAGAACAAGTCAAAGTTTGTAGCTTAAAGGGAAGGAAAGAAGAATGATGCATTGGCTCTTTAGACAACTCTTAGTGGAATCTCAAGCCTTATCAAAGAAATCATGGCACAATTCACTTCCGCCAAGGATCTATGGCTAAAGCTAGAGGAGACATATCAAAGAAAGAAGGAGAAGGAAGATATTGAAGACCACTCCATCAATATTATCAAAGGTAAAGAATCTCCAAAAACCCTTGATTGTATTATTTCTAAATGTGATCTTGAAAACATTTAAAATGAAGACAAAGAATCAAGTGATAATGTTGGCAAAAAGGAAGATCTTGAAGATACTTCAAATAAAGGTAAAAAATCTCCAAAGACTCTTGATTGCAATGATTCAAAATGTGATGATGTTGAATTTTTCTCAAGTGAAGAAGATGATATAGAAATAGTTTGTGTAAAGTTTGATGGAAATTATCCCATGGAAAGAATAGAAGAAGATCTATTAGAACTTCAAAAAGAAGTTGAAGAGGGTTTATATAGATATAGAAGTGATCATTTTTATACACACTATAACTATCTTTCAGATAACACTAAGAAGTTTTTTAGAAGAAGTCAAAGGCACATCTTGAAGTTAAAGGGAATGCTCAAGGAACAAGAAGAAAAAAATAAGACTCAATTAGAAGAAAAGGAAGAAGAGATCACAAGACTAAAGAATGAAAAATAAGATATGAAGGTAGATGATGAGATTAGGAAATTTTTTGAAACTATTATTCATATCAAGACCCAAATTGAAAAGGCCAAAAGGGTAGAAGAACATTTGAAGAATCAAATTAATGAAAAGGAAGAGACATGTGATAAGTTAGAAGCTGAAGTTTTTGACCTTAGAAAGAAGGTAGAGAAGTCAAACAAATTCTTGAATAGCTCACAAATCTTGGATGAGATCTTGGAAAGTCAAAGATCACCATGTGATAAATCAGGACTTGGTGATCTGAAAACAGATCCAGAAGCCTGATAGGGCTTGAAAAATGCTCAAAAATGAAAGTGCTCGGAATGCAACAAAACCTGTGCCATTGCGTCCTTCTCGTCTTCCTGATTCCGGTGGTATAATTTTTATGTCAAACGGAGTTCGTATGGAGAAGATATCGCGTTCTGTTCGAAAAGTCAAACAGGGAAAATTTTGATGCTGACTGGGCAGGACACGTGGCACGTCCGTACAGTGACACGTGGAAGATTCCGTACAGTGACACATGGCATGTCCGTACAACTGACGTGGGCCAACCAGGAGGTGACACGTGGCAGACCGTACGGAAGGACACGTGGCATCACCAGGAGGCGACACGTGTCAGGTGATTTTGGCATTTTCGTCATGTGATTTGACCTGTACGGAGGTGACACGTGTCACCACTCACAGGGTGACACGTGGCACGCTGACGTCATCGGATGACGTGGCGAGCTAACAGGGCGTACGGATGTGCTGACGCGGCAGGGACAGGTGGCAGTACGGTCGAGAACGTGGCAGTTGACTTGGCAGACAGGTGGGCGAATCACGTGTTGACACGTGGCATTATCCGATTGGTTTTTAAGGGTGCCACGTGGCCCAATCCTGGGCTGCCACGTGGCACCCCATCATTGGTCATCGGTTTATTGTTTAAAATTTTGGTTTGGCTCGCCGGGGTTTCGAACCCGCGACCTCCCGGGCGGTAACGACTTAACGGAATCAGGCTAGCCAGGGCGCCGGCCGGCGAAATTTTTTATACAAACGACAAAATATATATTTAAGTTGGAATGAAGTTGCGAATGGCGGCAAAAAGGGCCGGGGCCCCGCCCCAACCCTCGACTCCACATGACCTTACCACCGTGACCAGGAGCGCGACACTCGCGCGGGGATTTGTTATAACGGTTAGCACTAGCGCCCGGATCCACGGGCCGATGCCATAAGACCGGGACTCTACCATATATGCGCGGAGGGATGGTTATACAGTTAAGCCCACGGCCTATACAATCACCACGTGACCAGGAATAAAGGACTAAACGCCGGAGAAGGGGGGCCAGCGCCACGGGCGCGTGGCCACATGGGCCTCCCATATGACTAGGAGCGCGCCGATCGGGGGGCTGCGCCCGAATTTTTAATAAACTTTGCTATAAGTGGGTTTTTGAACGAATTTGGGTCTTTTTAAATTTAATATGCCTATTATTAGTTGATTTTCTCCATTTTTGGGGGATATTGGGCATTT
>ML793295.1:129591-142963 GCA_009831015.1 Picea engelmannii | reverse complement strand
TCTTGCATTGGGTTCTAGAGATCTGAGTCAACAAGACCAGATCAGTCTTGTAGCCTTTGGGAATTGCTGAGATGTAATTTTGAGCACTTGAGCAGAAATAAAGAAGCCTCCCCCACAGGAAAAAGGCCCGGAGACGTAGGCAAGCATTGTGCCGAACTCCGTTATCAACCTGCGTTCTTATGGTTTGCTGTTCATTATTGTGTTCAGATATGCATATGTATATTTGACTGATATAATCCTCTTCTTTCCTCATTCTTTCGTTAAATTCTCAAATGGTTAAAATATTCATGCAAGTTAAAACTCAACCATAATCATAAAAGATCCTGCCCCGAATCACTTGGATACAAAGAAGAAGCTACACATGCTGAAGCAAGAACCTCAAAGAAGCATGAGGTAAGTCCATCAAAGAAGGAAGACAATGTTGAAAAGCAACCAAAGTATGCTCTGATGGGTCCTCCTCTGTAAAAGTACCAACAAACTGAGTACAATCACTTCACAGATGTCATGTCCTTCGACATAAGGAGCAGCGAAGCGGTAGACCTAGATAATCGAACTGCTAAGCAAAAAGGAGACCCCTCCACTCTATATCCAAGGTTTCCAACAAACTTGCGTGAATGTCAACTTCTACTAAAACCTTTGCCATCCACTTGTCCGATGCATAAAGAGCCCGTTCATCCACCCTCAAAAAATGTCCTAAAGAGTTTCCAATTAACTCAAGTGCTACTTGGTTCCACAGCTGGAGGGTGAGCCCCGGAAGGAGAACCCAGATATGGCGATAGCTAAAGTACTATGTTGCCGGGTTGAAACCGAGGCACCATCTCATGAGCATCATACTACCTCCACTGTAACCCCAAAACTTGTCCAGTATGCAGGCCGAGTCCTCGGGACTCTTAAAAATGAAGCCTATCCATCCTATGTGGAGGATAAGAACCTCTGAGGCGTAGCCCAGGACAGGCTCCCAGGTTTCATGCAACCACTCCTCCAACTTCTGGTTACACCTCTCCTTATATGCTAATCTACCAACAAGAACACATAGAGCTAAATTACAGGCTTCTGCTAGACCAACATCCATACCCATCACTAATCTTGTAGTTTCCATTTTGGCTTCCACACCCGATGAGTCCATTTGAAGGCCCCCCTCTTTTGACTAGTAAAAACCCCTAAACAGTCTAAAAGGTCACCCTTATGAGGGATGGCTCCTGAATCTCTCTTATCTAACTTTTTCTGATGCAACTATAACTATCAAAATAAATATATCTGGTCATACTCTTAAAAAGACCATGTACCATCAAATAGCTATCGTATTTTATTACAATTTTTTCTATTATCTTCTTCTTTTCTTTCATTAACTTGTGGAATATTTGTGTACAATTCTATATATTTCGCTTTTCCTTTTCTTTGTTGTTAATGTGGCATATTAAGTAAGGGTTACATAGTAGTTTTACTCTATTTTAATTCATTTCATGGTATAAAATAGAGTCGGTGTACTCAAATTTGATGGAATAAAAGGTCCTCATTTATGCTACCAAATCACTGAAAGAATTCAATTATCCAATAACATATATACATCACGTTTATTCAATCCAATCCATAACATATATACATCACATATATTCAATCCAATCCATTCCGCTAAGTATATACTTAATAATTGCTAGTGATATAAAGTCGTTCCATCCATAAGAGGCAAGTTCACCAGCTAAAGTCATAAAGGGACTAGATTTTGATGGCGAAATTATAACTGTAAAATGTTGAATTTTGAAGAATGATTTAACAAGTGTGTGTCTTTTTCGTCATCATTGTTATAGTGTGTAGAATTTATACCATGATAATTTTTTTTTTTTCTTACTTATGTGAAAAGTTATTATATGAAAGTCAATTCATTTTTATAATAAAATGAAAATTATATCTTTCAAATGTTGAATTTTGATTAATAATTTAATAAGTTATTTTCTTTGTTATTATTTTTACACAATTTATACTTAAAAAAAATAATTTATTAAAAAGATATTATATTTATATTTATAAATACAATTTTAAATTCCTTATTTATTAAAAGATATTATATTTATATTCATAAATAAAATTTTGAAAAAAAAAGTTATTTCACCCTTTTTCATTTTTATAATAGCATGTTTAAATGGTATAATGTAAAAGTGCTGAAAAAATAATGTCATCTTCTATATTTTTAATAAAAAGTTTACATTCAAATAAATATCTATAAATATGTTAGATATGGAAAAATAAAAAATTTGTTATAAAAATATTATTAATCAATTATTTTTTTCAATTTTTCAAGTTTAGTTATTTTTTTGGAGTGAAAAAAAAAGGTTAGAATTATTATAATATATCTAAAGTATACTATTATCGTATAATGATATATAATCATTTATATTGTTTTAAGTAGTCATATAAATTAATATTATATATTGTAATTAATGATAGTCATACATTTTCTAGAAGGAAATGACTTATCAAACTTTACATGTTCATTGTACTTAATCAATGTCCGTATAATAAATAATTATTAAAATTTAATATAGATATATGGGATTACTTTATGCATTCATGGTGCTCTCATGAAGTGAACCATCAAGTTCACTTTATTTGGTATGAAAGGGGTTGTTAAGTGGTCAAGTTTATTTTGATAGTGACATTTAACAAGAAAATAAGAAAAATAAAATGTAGTTAAAAATGAAAGTTTCCAAGTACTTTAAAGTACACATGAAACACATGAATACACATCATTAATTAAGGAGTACTCGCTCTAATTTACATCAAAGGTAAGGAGATAGAAAAAGTCAACATTTAAGATATAGATGTTTATTTTTTCATAAGGGAATTAAAAAAAGAAATGTGAATTTATTGCATGGAATAAAAAATAAATATAAACCTTTCTTTACGTGTAGGATAAGTTTCATAAGAAATCATGTAAAAAGTAAATAACCTGAAATATTGGTAACTTGAATAATCTGAAAAATTGTAATTGAAAAGTGAATAACTTGAAAATATTGGTAAAAGGGAGAAGCATTTTTTTTTTGTAAATAAAAATGCAAAATCTTATATTAATAACAACTGTAAGTTATACAATGACACATGGTGGCCCCCTGTTTCGCCACAGGAGGGAAACCAAAACAGGTGGCTACATATTGTTCAAACACTAACATATTCTGAGCTCTAGCCTTGCTGAAACTGTAATGTTTGCGCAAAAATTTACAAAACATTGATGGAACCAAGTTCTGCATTCTTCCGCTAAGGCTGGCTATATACAGAGCTGCCAGAACTAAAACTATATAGGCATAATAAGTAAAAATTGCTAAAGCATCTAGCTCGTTGTCGTGGTAAAATATATCACCGACTCTGCAACTGAAATAAACAAAATATTGAAACCCGGGGGCTTCAATCCATAGCTGGGCCTGGTTGTCCATGAATAGTATAGGCTAGGGTGAACCACTGACTGCAAGTCAGGAATCTGGCACGCGCAGGAGCATCCATGAGGGCATCAAACATAATGTCCATTCGTTGGCCGAGGATGCTTTATGAATGCACCAGGTCGTCCTTCTTTTGCCTAATCTCGAAGAGGAGATGAAGGTGCTCCTCTACGAGACGGTTGGTGAAATGCAGAGGCAGATCCTCCTCCTCCTTGTCAGTCTCCTTGCCAGTCTCGTTGTCGTCCCTTGTGGTGATGTCCTGGTCTATACCTGTGTTATTCTCCAGCTACCATCTTAGAGGGTTCTCCTCCACCTAGCAGCTTTCGTCGCCGTAGTAGGGGTCACCAGGCNAAGAGGTTAGTATCCAGAGTGAGACGCTCTCCCAAGGGTGGCATCTCCTCTTTTACTTTGCTCGGGCGGTATATTAGAGGTGGAGGTGGAGACGGGGTATAATGAGCTATGGAGGAGGTAGTCTCCAGTTTGACCTTGCTAGCTCCATATAACTAGAGGAGAGTCAGATGAGTGCTCTGGGAGGAGTGACGAGGACTGGAAAAGTGGGAAATGAGCACTCTTTGAGAGGGGGTGAGCTTGTTAGCCTGAGAGAGGGTGTTGTTTTTACGATCACCCCTCTTGGGCTTTCCGTGCTCCCGGGGCATGGTTGGGGGGGGATAGGGAGGTGGAGGAGGGAGTAAGTGAAGGCTGGGGGAAGATGCAGGGTGAAATGGAGGGAAACAGAGGAGCCGAAGCGGAGAATGGAGTGGAGGGAGGCAGAGAAGATGCCACTGGTTCGAAGAGAGAGGTCACATAGAACAATGATGCAGAAATTATCGTGAGGGCCGAGGGGCATTACAGAGAGAGTGCACTAGGGAGAAAATGGATCTAAATGAGCCAAGAAGTCTCTCTTTAATCCATGGAAGCCCGAAAGGACCTCTACCTTCTCCATTGAAGTCAGAAAATACCGTTGCATCCTTTTGGTACCCTGTGCTTGGCTGGTTTGCTCGCCCAATATCCCAGCCAGGCGCACTAACATAACTCCCCTCATGGTCTGAGCCATGGAGGAGTAAATGAGCAGGGGCCGACGACCGAGGTTAATAACTCCCCCGTCTCCCGGTTCCAGCTGTCCTCTGCCTTACTCTAGGTGGCACCCCATCTGGGTGTAAAAGGGAGAAGTATTAAAAGAACATAAAAGGTGGAAATATTAAATTTTATAAGAGATTTCTCCTTAAAGTAAATAAAGGGTGAATATATTTACGTTCTTAAGATATTAAGCTATATCTTTAAAAGGTCAAATATTATCATCAAACATATATTCCAAGATTCAATTAAAGGGTTATAAAATTAATCCTTTGGTTTAAAAAAAGTGAAAAGTGAAAAGTCTAAGAGAAGAAAAAAACCTATAGTGAAGGCTAAAAGATAAGACTAATCATTATTTTAAATTCAAGTAAAATATTGGTGAAAATAATATATACAGAATTATGAAGTGTGACAAATTAAATTCAAATTTCAATATTGAAGTGAACCACCAAGTTCACTTCAATATGCGTAAGGGGTTAAAGAAATTGGGGAGATGGACTTGACATTCAAATATGTCCATCGCTCTATAGAATGAATGGAATTAGCTTATAAAGCTTGGGTCCATGTCCATCGTAACCAAATTGAGGATCTCAATACATCACTTGAAATGAAAAAATGAAAATTGGAGGAGTTGAAGAGGGCTTATAAATTAGAAGAAGGACTTCCAAGTTACCTTGAGACTATTGATTGTTGTATATCTTTAACATAGATTGAATTAAGATTTTCAGGATTTGAACAAGATTCACATGGTCTCCATGTTATTAGTACAAGCAATGGGGGTAGCGATGGAAGTAAAACTTCAAAATCTAACAATTGTGGAGGAGAATACAAATAAACAACTAAAAGATAATACCTGGAATATGGCAGCACTGCAGAATCAATGAAGAATGATGGAAGACCTAGATGATCTTCCCGGTGACTAGGGTGTGTCTTTCAACACCGAAATCAACCAACTGGTGTCTTCCTCCTGGAATACATTGAACTATCTCTCCTGAGATGCACCTCTTCTCCTCAATGATAAATCATAATCTGCATAATGATGAATTAGGTCCCTGACCCTTCCTTTATAGCTTTCAAAAACCCTAAATCATGCTGAAACCCTAAATCACTGCTGAAACCCTAATTCACTGTTGACTTCTATTTTTAGCTCATAATGACTTAAAAGTGTTATTAACCCTTGTTAGCTCAATGCCACTTTCCGAATATAACACTTGTGACTAGAGTGACCTCTAGTAACCCTGTTTACCCCTCTTTGGCCTTGGCTATAGTTTAACGGGGTGGTTTAGACCATTAAGCCTCCTTTTTTGGAGCTCCTATTTGGAAAAGGACATTACAATCCTCCCTTCCCAAAATTGCTTGTCCTCAAGCAATACTAGTCCAGGGTGCTGCAACACCTGCTCGCTCTCCCAAGTAGCGTCCTCTACTGGAAGCCCTCTCCCTCTGATCAAACACTCTCTGATGACCCTACTCCTTAGTTTCTACTCTCAGAACTCCAAAACCTCCTCCAGAACTAACTCCAACTGTCCCTCCTCATCAAACGGGGGAAGCTCCTCTGATGTGTTAATGAATTGTCCCACTGTCTTTTTGAGGCAAGACACGTGGAACACGTTATGAATATTGATCCCCTCTGGAAGCTCTAGCTTGTAAGAAACCTCGCCTACTCGGCGCATGATCTTGTAAGGACCATAAAATCTGGGCTTGAGCTTCTCGACTCCACTCTTCTTCAGAGATGGCTGTCTGTAGGGTTGGAGTCTCAAGAAAACCAAATCTTCAACCTCAAAGCTGCGTTCTATCCTATGCCTATCTGCGCTTATCTTCTGTCGGTTTTGCGCCGTCTACAGTCTCTCTTTCAACAATTTGAGAATCTCCTGACTCTCTATGATCCAATCCTTGGCCTTGGGAGCTCTTCTCTCCCTGATGACCAAGTCTAGCAAAGTGGGAGCATCATATCCATACAATGCTCGGAAGGGTGTCATACCAATGGATGTGTGGAAGGTGGTGTTGTAGCAATGTTCCCCTAAATGTAACCACTTTACCCACGTTCTCTGTTGTCCTCCTACATAGTTCCTCAAATACCCTTCAACCCACTTGTTGACAATCTCAGTCTGCCCATCTGTTTGAGGGTGATAGCTGGTGCTAGGTGTCAACTCTGTCCCCACCAACCGAAACAACTCTCTCCAAAATGTCCCTATGAACCGACTGTCCCTGTCACCGACGATGTTCTTCGACAACCCATGAAGTCTGAAGACCTCCCTGAAGAAAATCTTGGCTACCTGAACTGCGCTATACTCTGTTGGTATGGCGTATAAGTGAGCAAACTTGGTCAATATGTCGATCACTACATAGATACAGTCCTTACCCTGTACCTTGGGTGGATCGGTGATGAAGTCCATAGATATACTCTCCCATTTCTTCTCTGGAATAGGAAGTGGCTGAAGTAGCCTTGTTGGAAGAGCATGCTTTGACTTGTTCTACTAGCAAGTCACACACTCATTTATGTGTCACATAACGCCTTGTTTGAGGCCCTTCCATGAGAACCTCTCTCTGATCTGTCTGTAGGTTTTGAAAAACCCCTGATGGCCTGCTAGAGGTGAATCATGAAACATGGTGAGGATTTTCTTCTTAAGCCCTGAATCTAGCACCAAGTAAACTCTATCCTTGTAAAATATGACATTGTCAATGACCCTGTACCGGTCATCCTGTATCTGCCCATCCATCACCTCACAAGCGAACTTGTTCTTGGAATATTCCACTAACAAGTGGGATTTCCAATCTACTAAAATCTCCATCAAAGAACATGCCGCAGGTCTCCTCGATAGTGCACTAGCCACAATGTTCTTCTTCCCCTTGACATACTCTATGTCAAAGTCGAATGCCTGTACGTTTGTCACCCATTTCTGTTGGCGCTCACTGAGGTCCTTCTTCTTAAGGAAATAATTCAAACTGTTGTGATCAGTCTTGACCACAAATTTGATGCCCACCAAATATTGTCTGAACTTGGTCAAGGCATGCATGATTGCCAACATTTCCTTATCATAAATGGAGTACAACCTCTCAGGTTGACTAAGCTTTCAGCTCTCTAATACAATGGGGTGTCCTCCCTGCATCAAAACTGCACCGATCCCTTTGCCGGATGCATCACACTCTAGTACAAATGGCAGGGTGAAGTCTGGTAGTGCCAACACTGGACAAGTGCCCATGACTTCCTTCATGTGATCAAAGGCTTCCTGTGATTTCTTGGTCCATATGAAGGCCCCATGCTTGGTAAGATCTGTAAGAGCTGAGTAAAACCCCGGACGAACTGCCTGTAATAGCTGCATGGCCCGAAGAAGCTCCTCAATTTTGTCACGTTCTTGGGCGTCGACCAATCTAGAATGGCCTTGATCTTCTCTTGGTGCATCTGTACCCCCTGTGCACTGATGATGTGGCCTAAGTAAAGCATCTCTGTCATACCGAAATTGCACTTGGACTCTTTGGCATATAATGATTGTGCCTCCATGATGCTCAATACCTCATCTAGGTGCCTCATATGCTCTTTCCATGACCGGCTATAGATCAAGATGTCGTCGAAGAAAACCAAGTCTGATTTCCTTAACTGATCCCTGAATATATGGTTCATGCAATATTGGAATGTAGTAGGTGCATTGGTTAGCCCAAATGGCATAACCAGGAACTCGAAGTGTCCAAATGACATCGAAATGCCGTCTTTTCTATGTCCTGTTCTCGGATGCTAATCTGGTGATATCCAGAGCGTAGATCAATTTTTGAGAAGAAAACTGCCCCATGCAGTTCATCCATCAAATCGTCAATGCGTGGGATAGGGTACTGGTTTTTTATGGTTTTCTTGTTCAAGGCTTGGTAATCAATGCACATCCTCATGGTGCCATCCTTCTTTATAACTAAGACAACTGAAGAAGAAAATGGGTTGCTGCTCGGTCTGCTGTGTCCCATCACCAACAATTCCTTGATTGCCTTCTCTATCTCATCCTTGAACCTCCTAAGATGATGATAGGGGGGGGGGGGATCATAGGTTTGGCCCCCTCCTCTAACTCAATGGTGTGCTCAAACCCCCTATCAGGTGGTCTCCCTGGTGGGATTTCCTCAAAGACCTGCTGAAGTCGTCCCAATAAATTCTTGATCTCTGTGTGGTATTGTTGTCGATCTTTTGAATCCTTCTGAGTAGTGATCAAGAATTTTGCGACATATGCTACCTCCCCATGTCTAAATATCCTCTCCATCCTCTTGGCTGAAACTGTCCTAGGTGCTCCTGTCGACATACCTCTTAGATAAACCTTCTTCCCATCCTAATCTCTGAATCCCATTTCCAAGGTTTGGTAGTTGGTAGTGATTTTTCCCAAGGTAATCATCCATTGAACTCCTAACACCACATCTGTGTCTGATAGGTCAACCACATAAAATGTGTCTCTCACTATGTAGTTGCCTAACTTCATCTCTAAGTTTGGAATTCTATCTAGACACTCCACTATGTGGCCATCTGCTACCTCAACATCAAACCCCTTAAACTCCTCTGTCTGAAGTGTCCGTCTCGATACTAGTGAAGCGTCGATGAAGTTGTGGGTGGCCCCACCATCTATCAGGGCGATTGCCCGTTTCCCCTGAATAATCCCTTTGATATGAAGGGTATCATACTTGGGGACACTGGAAAGGGTCGCTATGACTCCTCCCTTTGTTGGTTTCCTCCTGTTAGCCTGCTCTGGCGGTTGTGGGACTACTGGAGGATGGGCTCCTCCCGACGTCGATGGTCTATGGGGACATTTCTCCTCTGATGGTACTGGCTCCTCTTCTGAACTAGTGGATCCACTGTCCTGCTGCTCCTCCTCACTATCCACGCTGTCTGCTCCTACCTCAATATAATGAATCTCTCCCTTGCCCATGCACCTATGGCCTGGGACCCAAGGATCTCTGCAGCTGAAGAAAAGCTTCTTCCTCATAAGCTCTCGCCTAGTCTCATCATCCAACTTCTCCTTGCCCTTCCATTCTCTCTAGAATGGCTTCCTGTCTTGATCCCTTTGGGGCACAAATAGTTTGGAGAAAGTTTTAGTCTTTGGCACTGAGTCTGCCAGATCTCGAGTGTGAAGGATGGCATCCTGGAAAGTGGGAGGCCTGTATGCCTTCACCCGTCCTCTCAAAGGCTCTGTGAGTCCTTCTGTGAATAGCATGATCAGCCTGGGTTCTGATATATCTGTCACTGCCACAACTACCCGCTGAAACTCTATGATGAACACCTCTGTTGTGCCAGTTTGTCTCAACTGAGCTAGATCCTTGAAGTGTATCTCAAGATCCTTCCTGTCAAACCTATCCATGAGCCTATATGTAAACTCCCTATAGGAGGTGATGCCACTATTACCCAATGTCACCAGTCCATGATACCACCACTCATGTGCCTCACCCTCCAAGTGTAAGGTTGCGAAACTGATGGCCTCTATCTTGGTCATCTGGTTGAGCTTGTAATACGTGTCTAGGTTCTATACCCAAGCTCTGGCGGTGTTTTTGGATGATCTGTCGAAAGAAGGGATGGTGAGTTTCCCAACTTTTCAGATGAAATCAAAGTTATGCCCCTGTTGTTGTTGTGGTCCTCCCCTCTGCGGCTCTCTAGGGCGGTTCTTGAGTCTGATTCCACAGTACTCGACTAAGGTCATGTCCTGATGGAAGTCATGACCCAATGCTGCATACTCCCTCCTATACTCTACAATGTCGTCGGCATGAGTGGGTGGTCTCTGTGCTATTGGTGGCAGTGCTGCTACCGGGGATGCCCTCTGTAAACTGGGAAACAAGGGTCTGGGAATATTACTCGCAGAGGTGTATGAGCGAGAGGGTGACTGAGGTCTAATGCCTGCTCCCGAGTTCACCTGTGCTGCATGTGGGACTTGTGTATCTGGGGTGCCCACTCTATCCAATCTATCAACCACCTGTGCCAAGGACTGAGACATGGTCTCTTGACTAGCTAACATACCATTGATAACATGCATGAAAGCTGCCTCTGGATTTATGGGGGCCTTTGCACTGCCCTCTAGTCACTCATATCTATCTCCTAGAATCCTCTTTGCGTCACACTCAACCTCACGCTTTTCCCTTCTCTCTGCTTCTCTGTGTGCCTCTTCCTCATCCTCTGAGGTAGGAGGAAAAGGGGGAAAATCAGGCCTGTGTCTTCTTTCCTGATGCCTATTGTAAGTGACATATTCGTCACCTACGTTTTCATGGCCCTCTGGGTCTTCTGCTGCACTCATTGTCTTTAGTCACAGGATGGGAGGACTAACGCTCTGATAGCACTGTAATGTTCCTGACTTGTCTGGTCTAGGAAACGTTGCTAATGTGTGTGTAGGATCAAAGGTTTACAACATATAAATGATCATACAAATAATAAACGTGACAAAGGACTGCAAAGTTTGTATTATGATATCTCTGTGGATTACAAAATGGTCGAATGCAGCTGACTAACTGACAATGCTCGACTAGATCAACATACAAAGGATCTTAGCCGGAATATAAATAAGCAACTGCGGATGAATAAAATAACAACACTCGGCTAGATCAAAGACAAAAGGATCTTAGCCAGAATACAAATAAGCAACTAAAAGATAATACCAGGAATATGGGAGCACTGCGGAATCAATGAAGAATGATGGAAGACCTGGATGATCTTCTCGGTGACTAGGGTGTGTCTTTCAACACTGAAATCAACCAACTGGTGTCTTCCTCCTGGAATACACTGAACTATCTCTCCTGAGATATGCATCTTCTCCTTAATGACAAATCATAATCTGCATAATGATGAATTAGGTCGCTGACCCTTCCTTTATAGCTTTCCAAAACCCTAAATCATGCTGAAACCCTAAATCACTGCCGAAACCCTAATTCACTGTTGACTTCTATTTTTAGCTCATAATGACTTAAAAGCACTGCTAACCCTTGTTAGCTCAATGTCACTTTCCGAATATAACACTTGTGACTAGAGTGACCTCTAGTAACCCTGTTTACCCCTCTTTGGCCCTGGCTATAGTCTAACATGGTGGTTTAGACCATTAAACCTCCTTTTCTGGAGCTCCTATTTGGAAAGGGACATTACAACTTGTCACTTGATCGACATAATGGCAGATCGTGGTTTGCAGATTGGGCATGAGAGCCCTCTTTTCTTGCCCCTCTTTATCTCTCATTTTCCAAGGAAGAACTCAAGCCTAGAAGTTCTATTCGTTTGGCTTAATTTCATTCTGAATTTAGGGGTGCTAGCTGGATTTGGGGGATTGCAGTTGTGTGTTGGGGGGATCAACTTAGAGAGCCTTCCTCTGTCCTTCCAAAGTGGAATTGGTCCTCTGGGTCTTCGGTGTCTGCATACATATGGAAACTTGGCCATTGGTTGTGCTCTTCTTGTTGTCCCTTTAGGAAATTCTGCAGGTGCCCAGGACAGAGGTTCACTGATCAAAAGGAAGCGTCATCAAAGCATCTTGGGCATCCTAGTTGGTGGAATTGGATTCTTAGTCTAGGGTTTCTCCTCCAAGTCATGGCCCCATGTCTTGGTGCCCCAGTCAATTTCTTTCATTTTCTTTGCAAACTCCCCCACTATATGAGTCTAAGCTTCATTCAAATGTCTCATGAAAAGGACAAGGCTCTAGTGTCCTCTTAGGATCAGGTAGATAATATATAGGATCTTTGGAATTCGTCGTAACAACTTCAAATTGCAGTGCAAGAATTGTCTACGCAGGTAACATACATTTTGGAAATTCTCATTTAGCACAGAATAGCCATGAGTGGCAACAACATGACGAAGTATATGCAATCCATTCCCAAGTGGAAGATTTGTAGGTCCAAAATGCAACGACACCTCTGGTTCTGGAGACATTTTCAACAACTAGTGGCTCCTCCCCTTCAATAGAAAGTTCACTCCCAGACCTAAACCTTCCAACTCGTGACATGAGAAAAGAGGACATGGAACCTCCTGCTCATTCCAAGCCTAGTACTTGATGTTTTTTTTTTTTTTTGGCATCTTTGGCATCTTTTTTAGAGTATACATAGTCAACTTTTGTAATGTAAATACTCATATCGAAGAACAAACTTATTTAAAGATAGATAAACTTAGTTCTATGTTGGAAAAACATATTTTTGCCTCACCTTTAGATAAACTTAGTTCTATGTTGGAAAAAACATAGTTTTGCCTCACCTTTAGACACATTTTTGAGCGCTTTGTATTCCTCTACATGCTTCAACCACAAACCTTTTTTCATTAATATAAAATCCACCAATTATTATTAAAAAAAATTGATGAACTAATGAAAAGACTATGTTATCATAATCAAAGCCTTGAGATTATCAATAATCGTGTTCAGTGAATCTTCACTCAGTCAACCTCTGCACATATATTGGTAGAGGTGATAATTCTCTTTCTCCGTAGTTAAAGTCAATTGAGAAAATTTTAGAAAAATGTACATTTTTTTTTAATAGAATAATTCAATTATAATTTGTTCAAGTTTAATTTTTTCAAATAATTACATCGAAGGTGTTTATAAGGGAGTACTCTTCTCAGACCTTTGTCTTTTGCCCATATCCTATGAACACATGATATGTATTTAACCTTTTTCTTTTATATTAAATGTATGTGATTAATTAATTGTTTTGTTATTGGTATATTGTCATCCATTCTTTCATTCTTCTTGTATTTAAAAGAAAATGATAATACATTTAAAAGAATCTTACTAAAATCTCATATCATAAAATTATATATATATATATATATATATATATATATTCGAATCATAAGTAATCACTTACCCTCTTAAGGTCCGATAAATCAATTTGATCTTAGTGAACATTAATCATCATCATCATCACACACACACACACACACACACACA
>ML793295.1:91865-121320 GCA_009831015.1 Picea engelmannii | reverse complement strand
GGTTTGAATAAATGATTTTGAGATCCCCGACTCAGTTTAGATGCTCCATTTGAATAATATTGAGGCCATAGAACTTGGATTCATATGTATTTTCCCTTGGTATTTTGCCTTTTCTCTCATAGTTGATCATCTTTTACCACACAAGTATTCCACTTGGGCCTTTCTTTGATTAACTTGATCACTTTTCGTGTAGCCTAGCATTTGTGTTCAGGGTAGTTACAAATTTCCACATTGTGGTTAGAGATTCTTACATGGCACCACAAACACCCTCATCTTTAACAAGTATGCTCATTGATTAGTAAAATTAATCAACTTAAATTCCTTGTTTAGCATAACTAGGTCTTAGCATGACCCAAATTAATCAACTCAAATTTAAACCTAATCCTCATCTATGTAATCCAATAAATTATTAATTCCTTTAAATCTTAAAAAAAAATCACAATATATTAATAATAATTTTATATTATTATGATTTTTTTTTAAAATGACATTTACAAATATATTTATTATTTGTTTAATATTTGATCATTGTAATATGAAAACCATGTTAAATATATCATTTTTAACTCTTTCCATTGACAAG
This sequence comes from Picea engelmannii, assembly GCA_009831015.1. Classification (NCBI taxonomy): domain Eukaryota; kingdom Viridiplantae; phylum Streptophyta; class Pinopsida; order Pinales; family Pinaceae; genus Picea; species Picea engelmannii. The sequence continues at coordinate 120,737 of ML793295.1, read as the reverse complement.
GAATAATCGAAGAAGCTGATACCCCAATTATGTCGAAAAGCATGGACACGTTCTTTTGTCACCCTCAAGGCAAACCACTTAACAATTAGGTATTTTATTTATTCATTTGACACCTTTTCAAAAAACCCAAAGAAAAGTTGCATGGACGATGAAATAGCTATTGTCTTATTCTTTCGTTAACTTGTGGAATATTTATGTACAATTGCACTTACTTCTTTTTTCCTTTTCTCGTTGTTATTGTCCTCAATGTCCATACCTTTATATGGAACTTGATGATTTTATTCTTTTATTTGAGTCGGTGTACTCATATTTGATGGAACAATAAGCTCCTCATTTATGTTACCAAATCACTCAAAGATTTCAATTTTTCAATAACATATATACATCAAATATATTCGGTCCATTTTAGTAAGTATATATTTAATATTTCACTTTTTCAATAACATATATACATCAAATATATTCGGTCCATTTTAGTAAGTAAATAGTAAATACTTAATAAATGTTAGTAGCATAAAGTTGTTGCATCCATAAGACGTAAGTTCGCATATCTAAAGTCATAAAGGATTTTGACTTGGATTAGATTTTGATGGTGAAAATTAATGAATGATTTAATAAGTGTTATCTTCTTTGTCATCATTTTTATAGAATTAGGTTATATATATTGGACATAAAAAATTATAAATTAAATTATAATTATTTTATTGGTTTAAGTTTCTTATTTCATTTTTTCAAGTTCAATATTATTGTAATATATTTAAAGTATATTATCATTATATAAAGATGTATAATGTAATGATTCCTCTGTTACGACAAAAAATAGCGATGTACACACACATTATTATATTAAACTTGTTACAACATAATAAACAACATCGCAAATGATACATCATCGTAACTAAAACGACACATAAGCATTAGATTAACATAACTAAAAGTGACACAATCAACACCTAAACAACGATTCAATCAACACATCATCATAACTAATAGCTATACTTAATCAACACATCATCATAATAAATAACGACACAATCAAAGACATCACGATCGACTGAAGCAATATACAATTGAATGATCAACCATGTCACTAAGCATTAAAAGAACTACCCACCCAACCTACCCTGCATGGTTAGGACCTCTAGGACGCATAAGCAACGCTCAAGCCCATGATTCATCTGATTGATTTTGACCACTTAAGGTCTCACGACTGGCGACTATTCTGAGGAACAATGAGGTATCTAAATCCCACCAATACAATCAGGATGAAATCTAATTAGATCAACTATCAATCTCACTTATCAAGTAATCATGGCGCAAGAGTAATACAATTACTAAATAAATAAACGTCATCATTATTTTAATGGCACAAGAGAATCTAATTATTTAATCCATCATACATCAACAAATTTAATGGCGCAATAGTAATAGTTATTAAATCAACATATATCAACAATAATTAACGACACAATAGTAATCTAGTTGTAATCAATCATGCACCATCAATATCTAATGGTGCAATAGTAATCTAGTTATTTAATTCGTCACCCATCAACAAATTTAATGGCGCAATAGTAATAGTTGTTAAATCAACATACATCAACAATGTTAATGGCGCAATGGAAGATTCTACAACAAAACATACATCAAGTAGTTGACGCAACTACCGTCTAGGAAACATTCTAAATATAGTCCAACTGCCATTACATATATCAATATAATAGACACAATCACCATCTATGGAACCTTCCAATGATGGTTCTATTATAACTAACATTTATCAATGATTGACACAATTAGCCCCTATGATAAATACAACAATAGTTCAACTTTAGTAATACAAATAACGCTCAATCTCCAGGTGCATTAATCATTAAGATGAAACCCATAAGGTGCTCTGCCAATCATAAATTCACTTAACATTTTGGTGATCTAATGCGAGTACACCTTGCCCATCTATATATGAAACAATTCAAATTTATCAAGTGGATTCCTTAAGGCGTAGAAATTATTGCCTAAACATGATATAGTGAAGGAGATTATGATAAACATCTTATAATTATTCTATAAGAATTGTTACCCATAAATGAATGAAATAAAATTCACATCAGAAATTATATATAATTGTTAGAGACAATAATTAAAGGCACATCTTTTTATTTTCCATTCCCTACTAATATATAAGATTACAATTTACATTAAGAAGATTTGTATGAGTCCTTTAATAACTGTTAAGCCTTATACAAATGCACATCCCTTTATATAAGGGGAGATTTAAAATAAACAACAAGCCCAAAAATACATAGTAAAAGCTCATCCCACTACTAGATTAACTTGATAACTACCTTCCATGACCTATACAAGCAACCCATACCTTCACTTGCTGACATTATAGACACCTCGCCACGTAGCTAACTATGTCCACCTTCATTCCTTTCTAGAAGAATAAGGGCTTAAGGTATGCCCTCATCTTCATGACTCCTGGATGAGCCATATACACTACTCTATGAGCTTCTCTTAAGATCAAACTTCTCAATTCATCATTAGGCAATATGTAAATCCGGTTATTATACCTCATCAATATGTCATTGTCCAATGTGTATCCTTCAAACTTTGGTACTAACATGGTGTCTTGTCCAATATTTACCTTAACCTCTTTATACTAGTCATCATCGAACTGTATAGTTAGAATCTTTTCTCGAATATTTGTTTGAAGAGGTATCACCAAAAATATGCGTGGTCTCTGACTCAATGCATCTGCCACTCTGTTCACTGTTTCTTTTATGTATGTAATCTCAAAATCGTATTCGCTAAGCAATTCTGAACAACGCCTTTGTCGCGCTTTCAAGTCACTCTGCGTAAATATGTGTTGCAATCCACAGTGATCTGTTTTTAGTTCAAACTTCCATCCAATCAGATAATGTCTCCATACTCTTAGGGTATACACAATGGCCAATAAATCCAAATCATGCGTCACGTAGTTCTCCTCATGATTTCTTAATTTCCTTAAAATGTAAGCGTTCAATCAACTGTCTTGCATCAATACTCCGCCTAAACCTTACTTGGATGCATCTGTGCATACCAAGAATTCCTGGTCCATGTCGGGGACTTTTAGTATTGGTGTTTTTGTTAACAACCCCTTGAGCCTTTGAAATTCTTCCGTGCACTTCTTGGTCCATACAAAATTCTTGTTTTTCTTCTGCAATTCCGTGATCGGATTTGCTATCTTCAAAAAACCTTCAAAGAACCATCGGTAATATCTTGCTAAACCCATAAAGCTACGTACTTCTGGTACATTCGTCAGCGCAAGCCATTCCATAATAACCTCTACCTTCAATAGATCCACAATGATTCCTTCACCGAAGATAACATTCCCTAAGTAATGAATCCTCGATTGATAAAAAGAGCATTTCGACAGTTTCCCGTATAATTTGTTTTCTCGTAAACAATGTAGTATGAAGCACAAATGTTCGTCATGTTCTTCCGTCGTCTGAGAATATATCAATATGTCATAAATGAATACATGAACAAAATTTTTCGTATTCACAGACCAACCCATTCATCAAGCTCATGAATATCCTCGAGGCATTTGTCGGTTCAAATGGTAAAACGGTAAACTCGTAATGTCTGAACCTTGTCTTGAATGCAATCTTAGGAATTTATTACTCTTTGATCCGTAACTGGTGATATCCTAATCTCAAGTTGATCTTTGAAAAAACAACCACACCTTTCATTTGGTCAAACAAATCATCTATTCTTGGCAATGGATAGTGGTTCTTGATCGTTGCCTTGTTCAATTGATGGTAGTTAATACAGAGTCTCCACGACCCACCTTTCTTTCTTATGAAAATAACAGTCGTACCCCAAGGTGACACACTTGGACGTATAAGTCCTAGGTCCAACAAATCCTTCAATTGCATTTTCAACTCCTGTAACTCAGGTGTCAACATCCTATAAGGCATTCTTGCTATTGGTTCAGTTCTAGGCTTCAGGTCAATTGTAAACTCCAATTCTCTTTCGTGCGAAAAAATTGATAACTCTTCTGGGAACACGTCAACAAATTATCGTACTACTAGAAGTTTTTCTAACCCTTCTGCTTTGCCCTTGTCATTTAGCGCTAAGATTTCATATAACTTGCATCCTTTGTGCATGCACTTCTGTAGCTGTAGGGAAGAAATGAACCTCAAGGACACTCCCTGGTTTCTTCCTACGATCACTCTTCTTTGTCCCTCATCATCAGTCAAAATCAATCGCTTCGTCTTACAATTGAGTATCGCATCATGCAATTCTAAACATTCCATACCGATCATGACGTCGTAAGATCCTAAGATCATGACGTAGAGGTCGAACTTCATTATAAAATCTCCCAAGTTAATGTGATAGTTTGAAACCCTTCCTCCAACCTTCTATTTGGCACTCGAATCCATTTCCATGTACATAAACTCGTCCTGCTCGACTTCCTTTACCTTAATTCTTTTCAACATTTCACTAGAAATAAAGCTCTCTGTAGCACTAAGATCTATCGAAATACTAAACGTTTGGTCAGTGGTGGTACCTGTCATCTCGAGCACTATTGGCACAGGGGTAGACCCAGGGTTCAAAGCTTCAACAACACACCAACAAAACCTTAAATACCGACCCTTTTGACAACACTTGCGAAGTAGATGAAGTCTCACCCGAGGTAGAGGCAGGGGTCATTGCAGGACTCAAATGTCTACAACCTAGATGGGACACAAATATGTGATTACACCACTCTAACAAGCACTTAGCAGCTATCATTCATTAGTATTTAACTCGTATTCACATCATAGATCCAAACCCTAATTACAGAACAAAACAATATTCAACAAGATCTAACACATTCAAGCACTTAGCATGGATAGATAGATTAGATCTAACAATCATTCACCTTACCAAGCACTAAGCTATAATACCAGATGCATCATACATAAAGATATCAACACTAAGCATAAATCACATCACTAACATACAATATAATGCACATAGAAACCATTACACAGGATATATGTGGTTCACCCCAGTGTGGGGCTACGTCCACCAACTCTTCATCTTCTTTATTATCTTCTGTCAATCTCCTTACATGCACAAAGCCTTAGAACCCACTCCGCATAGGACAGGAGATCTGTGCGCACCTCGCCAGATCCTCCTTCCCCAAGCTAGATTTAAGCACAAAGCCTTCTTACTGTCTATACACAAGCTTCTTACAATCACTTGCACTTAGCTCTGCAAGTTCTTAACACATAGCATGCATGAAGCATCCGCAACTATTCACATTTAGCACATTAGCCTTCAATTTCCCTTAGCACTGCCTACTTACATCACCTAGATTTCTATTTATACATTACAAAGTGGGCCTTAACATGGGTAAATCCATGGGCGACATCCCATACACATTACATAAACCCTAGTCCCAAAAATTCCCTAAAAAGGGGCCGAGATCCTGCAATATCTGCTTCGACTTGCGCTCTGCCTTTGACCAGCCCGTCGAAGTCCCAAAAGAGGTAAAACATGACCATGGATCTCCAAAACTTGGTCAAGGGCCAACATGCCCCCAAGACTCACCTGTGACGTGTCCTGAGTCACTCTGGACTTGGTAACTCTACCTCAAAATCCTCAAGCTTGGCTCGAGATGCTTCAACCTGTTGCTGCGCCAAGGCCTCCTGCTCGGTGAACTCTTGAATAACTACCTCGTTCACAGGTCCTTATAAGCGTTGTTCTACCGAAGTGACTACTTGCTCTAGCTTTTCTCCTTAGCCTTCAATCTCCTCAAAAAGTAGGCAAGCTTCATCCTGGACTGGCTGGAGCTTCTGATTCACTTCCATGACTTTTCTTTGTATGGCATGGACCTGTTGCTGAGCCATGCACTGTTCTTGGGATATTTTCATGCTCTCAACTACTGACAAGAGTTTCAATTATGCTTGTACTGCTGCTGCTTGCTGCTTTTCTTCCTGGAGCTGTGAATCCAGTGTCTTCAGTTTAGGGTCCTCGGTAAGGCACTCATAAGTCTGCGCCCTGCGAATGATTAGTCGTTTACATTCCATGACTAATTCTTTGATGCTTTCAACTGCGCTCTGGGCAGTTGCTTCTCTCTGGTCTCGCACTTCCAACAGAGTGCTTGGCACTATTTGTAGCTCTAGTTCCGTGATTCTCTGTTGAAGCTGTTGAATGGCTTCCAGAAGCTTCACGACTTGATTCACTATTGGGTCTTCTTCCATATGCTCCAAGCCTGTCATAGAGAGAAGTGCTCTGTTGACTGCTTCTTTAACTCTGAGTTGCTCCGCAAGCAACTGTTCTTTCTCTTGCTGGATTTGCGCTTTATTTTCTTCGAACTTGGTTTGAAGGTCATCCTTCTCCTGTTGTGCAACTCAGCGTTGTTGTATGATTTAATCTTGTGCTTGATTTAGGGAGACTATGGTCTGTTCTTTTTCTTCCTTCACTCGACGAAGGTGAGTTTCAGTCGTGTTAGCTATTCTGCAGAGTTGGGCAGGCTCATCTCCCAACTATGGTTCTTTTGGTGGAGGGGGCGTAGTGGACACTGCATGACTGGTGTGAAGGGCTTGTTATACTCCTCTCGGATCTGTCTCAATTCTATCATACATGGCTTCTTATTTGGTTTTAGTTCTCTGCAAAATATCTTCTGAGGCATATGATACAACTGCAATAATGAAGTCGAAGTCATCGACCGTGAGTATAGTCTGCAGCTTCGACTTACTTGCTTTGGTCTTCTTTCGTGATGTAGGTTTCATTTGTGAAACCTTTCATTTCTTGGATGTCTTTGCCTCTTCAAGGGGGTTCCTAGGCAGTGTTACTTCGCCTTGATTCTACTTGTCTTCTTCCCATTATTTTTCTTGTTTGTCCACTTCGTCGTCTCCTCCTCTGCTAGGTGAATTTGATGTAGTCTCTTTTGATGTGCTATGTATTTCCCGTACATCTTCCTTCTTTTTCTTCTTGCTACTGATGGGTGCATCATACTTTTCGCGAGTAATCACCGGACTTCCAATGAGGTTAGGATCGGATAGTTTTGTCTGGTTGACTAGTATAAGGAAATCTGCGGGCCATTCCTTAGTGATTTCTTCCAAGTCCTCCTCTTTGAGCTTGTAGTAGGACTAAATCTCTTCTTTACTTTCGTATGCGCACACAGTAATATAAATAAAATGCCTATCTACGCAGAACTTCATAAGGAGTCTAAACCTATCCAGGGTATTCAACGTCATATGAGGGAAAGACTCAATAGGCCTCTTCAGCTGTAGGTAGTAGGTATGAAATACTACGTTTGACTGCCATTGTTTCCCCATATTGCTCGAATACCAGAGCGTGGTGAACTTCGCAGATAGTGGCTTGAACGACTCAATGTCAGGGAAGGTCACACCTTCCGACATCTCCCAAGTAATAAACATGATGAGGATAAACATCCAACTAAAATGGAACTCATAGCCATGATCCCGAGCTTCGTGACAATCCAGTTCTAACGGATTGACTAAGTAACTAGACCAATTCATCTGTAGTCCTTCAACGCATTTTCCTACGAGGTCAACGACAAACCCTGTGACCTGCGTGGGTCTGTTCTTTCTTACTAGCTTACCGGAAATCAACTGGCAAGCAAGGCACACTGTGCCATTCTGAATGGAGGCTACCTTGTAGCCTTGCATCCCTTTCTCTACATCGTCATAGGTGTCTTTGTTCTTCTATGCCAGGGCACAGTCTGCATCCTTCCCTGGATAAAAGTCTTGCGGTTCTAGTCCTTTCATGCTCAATCTGGTGATCCTATGGATCAATGCCGAATCGATGGTGATGCGTCTGTCTAACCATAGATATCTTCCATGGAAGCACGATAGTAGGAGATTAACACATGCGTTAACCTCTTGGTGCCTTCCAAAATGTGGTATCTTCATCACGTTCAAGACAATGGACCTCGCAATGTCCATAGTCCACGATTGGGGGATGATCTTTGATTTCTTCCCCTTCATCTTGGTCAAATATTTGTGAGGTGCGATCATGCCATAGATCTTGCGGTCTCCTAGGTTATAGTCATTGATCTTCAAGGTTGGAATCCTCTCCAACTGCGGTCTGACTTCTCGTATTCGGTTCAGAAGGTATGCAGTGATGACTGTGTAGTCGAAGTCCCTTGGGACACTCTCACGACTCACCACATCGGCTAGGGGTGGAATGTAGTCGGGTAGGATGGATGGAATTATCTTCGCATTCGCCAAGTCATCACGATGCTTGGTTATTTTCTCGGTCGCAACGTCGATGAGGCTTGGATGCCTATGGACATCACCTTCTCATCCATGAGGTCTATTAGAATCTCTTCGACAAATTTTTATGCTGTGCTAATTTCATCTGACATGCACAATCAAGATCTGATATCTCATGTCGGTGAACAATACCCATTGTAACAGAATGGATGGCGATATCTCGATGATCACTACGCGAAATCAACTAGTTATTTGTGTGCGCAGATAATCACAATTGGAAAAAGTGTTCCTGGTGCAACGCTCGATGGGATAAATAGATAACACCATAATGGTTTCTTTCAATGGGTCAAAAATCCTTATTCAATGCAATTCCATCCATTATGGTGCGGTCCCAACAGTCCAATGGTGAACTTCAGGGCCATAACTGCTTTCCTAACCGTTCGAGAGCATCGATCGAATGGTCATAATGCCTCCAACGGTCATATTGCTTCGTCATGGTGAAGTGCCAATCTATGTTGTATTGATATTCCGACGAAGTTCAAATTCTGGAAACCTTCCTTCTACGAAGTTCTTTTTGGAGCTTCTTGCAATTTTTCTAACTTTGCCCTCTTCTTACTAAGCTTTCTGGCCTTCTTTCTTGTGATCTGAACTACTGGTTGCCTCATTCCATTATCATTCTTATCTCCTCTTAGCATGATAACTTTGCACTGTGGAGGGCCTTTCATAGGATTCAAGGGTAATACTTCTTCTCTGTCTGGGGTAGGTGCTCTATTCTCTTGTATAGACATGTGTCTCCAGTCTTCCCGTGTCATTTCAACTTCAACATCCATATATTTGGTCTTTAGTAGCTTCGACTGGTTCTCTTGTTCTTCTACTAAGTGCGCTATTCTCCTAGCCATGAAATATCTTAGTTCTTTCTTTTTCTGTTCTAGATCCCCCTCTTGTTTCCTTCGTATATGATCTTTCTCAATCCAGGTTTTTCCTAGCAAGATAGCAGATGGGGCACTGTTCTCAACAAACTTAACGATCTCAAATTATCCTTCTTTCGAAGTGCCACGAGCACGCATAGATGTCTGGGTAAGTATTCCACATAGGGTTATCAAATTTCCTCTAAATAATCCTATTCCTCCTAATGAAGGAACCATAGTAGGCTTTCCCAAAATTTCCCAAGTTCTTTCTGTCATGATATTCACCTGTGTTTCCTCATCCAGGACACAGTCTATGTCGAAGTCTCATATTCTTGTTTCTATGTACTCTTTCTTTTTCAAGACCTCTGATAAGTTGATATTTCTGTGGTCATTCAAGGTTTCTTTCATCTATAGTTATATAGTCTCTGATTCTTTCTGGGGTTATATCATATCCTTAGTTTCTTGGCTTGTCTCATAGTTTTCTTGTTTCATATTCATCTTTTCAACTTTAGCAATCATTATAGGGGAATCGAAAACTTCATGGTCCATATCTTTACAACAAAGACAACTAGGTATTCTACTAGGGAATTCCTCAACAATATATCTCGGTCTTCTACAACTGTAACAAAGGGTTAATCCTCTCTTTCTCTTAAATGATCCCCAACCTTTCCTGTACTGCGCACTGGGATCACAGTAACTAACCTGCAAAAAATTCTTTCTAGGATCCTGCATCCATTTGTTAGTCCAAACATTCTTTTTATGCATAGGAATAACATACCTTTCATTATTTCTATCAGAACTATTCATATCAAATCTTCTTTCTTCTAACTGTGCCCTAGTTTTCATATTAGGACAAAATTTATCAAACATACCTAGATCCATTCATTCGAAACAATTTTTTTTCACTTATCTTACCTTTCTCAGAGCACAAAGCTTCAAGGTATTACCTCTTTTCTTCAGATCGAACTTCTCTTCTTAGCACAGAGCTTCGCAAGTCAATGTTGTGCACTAAAGAAACAAATCTATGCACAAAGCTTTCTTTTCTTCAATTCCCAGAAATCACAGTTTCAGGTCCCGACAAAAAAACCATTTGTTGGCATAGGGGTAGATCCAGGGTTCAATGCTTCAATAAAGAACCAACAAAACCCTAACTACCGACCCTTTCGGCAACACCTGCGAAGAATATGAAGTCTCACCCGAGGTAGAGGCAGGGGTGGTTGCAAGACTCAAATGTCTACAACCTAGCTGGGACATAGATCTGTGATTACACCACTCTAAAAAGCACTTAAAAGTTAACATTCATCCGTATTTAACCCTTATTCACATTGCAGATCCAAAACCTAATTAAAGAACAAAGAAGTATTCAACAAGATCTAACACATTCAAGCACTTAGCATGGATGGATAGATCCGATCTAACATTCATTCACCTTACCAAGAACTAAGATATTATATCAGATGCATCATACATAAAGATATCAACACTAAGAATGAATCACATCACTAACATACAACATAATGCACAAAGCAACCATAACACAGGATATACATGGTTCACCCCAGTGTGGGGCCACGTCCACCAACTCTTCTTCTTCTTTATTATCTTCTATCAATCTCCTCACATGCACAAAGCCTCATAACCCACTCCGCATAGGACAAGAGATCTACGCGCACCTTGCCAGATCCTCTTTCCCTAAGCTAGGTTTAAGCACAAAGAATTCTTACTGTCTATACATAACCTTCTTACAATCACTTGCACTTAGCTTTGCAATTTCTTAACACATAGCATGCATGAAGCATCCAAAACTATTCGCACTTAGCACATTGGCCTTCACTTGCCCTTATCACCACCTACTTACATTGCCTAGATTTCTATTTATACATTACAAAGTGGGCCTAAACATGGGTAAATCCATGGGCCGACATCCCATACCTGTTACATAAACCCTAATCCCAAAACTGCTCTAAAAAGGGGCCAATATCCCGTGATCTTTGCTTCTACTTACGCTCCGCCTTCGACCAACCTGTCGAAGTCCCAAAATAGGTCAAACATGAACAAGGATATCCAAAACTTGGTCAAGGGCCAACAAGCATAATGGATTGGTTCTCTTCCTGGTGGTTATTCACCGTTGCATGAATCCGGTGGGCCTTACCCAAATCTCCAACTGTAGTGTGTCTGGATGACACGACTGATCTGGCCCTCTCAACTAGAAAGTCTTGCTGGTAATGTGGCTCTCCACATGTCCAAAATCCAGTCTTCAGTTCAATACTCCTGGTCCCCAAAATAGAAGATGCTGGCCTACCAGCCTGAAACCTTGGTCTATTTCGCTGAACATGCCTAAATTGTTGCTACTGCGAGTGACATTGCTGCTGATGTTGTGGTCCTCTATAGGGATTCCTCTACTGAGGAGTCGGTCATCGTGGTGTCGTGAACATGGATCCTCTTAATGTATATTGATACCCTGATGTATGTCTGGCTGGTGTCTGATGCTACTACGCAACTGTCGTCGTTGTTTGTCCAGTCGGTCTTGCAGGAGTCCTGCCTTGACCCTCGCTGGTCAGCTCTTCCTCTGCTATGAGGGCCTTCTAGACTATGTCGTGCAATGCCTATGGAATTAGGATCCTTAACTTCACACAAATGTTGAAGTTAAGGCCAAACACAAAATTGTTTACCTTTAGATTCTCTGTGCTCAGATGTGGAGCATACGTAAGCAGCTCCATGAATCGAGCCTCATACTCTGACACCGTACGACCACCCTGTTGTAATGCGTTGAACTCATTGAGATGGATATCAATGAATTCGTTTGATAAATACCTCTCCCAGAACCTCTCCTTGAACAATTCCCATGACACTTCTTCGATGACCATGTTTAGTTGTGTTAGGAGCATCTTCCACCATAGAAGAGTGCTCCCATTCAACTGAAAGACCACCATGTGAGCCTTCATGTTGGAGGTGTAGTCGTGAAGTGCAAAGCACGTTGCCATGTTCTCCAACCAAGCCTCGACGGATGAGTCGTCCATGGCACCCATGAACTTGGGAAACTTAACCTTCTCGAGTTCTCTGTGAATGATACCACTTCCAGCTGGAGCATGTTGTGGAAACTCAGAGGGTGCAAGTGCCCTGGATTCATCTCTATATAGCCATTTAATCATGGCCTCTGACATCCTCTAGAAGGACCTCATCAACCCAACCACATCCCCCAAAACAATATGCTCCTGTCCAATGAATTTTTCTTCTCCTTGGGGGATAGATCCCTCTGGCGTGGATCCTACTTGAGGCATCACGCCTCTGCCCCTAACACCACATCATCTACCTCCACGACATCCTATAACCATAATTATCTGCATGGAAAATTTTCAAGTTTAGTTAGAGATAAGTTACTTATCAAGTGATTAATACAGTGGAAGGTGTAATGATCCCAAGTCGCAGGGTTGAACCTGCTCTGATACCATATGTAACGACCCCTTTGTTATGACAACAAATAGCGATGTACACTAGGTAATTTTTTTTTTATCTTTTTTTCTTTTTGCATTAGGATATTAAAATCGTTACAACATAATAAACAACATCGCAAATGATACATCACCATAACTAAAATGACACATAAGCATTGCATTAACATAACTAAAAATGACACAATCTGTTGGATCATGTTGTCATTGATGCCAATGGTTTGATTGATTGATGTCAAGTGATTGATTGATGCCAAAGGATTGATTGATGATTGATGTAATGTAATATGTATTTTCCTTGATGATAATGCATAGATGAAGATGGGTCAATGAGTTTTCATTGATATGATGAAGATGGATCAATGAGTTGTCATTGATACATGATGCATTGTTGGAAAAATGTATAGATGAATCATTATTGTCTTATCATGATTGATAAGGTGCAAAAATGGATGAACTCCAAAGTGGTCCCCTTATTGTGAAAGCCCTCATGGGAAGACGCTTTGCAGATTGAGTTATCCTAGAAGAATGGTTGGAGGACCCATGCTTGTATGTGGAATAATGAGATGAAGATCAAGGAAATTGTTGGTGAAAGTATCATAGATGGATAGTGCTTTTCATGCCATTTCCAGTGGTATGTGGAATGTCACATAACTCCTCATGGTTTGAGAGTTATGGCCTTACGAAGATGAAGGACCCCCATATGAAGGCTTGAAACCCCCAAGGTCAAGAAGTCAAAGTGATGTAAAAGAAGAAATAATTATTTAAATGATAAAGTAAAGTGACAAAGTCAAGGTGGATTATTTAAATAATAAAGATAAGTGACAAAATCAAGAAATGATAAAGTAAGGTGACAAAATCAAGAAGGAATATTTAAATGATAAAGTATTGGAGAACTTTCTATTTATGGAAAGTGGTTAACCCTAAAATAAGGAAAATAGGTTAAGTGACCTAGAAATGGGTTAAGCGACCTAAAAATGGGTTAAGTGACCTAGAGAATGAAAGTATAAATAAGATAGCAATGGTCTCTTGTAGATCATCTTTTTTGTGGATCAATGGAGAGCTTCTTGTGAGAATATCTTTTAGAGTATTGATGGAGAGCTTCTTGTGAGAGATTGTTGACCATTTTTGGTGTGGAATACTTGAGCATATTAAATATCTATAGGTGACTAAGGTAACCAAAGGATATCTAAGCTGAATTTCAGAGGGAAGGTGAAGAAAAGAGGGCCGGAATTCAAGGGAGGATAAATTCTTTTCATGATGCTTTCTAAGGTATGTTATTTACAGGTCATCTCACCATTTTCGTAATAATTTTTTTTTTCTGTAATTATTCAGACCATGATATTGATATTCTGTTGAGGAAAAATATCCAAGTATATGTGGTAAAACATTCAGCTTGTGGGTCATTGTATTTTTGGAGATACACTTCGTGGAAAATAGGGTTTGTGGCTAGTCCTAAAACTAGTCTAAAATAGGTGTTTCGGGTAAAAACATCATAAATTATTCATAACAGATCCAACTTTAGTGAAACAAATTGCATTGGTTAGATAACAGCCTATACTATGTTTTATAACAGTTTTATATCGATTCAACAAATATTACGCGTGGGGCACGCTCTACAAGGTCTCTCTCTAGAATACGCCAGAATTCAACAAGGTAATTCATTTTTTCTATAAATCCTTTTTTGAGAGGTCACATTTAGTGACACCTGGAGGAATTGCATAAAAAACACTGAAGAACATTGTGTATCCATTTCATATATTTATTCATTACAGGTACACAATTATTATTATTTCAAGTTAGGGTTGTTGACTAATCCAAAACTAGTCATGGTTGAGACAAGCAGTTGATGAGTTGGCACATACATGAGGTGTATAGTTGATGATGTTGGTACATATTGATGAGTCATTGTTGATGAGTAGTTGACACATTATTGGTATATACTTGGTACATGGTTGGATGCACTTGTTTATGGTACATGTTGATTACAGGTTGGTGCATGGTTGATGCACTTGTTTATGGTACAAATTGATATCTGTTGAGGAATGTTGCATCATCTCAGTTTGTGCTGAGTGTGTAATCTAAGTCTTTCATTATAGATATGGTTCTCTTGTAGATTTGTACTCTATTCAGTTTTTTTCTGAAAAACCCCAAGGATTGTAGTCCGTAATAAAAAGAAAATTGTACATACATCTTGTGTTCTTTGTGTTCCTTGTGGTGATGACTTGTTGATGATATATTGCCGATATATGTTGCTGATATGTGTTGACATTTAACTGGTTATAAATGAAAACAATGAGTAATGATTTAATGGTGATTTTTAACTAAGGAGTTTTGGGAAAAAGAGCCCTACACTGTTCACCCCCCCCTCTCAGTGTAGTCGGTGTGTCCAACAATTGGAATCAGAGTAGGCCTTCACTACAAACCTTAACAATCTTGAAGGAGATCCATAGACACACAAATGGATGATGAAATACCAATCCTTGATGAGGAAAACTATTCCACTTGGAGAATAGAGATGAGAGTGTATTTGAAGACAATGGGAGCAACTATTTGGAAGGCAGCCATTGGTGGATCAGTTCCGTTGAAGAACAAGTCAAAGTTTGCAGCTCAAAGGGAAGGAAAGAAGAATGATGCATTGGCTCTTTAGACCACTCTTCGTGGACTCTCAAGCCCTATCAAAGAAATCATGGAACAATTCACTTCCGCCAAGGATCTATGGCTAAAGCTATAGGAGACATATCAAAGCAAGAAGGAGAAGGAAGATATTGAAGACCACTCCATCAATATTATCAAAGGTAAAGAATCTCCAAAAACCCTTGATTGTATTATTTCTAAATGTGATCTTGAAAACATTTAAAATGAAGACAAATAATCAAGTGATAATGTTGGCAAAAAGGAAGATCTTGAAGATACTTCAAATAAAGGTAAAAAATATCCAAAGACTCTTGATTGCAATGATTCAAAATGTGATGATGTTGAATTTTTATCAAGTGAAGAAGATGATCTAGAAACAGTTTGTGTAAAGTTTGATGGAAATTATCCCATGTAAAGAATAGAA
Source organism: Picea engelmannii (assembly GCA_009831015.1). Taxonomy (NCBI): domain Eukaryota; kingdom Viridiplantae; phylum Streptophyta; class Pinopsida; order Pinales; family Pinaceae; genus Picea; species Picea engelmannii. The sequence goes on along the minus strand of ML793295.1, from coordinate 105,100 downwards.
TAAGATCTGTTAGAAGTTAAAAAAGAAGTTGAAGAGGGTTTGTATAGATATAGAAGTGATAATTTTTATACACACTATAACTATCTTTAAGATAACACTAAGAAGTTTCTTAGGAGAAGTGTAACACCATGTTTCCCCTAGTATGTAAAAATAACTATATTGGCCAAGTATTGTGGCAAACTTAGAAATGTGAATGTGTGATGTGAATGGACCTTGTGAAAAAGGTCGATGAATGTAAATACTATTATGAATATATATATTGCAGGACTGCTGAGAGGGGGATGTGCTGAAAAAGAGACCACGATGGCTGAAGAAAGGTGGTGGAAGGCACCTGGAATGGTGGTTTTAACTTCCACCGAAACCAATACCGTATTTGGACTTCACTGGCTTGGAGAAACAAGAGCGGCTTGCTGGACCCAAATTAAATGACTCACCAGGTTGGTAGGTAAATGTCTCCTCATGAGTAATGAGGGATGGGGGTGAACCGCCCATCTGTAGAGTCCTTAGACCTGACCACTACAAGGAAGATCGTGCCACACATAACCTCGCCAAAAAGAGAAAAGGCAGGAAGAGTGTGCGATCAAGGGGGCAGACGTGAGGGAAGGAGGAAGAGGAGAAGAACTCTGGAAAATACAGAGTGAGTGATAGCGGAGAAGAAGGAGAGTAACCTTCGTTCTCGGTCACTGGCGAACAGAGACTCAGTCTCGCAACATCGTGGTCTCAGCTCAGGGGTGGCTAGTGGTAAATCCGTTGGGAGTCGCTGAGCCTAGGGTTGGGTGGAAATGAGCACCCCTCTCAGTAGTTGCATCACCTGGTGTTTTTCTAATAAGTGTTATATCTTGTATCTTGAAATTTATATGCTGACATGTATATTCATAGTCTGTGCAATTATGAATGGTTTCAGTATAAGACCGTCTGCATGGTGTTTTGATCAGAAATGATGGCTGCATGTTTTTATTCGAAAGACCATGTATGGCTTATGTTTATATATGTGTATATATGATGAACTAATATAGATCTTCAAGTCTACTCTCAGGAGATTTGTTCCTGTGTTTGTCCTACATGATGCCTTGGATAGACTTCCTCACAAAGGCACCCTTTCGAGACCACTTCTTTACCTTCGAGAAGACCTTCCAGTCCGGTCTTCAAAACCTGGTGTAAATTACCTGAGGATCCGAAGGAGGATGTTATAGTTTAAGTCTTAAACTCTTGCACAAGGGAGAATGGTCCTTGTAGATCCCAACATTTTGGCATTTCGGTACCTGGAGTACCCAAGGGCAAGTCCCCTTGCACTTGCAAGTCCATAAACCCCGACTTACGAAATCCTGAATTATTAGCGTGGGGGTAAATTAAGAGCTTTTAGAGTTTTGACACCCAGAGCATCTAGGTGCGAGTTTTCTTGTACTCGCAAGTCCTGAAACCCCGATTTACGAAATCCTGAAATGGCAGCGTGTGGATAAGTATCGATTGACGGACGAGATCCTATCGAAAGATTTGAGGTCAGTCGTGACCGTTAGATTGGAGGAAGAAATGAGGGCGTTAAATGCCTCAACCTCTTTATTTTATCTTCGTGAGTAGTGAAGAAATCAGATCGTAGATCCAAAGGTCCATGAGAATACCTGGACCATCCAGTTGTAGAATACACATGGTGGCCGGTAAGCGTTTCGGCTTTTCGACACCCGGGAGATCAGAGGGTAAGAACCCTTGTCCCCACGACTCTCAAAATTCCAATATGTGAAATCCCGAAATAACAGTGTATGGCTAAATCTCGATATTTCGGTATTTCGACATTTAGAATAACCTAAGTGCGAGCTTCTTTGTACTCGCTAGTCCCGAAATCCCGATGGGTGTAATCCCGAAATGAACTAGCATGGATGAGTTGTGATGTTTTGGCATTTCGGTACTCGAGACACCTAAGGGTAAATTCCCTTGTATTCACCAGTCCCGAAATCCCGATTAGTGAAATCCCGAAATGGCCTAACATGGATGTGAATCCCGATATTTCGGTGTTTCGGCATCCGGAATATCCAAGGGAGAAGTCCCTTGTACTCGCAAGTCTCCAAACCTGACTTGCGATATCCCGAAAGATGGAGTGTGGAAAAGTTATCATATTTCAGTATTTCGGCACCCGGGGCACCTAAGTGTGGGCCCCACGTGTTCGCCAGTCTTGAAACCCCCTACTCACGAAATCTCGATGGATGGATTCCCGAAACAGGGAAGCATGTTTAGAGTTAGTATTTCGGAGTTTCGGCTACCGGAAAACCTAATTGTGAGACCTCCTGTTGTTGCATATCCCAAAATCCCGATGGTGGAAACCTTGAAATAGGGAAGCATGTTTAGAGTTAGTATTTCAGAGTTTCGGATCCCGGGAAACCTAATTGTGAGACCACCTGTCATTGCATATCCCGAAATCCTGATGGTGGAAACCTCGAAATAGGGAAGTATGTTTAGAGTTAGTAATTCGGATTTCGGCTCCCGGAAGACCCCGATGTGAGACCTTCTGTCATCGCATCCCCCGAACTCCCGACTTGCGAAATCCCAATAGGCGAAGTCCCAAAATGGATTTGCACACATGGTTTTGGTGTTTTCTGCTTTTCGGTGCCCGGGATTCCCAAAGGTCAGTTTTCCTCATATTCGCTAGCCGCAAAACTCCGATGGATGAAACCCCGAAATGAACAAGGGAATACCTGTATCGTGATTTCCCATATCGCGAAAGTCATTGAGTACCCTCCGATAAGGCCTGTGGCCATAACCGCCGATCAGATGAGTGCGGATAAGGGATGAGAGTATCTGTATCAGGTCCCGTAGGGACTCGGGGAAATTCTATTCCTCGGAGAAAAGGAGAAAAGGCCGAAAATTTTTGGATTCCGTAGTGGGTGTGTTACAAATTGGTATCAGAGCATGGTTACAACACTTGGCCTGCTTGGGCTCATGAACGAGTTGCACAGAAGCTCCGTTTGAAACACTCCTAAAAGGAGTAACCCCTTGTCTTAACCTTCATAATCAAAAGACGAAGTTAAGAATGAAAACCCCTATTGTGTGTGTGCATGAGAAAAATACGAATTATGTACTGGTTATAAATGAACATAAATATTGACTAACAACCAACGTTTGTCTTTTGCACCTAAGCGGATGATCAACCGTGGGAAATTACAGACGTAAAAAATGGTGACTCACCATGAAGTGGGGGAAGGCTCCCACAATAGAGATGAAGAGTCTGACGAAAGGAGGGAAGTAGGGACCCCTCCAGATCTAGCCGAGACTGTGAGGAGCCTCATGGTCTAATTACAAAGCTGCAAGGCTGACAATGAGAGAATGATGAAAGAACAAGAAAAGCAAACAGAAATTAATGCAGTTTTACTGCAGAGCTTATCCGACCTATAAAGACAAATGCAGCATGAACCTGAGGTATAGAAACATGGTCATATCAGTGGCCAAACTGAGAGGAGCACCTCGAAAAAGTCCACCCCAGAGGTAAAGGACAAGTGGCAGACAATTCCTCTGAGAAGGAAGCAGGCAATTCGGAGGGCTCTTCTAGCAGTAGAACCAGTTCCAATTCTCGAAGGAAACAGAAGAAGAAAAAGCCTTCCAAAGGTCGTAAATTCGAAGAATTCAGAAAATCCAAAATACCCTCCTTCGACGGTGAAATAAAGAAGGGAGAGGAAGCGGAGGTCTGGTTGCTTGGACTAAAGAAATATTTCAGAGTCCATGACTTCTCAGAAAATATGAAGGCCCGAGTGGCCACCTTCAACTTGAACGGAAAGGCTTCCATTTGGTGGAAAGACCTTAAGAATGTGAAATGGGTTTTCGAAGAGGACCTGTCTTGGGAACGGTTTGAGAAATACTTTCGGAAGAAGTATTTGTTGGAAAAATATTTCGACGAAAAGACTAAAGAGTTTTATGAACTCAAACTGGGACAACTCACTATAGAAGAATATGTCAACAAATGCCTCGATTTGTTGAGGTATGTACCCTATATCAAGGTGGAAAAGGCAAAGGTGCGACACTTCATCAGTGGACTACCTAAGGACTATCAGAATAAAATTGAATTTGATGAGCCAAAAACTCTAGAAGGCACTATTCGAAAGGCAACCTATTGTCATGAACAGTTTGGACATTGAGCAGAACCTCGCGAAGGATGGAAACATAAGAATAGTTCAAGATTTTAGAAAAAGGGGATTAAATCCCTAGGATTTACGAACTATAAGAAGAACCCAAGAATGAGCTTCCCAGCCTGGAGTGTACACCAGCAGAATTTTCCCTCCTTGAGCGGAAATAAAACTTTTGGACCCATATCAATGAAGACTGATAACCCAAAGAGAGAACCTTTGAAATGCTGGGATTGTGGGGAAGAACATCTATTGAGAGACTTTCCACACCGACAACAGAATATTCAGAGGATTTATAACATCCAGGAAGTTACCACCGTCAATGATGTGGCCATGAGTGTGACTCAAATTTATGCAGCCTTGGATAATAACCAGGCTGACCACCAAGCTTCAGTGGTGGAAATAGAAGGTATGATTTCCAACCATCTAGTGTCTATTTTGATTGACCCTAGTTCAAATTTGAGTTATATAGCCCCTAAAGCTGTTGATAAGTGTAAACTACAGCCACAAAAACATACCAAGCCATGGTTGGTATAGTTAGCCACTGACACCAAAAGAAGGGTAGCAGAGGTTATACCAGCCTGCCAATTGATGTGGGGTAAATTCCCTACCCAAGCAACCCTTAACTTATTACGCCTAGGATCATATGATCTGTTGATTGGTATGGACTGTCTAGCCACCCATAAAGCCAGATTGGACTGTTACCATAAAACCTTAGAATGTGTAAGTAAAGAAGGGAAAAAGATAACCCTTCAAGGGATCCGAAAACCTGTCTCAGTAAGACAAATATCAGCTTTGCAAATGAGAAAGTATTGCCGAAAGGGATGTCCCCTATATGCAATACAGGTGTTGAAAACAATCGAAGGTGACAAACCAAGCCTTGATGATCACCCTGTCCTGAGAGAATACAGAGATGTATTTCTGGAAGAGGTACCGGGTCTACCTCCAAGAAGGGACATTTCCTTCTCGATAGAACTTGCACCGGGAGCGGTGCCAGTGTCTAGGACACCCTACCGGATGAGCACACCTGAACTAGTTGAACTTAAATTGCAATGAAGAGAAATGATGGATAAGGGTTATATCCAACCCAACGTGTCTCCATGGGGAGCACCAGTCCTATTTGTGAAAAAGAAGGACAGTACCCTTAGACTGTGTATAGATTATAGACAACTCAATAAGGTAACTATAAAGAACAAGTACCCCTTGCCTAGGATCGATGACTTGTTCAATCAATTGGGGGGTGCATCTATTTTCTCAAAGATTGAATTGAGGTCAGGATACCATCAGGTCCGAATTAAGGGTGAAGACATCCATAAAACTGTCTTCCAAACACAATATGGTCACTATGAGTTCGTGGTAGTGCCATTTGGGTTAACCAACGCCCCTGCCACTTTCATGTGCTTGATGAACAATGTAATCAGTAAATTCCTAGACAAATTTGTGTTGGTTTTTATTGATGATATATTAATTTACTCCAAGAATAGAGAAGAGCATGAAGAGTATCTTAGGATTGTACTGCAAGTGCTAAGAGAACATTAGCTCTATGCTAAATTCAGCAAATGTGACTTCTTCCAGAAGAAAATACATTACTTGGGTCATGTTCTATCCGAGGAAGGAGTAGCAGTAGACCCTGACAAAATTAGGTCTATCATGGAATGGCCTACCCCAAAGGACGTTTCAGATATCAGATCCTTTATGGGATTAGCAGGATAATATAGGAGATTTATAAAAGGATTCTCCAAGATTGGTTGTCCAATCACTGCCCTCCAGAAGAAGGGGACAAAATTCCTGTGGACACAGAAATGTGAAGAAAGATTTCAAACCCTGAAACATCTACTGACCCATGCACCCGTGTTGAAGATCGCCAATCCCGAAGCTGACTTCTTCGTGTGCACAGATGCATGTAAGGAAGGGCTCGGAGGAGTCCTTATGCATGGAGGAAGTGTGGTCTACTATGAATCCCGAAAATTGAATGAGCACGAAGTCAACTATGTGACCCATGATCTAGAGCTGGCTGCCATGGTGCATGCCTTGAAAAAGTGGAGGCATTACCTCCTGGGAAGAAAATTTGTACTTATGATAGATCACTGTGGATTGCGATATCTGTTTGATCAACCAAATATCAATGCTATACAAGCTAGGTGGATGGCCCTCTTTAGCGAGTTTGATTTTGAAATCAAACAATTCACCTGGACGCAGTGAGCACCTGTGAGATGGATGTCAAAGAAAGAATCATGAATGCACAAGAGACAAACACACTCTTCTAGACCGTGACCTCGTATCTGTAGCAAGAACCCACAAGGATAAAGTATGGAGACTACCAGATGATGGAAGAAGGTCTGCTCACTTACCAAAGCAGATTGTACATTCCAGATTATGATGACTTGAAGAGATTCATACTGGATGAACTACATAAAAGACCCTATTCTGGTCATCTAGGATACCAGAAAATGATCACGGCCACTAGGAGACATTTCTATTGGCCTGGATTGAATAAAGACATAGCTGAGTACCTAGCCAAATGCATAGAATGCCAACAAGTAAAAGCAGAACATTGACACTCGACAGGATTATTACAACCTCTACCAATCCCAGAATGGAAATGGGAAACCGTCTCCATGGATTTCATCACCGGATTACTGACCTCGACCAAATAGAACGAGGCCATCATGGTAGTGGTGGATAAATTGAGCAAGTCTGCTCATTTCATCCCCGTCAAATCGACCTGCAAGGCAATAGATATCGCCCAGGTATTCATGAAGGAGATATTCAAACTGCATGGCATGCCAAAAGAGATCGTGCCTGACAGAGACACGAAGTTCACTTCCAACTTTTGGAAATCATTGATGGCGGGTTTAGAGACCAAATTGCTGTTTAGCACCGCCTATCACCCTCGAACTCACAGGCAGACAGAAAGAGTGAACCAAATACTTGAAGACATGCTAATAATGCATGTAATGCATCAACCCAGGAAGTGGGAAGACTACCTGCCACTGGTAAAATTTGCCTACAACAACGGCTACCAAACATCCTTAAAGATGAGTCCCTTTGAAGTCCTCTATGGTAGGCCATGTAACACTCCGGCCAGCTGGAATAATCCTGTAAACATGATTTCTTTTGGACCCGACATGCTGAAAGAAATGGAACAACAGGTGACTCAGATAAAACAAAACCTAAAGGTCGCTCAGAACCGACAGAAAAGTTATGCTGACCAAAAGAGAACTCCAAGAGAGTTCAAAGCGGGAGATCATGTATATCTCAGAGTTAGGCCCAGGAAAAGTTCCTTGAAAATGGGAGCTTGTGCCAAGTTAGCACCTTATTATTGTGGACCCTTTGAGGTTCTAGATAGAGTGGGACCTGTAGCCTATAGGCTAGCACTTCCTCCCATAGTAAAAGCACATAATGTTTTCCATGTTTTATTATTGAAGAAATATGTACATGATGCTAACCATATAATTGAATGGTCTGTGATCCAGGCGGAACCAGAGGGAGAATTTCTACCAGAACCTCAATGCATACTGGATAGAAAGGAAACCCCACTCCAGAACTGAACCATTGCACAGGTCAAGGTGCAGTGGAAACATTTTGGCCCAGATGAGGCTACATGGGAAATGGAGGATGCCATGAAACGAGCATATCCGATTTTGTTTACATCTGTACATGCATGTCAAGTGGATAGATAGAACATCGAGGATGATGTTCCTTTAAGGGGGAGGGAATTGTAACACCCTGTTTCCCCCATTCTGTAACAATAACTATACTGGCCAAGTATTGTGGCAAACTCATAAATGCGAATGTGTGATGTGAATGGACCTTGTGAAAAAGGCCGATGAATGTAAATACTATTATGAATATATATATTGCAAGACTAATGAGAGCGGGATGTGATGAAAAAGAGACCACGATGGCTGAATAAAGGTGGTGGAAGGGACCTGGAATGGTGGCTTTAACTTCCACCAAAACCAATACCGTATTTGGACTTCATTGGCCCGGAGAACCAAGAGCGGCTCATTGGCCCCAAATTAAATGACTCGCCAAGTTGGTAGGTAAATGGCTCCTCATGAGTAATGAGGGATGGGGGTGAAATGCCCATCCGTAGAGTCCTCAGACCTGACCACCGCGAGGAAGATCGTGCCACATGCAACCTCGCCGAAAAGAGAAAAGGCAGGAAGAGTGTGCGATCAAGGGGGCAGACGTGAGGGAAGGAGGAAGAGGAGAAGAACTCTGGAAAATACAGAGTGAGTGATAGTGGAGAAGAAGGAGAGTAACCTTCGTTCTCGGTCACTGGCGAATAGAGACTCAGTCTCGCAACATCGTGGTATCAGCTCGAGGGTGGCTAGTGGTAAATCTGTTGGGAGTCGTTGAGCCTACGATTGGGTGGAAACGAGCACCCCTCTCAGTAGTTGCATCACCTGGTGTTTTTTTGATAAGTGTTATATCTTGTATCTTTAAATTTATATGCTGACATGTATGTTCATAGTCTGTGCAATTATGAATGGTTTCAGTATAAGACTGTCTGCATGGTGTTTTGATCAGAAATGATCGCTGCATGTTTTTATTGGAAAGACCATGTATGGCTTATGTTTATATATGTGTATATATGATGAACTAATACAGATCTTCAAGTCTGCTCTCAGAAGATTTGTTCCTGTGTTTTTCCTACCTGATGCCTTGGATAGACTTCCTCACGAAGGCACCCTTTCGAGACCACTTCCTTACCTTTGAGAAGACCTTCTAGTCTAGTTTTCAAAACTTGGTGTAAATTACCTGAGGATCTGAAGGAGGATGTTATAGTTTAAGTCTTAAACTCTTGCACGAGGGAGAATGGTCCTTGTAGATCCCAACATTTTGGCATTTCGGTACCCGGAGTACCCAAGGGTGAGTCCCCTTGCACTCGCAAGTCCCGAAACTCCGACTTGCGAAATCCCGAATTATTAGCGTGGGGGTAAATTAAGAGTTTTCGAAATTTCGGCACCCGGAGTATCTAGGTGCGAGTTTTCTTGTACTCGCAAGTCCCGAAACCCCGATTTACGAAATCCAGAAATGGCAGCGTGTGGATAAGTATCGATTGACGGACGAGATCCTGTCGGAATATCTGAGGTCAGTCATGACCGTTAGATTGGAGGAAGAAATGAGGGCGTTAAATGCCTCAACCTCTTTCTTTTATCTTCGTGAGTAGCGAAGAAATCAGATCGTAGATCCAAAGGTCCGTGAGAATACCTTGACCATCTAGCTATAGAATACATGTGGCGGCCGGTAAGCATTTCGGCTTTTCGGCACTCGGGAGATCAGAGGGTAAGAACCCTTGTCCTCACGACTCCCAAAATCCTGATATGCAAAATCCCAAAATAACAACGTATGGCTAAATCCCGATATTTCGATATTTCGACATTCGGAATAACCTAAGTGCGAGTTTCTTTGTACTCGTCAGTCCCAAAATCCCGATGGGTGTAATCCCGAAATGAATTAGCATGGATGAGTTGTGATGTTTCGGTGTTTCGGTACTCGGGACACCTAAGGGTAAATTCCCTTGTATTCTCCAATCCCGAAATCCCGATTAGCGAAATCCTGAAATGGTCTAACATGGATTTGAATCCTGATATTTTGGTGTTTCGGCATCCGAAATATCCAAGGGCGAAGTCCCTTGTACTCACAAGTCCTGAAATCCTGACTTGTGATATCCCGAAAGATGGAGTGTGGAAAAGTTATCATATTTTGGTATTTTGGCACCCGGGGCACCTAAGTGCGGGCCCCACGTGTTTTCCAGTCTCGAAACCCCCGACTCGGGAAATCTCGATGGATGGATTCTCGAATCAGGGAAGCATGTTTAGAGTTAGTATTTTGGAGTTTCGGCTCTCGGGAAACCTAATTGTGAGACCTCTTGTCGTCGCATATCCCGAAATCCCGATGGCGGAAACCCTGAAACAGGGAAGCATGTTTAGAGTTAGTATTTTAGAGTTTAGGCTCTCGGGAAACCTAATTGCGAGACCTCCTATCATTTCATATCCCGAAATCCTGATGGTGGAAACCCCGAAATAGGGAAGTATGTTTAGAGTTAGTAATTCAGAGTTCGTCTCCCGAAAGACCCCGATGTGAGACCTTCTGTCATCACATCCCCCAAACTCCCATCTTGCGAAATCCCAATAGGCAAAGTCTCGAAATGGATTTGCACACATGGTTTTGGTGTTTTTGGCTTTTCGGTGCCTGAGATTCCCAAAGGTCAGTTTTCCTCATATTCGCTAGCCGCGAAACTCCGATGGATGAAACCCCGAAATGAACAAGGGAATACCTGTATCACGATTTCTTGTATCGCGAAAGTCCATGAGTACCCTCCGATAAGGCCTGTGGCCATAACCACTGATCATATGAGTGCAGATAAGGGATGACAAGATCTGTATCAGGTCCCGTAGGGACTCGGGGAAATTCTATTCCTCGGAGAAAAGGAGAAAAGGCTAAATTTTTTTGGATTCCATAGTGGGTGTGTTACAAGAAGTCAAAGGCAGATCTTGAATTTAAAGGGAATTCTCAAGGAACAAGAAGAAAAAAATAAGACTCAATTAGAAGAAAAGGAAGAAGAGATCACAAGACTAAAGAATGAAAAATAAGATATGAAGGTAGATGATGAGATTAGCAAAATTTTTGAAACTATTATTCATCTCAAGACCCAAATTGAAGAAGCCAAAAGGGTAGAAGAAATTTTGAAGAATCAAATTAATGAAAAGGAAGAGTCATGTGATAAGTTAGAAGCTGAAGTTTTTGACCTTAGAAAGAAGGTAGAGAAGTCAAACAAATTCTTGAATAGCTCACAAATCTTGGATGAGATCTCGGAAAGTCAAAGATCACCATGTGATAAATCAGGACTTGGATACAAAGAAGAAGCTACACATGCTGAAGCAAGCACCTCAAAGAAGCATGAGGTAAGTCCATCAAAGAAGGAAGAAAATGTTGAAAAGAAACCATATACACAAGGCAAGGAAAATTTCAAAAGAGCAAAGCAAGGAAGACATCAAGAAGCTATCTTTGGGACACCAAAGAAAAGGTATGAAAGTATTTTTCATGGTCATTGTTATTCATGTAGTGAATATGGTCACAAATATTTTGAATGTAGATATCATGAAAGAATATATAATGGGAGATTTCATAACACCAAAAGGAGTTGGAGATGTGATCAAGTATGACACATTTCTGTTCATTGTAACACCATGAGATGCTACAATTGTAGTGGATTTGGCCACAAATCCCAGGAGTGCTGGAACACAAGAAGAAAGTCTATGATGAGGACTTCAAATAGCATGGCTAGAATAAGGAATGAAGTAAGGAAGGGAGACATCTTTGAAAAGATGGATGCTCAGAGCTCAAGTTCTGAGAAGCAGGGACATCTACAAAAGTGGGTGAAGAAGACAGAGAAACCAGAACAAAATGAAAGACTGAAGGGAAGTTAAAAAGTGTCATCTACTAATGCATACACAAGTAACAGTGGTATCAGTCATGCACATATGCAGGCTGACCTTGTATAGGTCACGTACATACGCGAGCTGTCTGTGCAGCAGGACACGTATATGTGGTGAAGCTTAAGGAAAAGGGCTATGCACAAGGATTGGAGTTTGATGTGATGGTATAAATCCGTGATGCAGGGTCTGACATGGTTTATTATAGGTTCTGACACTATTTGCTGCAGGTTTTCATGATTCTATATTGGATTATGTAAGGTGATGATGTAAAATAAATCTTGGATGCATGGCACTAACCCATGAGTATGGATTGATGCATTTTCTATTGAAGAACAATGCTGGTTATGATAGTGAAGTTATGACACCTTAGTTATGTGATATATCTTGATGATGTATTGGAAGCTTACTTGTTGAAAATCTTGATGCATCCATTTGGCATATGAATGGGCTACACATTGGGACATGTGGTTGGTGAGTTGATGAGATGATCATGTTGTACATCATTGATGATCTATAGTTGATGCATGATTGGTACATTTCTAGTACATTGGTAGAGGCACGTACTAGCAGGTTGATTGGCACATGTTTTATGGAGGATTTCACATACATGTATGGGATTCATCATTTTGTGGTATTGGTGCATGGTGGTGTACATGTTTTGGTACAATCATATATGGCATATGCTTGATGCTACTATGTTGTTGGTATTACTTGATTAGCACAACAATTGGTATTTGTTTGATACATGGTTATGGAACTTGGTTCATGATGGAGACATATCATGAGTGATATGACACATGGTTGGCATATTGGTAGATGCACATGTTGGCATGTTGATAGAGGCATATGATTGATACATTCCATGGATGATATCTTTTGGCACATTGCAGGATGTTGATGTACATGGTTGATGTACATAGGTGTTGTGCATGATGAGCACACATTTTGGTACAAGATGTACTTGGTTGATATTTTACTCATGATTCTCTATTTTATTGTTGACATATCTATTGTTTCATGATGGTTGGTATGGAATGAGTTTGATGCATGAACAGGTCCACAGATCGGTATATGGTAGCACATTATTGATCTTGCAGAGAAGATATGGGGAGACATACCCATAGGGGGAGTCATTCTTCTTCCCATGATTCTACGAGGAGATATTTATCATATGCATACCTAGAAAAGAGCCCTATATTTGAAGAAAGAGCACTGAGGCATAATTCTAGGAGGAACGATGGTCACAAGGGGAGTATGAGCGATGTATTTTCAGAATTACATTAGAGTGATATCCCTTGCTCAAAAGGGGAGAGATTATTCAGAGGAAGATCAAAGGAACTCAGACAGGGGGAGAAGCCCCAAGGAAAGTTCAAGCAGGGGGAGCAGACCCAAGAGGAAAATGACCATTTTCCATTGATGTCAAAGGGGGATATATAGTCACATTGATGTGATTGATGATTATTGATTGGGAAAGATAGTCACATTTGGGAGAGATAGTCACATTGACTATTGATGTAGAGCATTCATTATCTATGCCTTATCTACATGTTGACATCAATAATTGGTAATTGGTGTTGACATCAATGTTGGTATTTCCATCAATGCCAAAGGGGGAGATTGTTGGATCATGTTGTCATTGATGCCAATGGTTTGATTGATTGATGTCAAGTGATTG
>ML793295.1:76153-91247 GCA_009831015.1 Picea engelmannii | reverse complement strand
AATGATAAAGTATTGGAGAAATTTCTATTTATGGAAAGTGGTTAACCCTAAAATAAGGAAAATAGGTTAAGTGACCTAGAAATGGGTTAAGTGACCTAAAAATGGGTTAATTGACCTAGAGGATGAAAGTATAAATAAGATAGTAATAATCTCTTGTAGATCATCCCTTTTGTGGATCAATGGAGAGCTTCTTGTGAGAGTATCTTTTGGAGTATTGATAGAGAGCTTCTTGAGCATTTTTGGTGTGGAACACTTGAGCATATTGAATATGTATAGGTGACTGAGGTAACCAAAGGATATATAAGTCTAATTTCAGAGGGAAGGTGAAGAAAAGAGGGCTGGAATTCAAGGGAGGATAAATTCTTTTCATGATGCTTTCTAAGGTATGTTATTTATAGGTCATCTCACCATTTTCGTAATAACTTTTTTTTCTATAATGATTCAGACCATGAGATTGATATTCCATTGAGGAAACATATCCAAGTATATTTGGTAAACAATTCATCTTGTGGGTCGTTGTATTTTTGGAGAGACACTCTGTGGAAAATAGGGTTTGTGGCTAGTCCTGAAACTAGTCTAAAACATGTGTTTCGGGTAAAAAAATCATAACGTCTTCATAAAAGATCCAAATTCAGTGCAACCAATTGTGTTGGTTAGATTAAAGTATGTACTAGGTTGTGTAATATTTTCAGATCGATTCAACAAATATTCCATGCAGGGCACGCTCTACAAGGTCGCTCTCTAGAATAAGCCAAAATTCAGCAAGGTATGCCATTTTTTCTATAACTCCTTTTCTGAGAGGTTAAAAGTAGTGAAACCTAGAGGAATTGCATAAAACACACAAAAGACAATTTTGTATCAGTTTCATATATTTATTCATTACATGCACAAAATTATTATTATTTCAAGTTAGGGTTGTTGACTAATCCAAAACTAGTCATGATTGAGACAAGCAGTTGATGAGTTGGCACATACATGAGGTGTATAGTTGATGATGTTGGTACATATTGATGACTCATTGTTGATGAGTAGTTGACACATGAATGGTATATACTTGGTACATGGTTGGATGCACTTGTTTATGGTACATGTTGATTACAGGTTGTTTGGCACAGGTTGGTGCATGGTTGATGCACTTGTTTATGGTACATATTGATATCTGTTGAGGATTGTTGCCTCATCTCAGTTGGTGTTGAGGGTGTAAGCTGAGCCTTGCATTATATATCTGATGCTCTTGTAGAGTTGCAATCTATTCAGTTGTTGCTGAAAAACCCCAAGGATTGTTGTCTGTAATAAAAAGAAAATTGTACATACATCTTGTGTTCTTTGTGTTCCTTGTGGTGATGACTTGTTGATGATATATTTCTGATATATGTTGCTGATATGTGTTGACATTTAACTGGTTATAAATGAAAACAATGAGTAATGAGTTAATGGTGATTGTTAACTAAGGAGTTTTGGGAAAACGAGCCCTACACTGTTCACCCCCCCTCTCAGTGTAGTCGGTGTGTCCAACAAAATCAACACCTAAACAATGACTCAATCAACACATCATCATAACTAATATCTTCACTTAATCATCGCATCATCATAATAAATAACGACACAATCAACACATCACGATCGATTGAAGCAATATACAATTGAATGACCAAACATATCACTGAGAATTAAAAGAACTACCCACCCAACCTACCAGCCTGCATGGTTAGGACCTCCAGGACACATAAGCAACGCTCAAGTCCAAGATTCATTTGATTGATTTTGACTAGTTAAGGTCTCAGGGCTGGCGACTATTCCGAGGAACAATGGGGTATCTAAATCCCACTAATACAATCAAGCCGTAATCCAATTATATCAACTATCAATCTCACTTATCAAGTAATCATGGCACAAGAGTAATAGAATTACTAAATCAATCAACATCATTATTATTTTAATGGTGCAAGAGAATCTAATTATTTAATCCATCATACATCAAATTTTTTTATGGCGCAATAGTAATAGTTATTAAATCAACATATATCAACAATAATTAATGATGCAATAGTAATCTAGTTCAAATAAATCATGCATCATCAATATCTAATGGCACAACAATAATCGAGTTATTTAATCCATCATCCATCAACAAATTTAATGGCACGATAGTAATAGTTATTAAATCAACATACATCAACAATGTTAATGATGCAATGGAAGATTCTACAACAAAACATACATCAAGTAGTTGACGCAACTACCGCCTATGAAACATTCTAACTATAGTCCAACTGCCATTACATATATCAATATAATAGAAGCAATCACCATCTATGGAACCTTCCAACGATGGTTCTACTATAACTAACATTTATCAATGATTGACACAATTAACACCTATGATCAATCCAACAATAGTTCAACTTTAGTAATACAAATAACGCTCAATCTCTAGGTGCATTAATCATTAAGATGAAACCCATAAGGTGCTCTGCCATCATAAATTCACTTAACATTTTGGTGATCTAATGCCAATACACCTTGCCCCTCTATATATGAAAACAATTCAAATTTATCAAGTGGATTCCTTAAGGCATAGAAATTATTACCTAAACATGATATAGTGAAGGAGTTTATGATAAACATATTATAATTATTCTATAAGAATTGTTACCCATAAATGAATGAAATAACATTCACATAAAAAATTATATATAATTGTTAAGAGACAATAATTAAAGGCACATCTTTTTATTTTCCATTCCTTACTAATATATAAATTTACAATTTACATTAAGAATAACTGCATGAGTCCTTTAATAACTATTAAGCCTTATACAAATGCACATCCCTTTATATCAAGGGATATTTAAAATAAACAACAAGCCCAACAATAAATAGTAAAAGCTCATCCCACTACTAGATTAACTTGATAACTACCTTCCATGACCTATATAAGCAACTCATACCTTATCTTCCGTTTTTAGATTTATGATAGCCAGCCAATAACCTTATTACTTTTCATACTTAAGGTACCTAAAGCACTGAGGGAAGAATAAATAGCCTTGACTCCACTGAGAATGAGAGTGAGTTTTATTTTCGGGATTGGTAGTTATTCTCCACTATACACATGCTATAATTATAATAAAAAGAGTGCCCTCAAGTGCGAAAGCAATGTTTCTAAAAAACATGACGAATTTCCTCAAGTAATGAATTGAAATTTTTCAATAGATTAACCTATCTCAACGCAACAACATTTGAAAAAAAATCTTGAGGTTCCTTTTCAATGCACAGTATAAGGTTTAGATTTTGATCCGTCTCTTCACATATAAGCAACCATGAAAGTGATATTTTGCAAGTGTATGGAAACTACCTGACATGAGCTTGAGGTTTAGATTTAAAAAAATTCTTACTGTCAACCATATCAATACCTTTCCCAATCACAGATTCAATCAATAATTCGTGCAGGACTTAAGGAAGGTAATACATAAATTATTTCTTGGAGATTATCGCCATCATTCACTTGGTCTAAATATTCATCTAAGCGCATATTCAACGTGATTGGAAATTCCTAAATGTTGTCAGAGGAAATATAGCACAATTTTATCTATACAAGGTCATTATAATACATCCTCATTTCATCTTCTATATCATAACTAACCGATGTAAAATACCGTAACCGGAGTACCAGATTTTAAAATATTAGCGATGCTATAGAGGTATAGTTTTTAAACTTTGATAAATTCAGAAGGTTTGATCAACCGGTAGCTATTGTGCCGTGGTTATGTCCCAATATGTATAATGGGTGTACACAACATATATTGCCACAACCAGTTTATTTCCAAGGATTGTAAGTGGAGGTTAGTGGATAAAGAAATTCTAAAATTTTAAGTTGGGAATGGGATGGCATCCACAATGGTATACCCTTCTAAATTACATAAAACTTAAGGGACATTGGCAGTTCCTAAATCAGAAATCCCTTACATCTTACAACAAAATTTCTAGAACAATATACAAAATTTTAAACTTAATACAACTAAAATTTTGAATGAAAAATACCGTATCCGGTGAAAATGAAACTTGAAGATGATCTTTGGTAGCTCGCGTTCCTTCCCTTCTCCCGCTTGCTAATCGTGTGACTTCACCGGTACCTCCCAACCAATGCTCAGGGTAATCTTCTTCCGACTTAGCCCCCCGAGCCGCAAAGGGGCCGCACACACACACAACAAGAATTCCTCTAGCTCATAGCTCGCCTCGCAAGGTAGAGCCACCACCCTCTTTCAAGTTGGGTATCCCAACTCTCACAAGTAAAACTAGTCAAAAATTCTACAACATAACTTTACCCATAACCCATGTGATCCATTTCTCATCTCATCCATTTGTTTTATAGAATTTTCCCATAACTCATCCACACTTGCACAATTAATTCACCTTTTAATTAAAATAATTTAGAATTATCTTCCCCTTACACTTGTCACCCTTTCCCCAATTTGCACAATTAAATCCACATTTTATTTTATTAAAATTCAATTTTCCTCACCCTTCCTATAAGAGCTCCTTAAATCACTCCTAGTTGTCTCTTTATTCCCCTTATTTCCAATTAATGACTGACGCCTTACTAAATATGAGTTGAGTTAAAATATGAATCTTCTCCTAGTTAGACTAGTGTTAACTAGACTCTATATTCCTTTCTATGCGTACCCATTCTTTTAGCTTTATTCCATTCTTACCTTAAATTGAAATTTGGTAATTTCTTGCACATATGTGTATTAAATCAATCTCTAGGTTTATTTATTTTCCTTGATTTCTTAAATTGATTTACTTCATCCCCTTATTATTTAATTTATAAATTTAGTTTTTAGCTTTCTTACTAACTTAGACATAGGCTTAATTAAATTTTATTTGCAAGGCTTAGACTCTTATAGGGATTATAATTAATAAATTCAATCCTTAATTAATTAATTGATTGATTGATCCAAAAGTGGTCAAGATTTTACAAGGTTAATTATTCACTCAGGGTTTTCTAGGCCACCTAGATTCATTGAATCAAATTTTATTTACGCGACGTGCCCTTAAAGACACATTCCGTTCTCCAAGGGTGCCACTCGCCTTTGACTGGTTTTGGTAGTTGTCCATCCCCTAGAGTTAACACTCTATTCGTGCGACCTTGTGAGAGACTAAGGGCTTATAAGGAATACAAACCTTGCCTTATTGCACGCCCCTTAGAAATCGTTTTGAGCGACTGTCTCAGTATGCCTTCACAACATCGTGGTCCTCTCGAAATAGGTAATCATTAACCTACAATTTGAGCCACAATAGGAGTGCTAGTAGGATGTGACAGGGATGTTTCCACACCTCTCCCTCAATATTTGGTCTATGTGCATGGACCCTTTACTCCTTATGTGAGTCAGATTAGCAAGCAATCATCAACTTGCATCCATCAATGAAACAATGTCAATGATCCATAAACAACATCATAATATAATTGATCATATGTCACATATGCATAAATGAAATACTCAAACCAATACAATCCACTCCCCAACTCAATCCAGAGTCCAAGGAGGTCCAATGATGCAATCGACATCCCAATCTGCCAAGTGTCCTGCACACTCAAAAAACTCGTCAATAACATCTGTCTATACACATATATCATTAAAATCAAATCATAATCATCAACATCATCATAAAGATCCAAAAGTGAAACCATAACCATGTAGTATAACCGGATAAATTGCACGAAAGTGTCCTCAAAGAATAAGTTAATAACATGTGCTCGCAAGAGCAGGATGTTACATACACCCCCTCTTGTTTTAAACTTCATCCCAAAGTTGTACAATATATAAAATGCATTAAATAAAACATCTGACTAGATCTATATGTATAACTATCAAATAAATATGGAAGCTACTAGCGCATATGACATGCATCCTCCCAGGTGTTGAGGGGTCCTAAATCCCTTTAACTCAATAGTAGGAACTAAACCAGCCACCGAGGCCCAATTAGACTCTGCTACGTTTAATGGTAGAATGGTTCTCCAGATCTTGCGATCCATCCAATTAATCGATGGGATTTATGTAGTGATTGACATGATGTTTTCTTGTGAAAGCTCCTCCTTGAGTTTGAACGTTCTCTTTTTATAGTTTCTCTTATAGGTGGGACCGATACAAGATAAATGTTGGTATAAACTAGCTGGGTAACAAAGGAGAAATGCTTAACAATTGAAGAAGGATGAGCTTGGGATAACCCTTGTGCTCAAGCATGCAGACAATGATTCTTAAACCTATGACAAGCCTGGTACTAATATGTCAACCTGCTGGTGTTCCAATCATTGACCGAGATACAATTATTAGAAGAAAACATACATGCAATAAATGATGGCAAGAAAAATAGATTCCTTAGCTCTAATAATTGATCACACATTAACACAACGATTTACTTTTCATCATTAAAGACAAGAACTATAAAAATATTGAATTAGATAACTTATCAACAGATTCAGAGGCTCTTACTCGTTACAACATTCATTCATGAGATAAAATCATAAATAATTCTTCTTCAGATCCAATCACACACGCTTTTGATAAAAAATGAACATAAACTTGTCTCTGGTCCTAAACAAGACTTCTCAATTAAGGTGGCTCCAAAATAGTTCTTTACAAATCCAAAAGTGAGGGTCTTTGCAAAAACCATCAACCCTTTCTAACATGTCGATCCTCTTATTTATAACATATTATTAACTAAAAATAACTATCAAAAGTGCAAGCTAAGTAAAACAAAACATCACCACATGGTGCTTTCATCTCTCAGTCTTCTAAGAGTCATAAAATGATTTCAATTGAGTGGATGACTCTTCTCGTACTCTGACCATTTGATGAAGAGATCCCTGCATGTGTTGGCATATGAGAATCTGTGTTGGTCCATCAGGGCCAAAAGGATCTCCTTTATCTCCACTGCTCATGCCTGATACTTGACTACTCTAGCACTTAACTGTTGTAACACTATCTGAGCCTTGATCGGGTTCTCCATGAACTGTTGTACTTGACTTGGCCCCTTGTTTGCCACCCTTTCTATCTCTACAACCCATGATGCGTCTTGTTCGATATGTAGTTTGACTATGTCATGCAATTTGAAAAACTCATCGGGTGTGCTGAATTCTGGAAGGCCGATATCTCTCATTGCCCGATTGATCTTGGTCCAACTCCTTTCACACTCAACCCATTTCTCTTGGATTTCTTGATGAGGTTCTTGGGCCATTTTCACCCAATATTCAACTGACTTATTTATGTGGTCAATGATGCTATCCCTTAGTACCTAAATGTCGTGCTCTTCGACATCTCGATCCTGTTGAACCGCACTGATGTAATCGATCCTTTCCACTGCTTGGTGTGATTTCTCATACCATATTTCCATATCCTTGCACGTCGCCAGCACCATGATGGTGTCTTCTTGGAAATTGGCTATCCTTGCAGTGAAAAGGTGCCACTCATTCGTGAATTTACTGTAGGCATCCTGGAATTCACTTCTCAAGAACACTGTAGCCTATGTGGAGTCTTGATAATATTTCGACAAATGGTGTAGATGATCCAACTCCTTCAGCGTAGCGTCCAACTCCTCTTCATCCTTCCTTGCTCTATCCAGGGTGGCATCTGTTATTTCCATCCCTGCGTCGATAAGCTCAGATGTCTTGGCATGCTTCGTGCTAATAAAATTTTCCACGGTGGTGATGAGGATGGAGCTGTCTAGAGTAAGCCTCCTCTTCTTGGTGGTTCTCTTCATGATGGATTTCCTCTTGTGGTCATAGGCGATGGATTTTATATTGATGACCTCATCCACGGGTTCGGGGATTTGTTTCTCTCCCCAATTAAGCATGTTTCCCAAGCTTCTAATGGTGTAAATCTATTCAAGGATGGGTTCTTGAACCTCTTATGTGTGTTCCAGAAGTTCAACCTCTGGTTGTTTCTCATTGGGAGGTAAATTACCAGCCGAAATTGATGCATCAGGGGTAGGATCGATACTTACTTGATAATTGGCTATTGAGATGTCGGTTTCTTGCTGTGGAATTTCTTCTTCTTATTCACCTGACCGTAGATTATCCTTCGAGTTGTCCACTTGGGTCTCCGGTGCATCGGGTAGCTCAGTGTCTAAGACACTTTCAAACTCCTGGTCACTCTGTGGAAGGCTTTGAATTTGAGCATCGGTAGCTAGGGAAGATGATTTCTTGGGTTCCTTTTCCTCAGTGATCTGTACCAGAGTCACTAGGGAAACCTTTGAACTCTCCTCATCATCATAGATTGTTATTAAGTTGTGTAGGGGATTTGGTGCATTTTATGTCTCTGATGTCCTTGATATCTAGGGTTGAGCCGAAATGCCCCCTGGTGATCCAATCTATGGCATTGAAACTTCAGGGTTATCCGACTCTATGGTTTCTCCAATTTGTATCGACTCTGGGTTGCTTGGTCCTTCCCAGATTTCGATTGGGTTGTTGATAGGAACCCTTGTCATCTCTACGAGGTACAGATCATTCTATAATTCATCAATTACTCTCTGTTCCTGTTCCATTAGGAGCAGTTCCCTTGCCTGTGCCTTCGGTGTCAAAGACAATCTCCTGTTCTGCACCTCTGTTGCCTCTGCCGCTCTGATTTCTTCCTTGGCTCTAAGGGCCTCTTGAGCCGACTGCTCTATTTTTTCCACCTATTCATCCATGCTCATGGCCTTGAACCTGGTCATTTTCAGGTCGACCATCCTTTGCACCACCTCATTCCATTCCTAGGTGTTATTTGTGAAGACTTTGTCTTCAAACTTATTGTGAGCATACGTCCAGTAGGATGACACTTGTGAAGCATGTTGCAGGACCATGCCCTTTTGATTGTTCTTGCAAAATCAACCTGTTGGAAATATGAATTCAAGTTGGCTCAACCCTTCTTGTTTGGCTTGAGCGATATCCTTGAACAAATAGAACCCTACATGGAATCCGTAGGGTGTGAAAGCTTGTTTCTTGTCTTTGACCAGGGTGGAATTGTAGCCTTGCAAGATGGTATGATAACATATTTCTCCTACAACGAGCTGGTCTGGGACATGAGATGGTAGGATATGTGGTGCTCCGATGGCCCCGAGCACCTTGGTGTAGGTGGCATGCTCGTCCAAATACCAATGGTCTATCTTGGATATCATTTTCTTGGCTACCGCGGATAGCCTTGGGCATTCCTTCTTAAAAAGAATGAAATAAATTCGGGCGATGAATTCATTGCAGATGAGAGAGTAAGATTTATTATACCTGTTTTCCCATAGCACACTGAAGTAGACATGGACCAGGAGCTCTGCAACATGCCATCTCAGATTCATGCCGACGAATATGTTCCTAGTGCACATGCCATCGAGCAGGTATGAAGCCATGTAAAAAGTTGGTGATTCCCCTTCCTTCGGTGTCCGAGCCTACTGCACATAGGTGCTTAGTTGCTTGGAGATTATTTATCCCCAGTTGAAGCAACACCCAAGGATTGAAACTGTGTATGCCAAAGGAATCCATTCTTCTGAAAACTTGGAGCAGTGTTTCTCTCAGTATAATTGACAAATGAGAGACATCAAATAGACGTATGGCTCCCTCAAGTTAACCGTCCCATACTAGCCAGTGCTCCGGTTGGTGAAATTATTTTCCTCCCTCCACCATGAGGCCATCACCTGTCTGGTGTCGTGGCATTCATAGAACTTCACCACGAAGTCTGTGTTTAGCCGCTCCTTTGGGTCTCTGAGTTTGTAATATTTATGAACTTCTACCGGGAGGAAAACTCCGACACACCTGCCATTGTCATCATTGATTAAACATTTCTGTGTGTCTGTGTGGTCGATGAGCCACTTCATTACCTCTATGTAGGGGAAAATGGGTGTTCTACTTGCCAGCATGTGTAGATACGAGTGTCAGATGTTCGGGAACACCTCATCATCGAGCGCCCTTATGTCTGGATCACTATGTGGGACATATTTTGGGTATTCATCTTGGCTGATCCTGTTAAAGATATCCTCCCACTATGGGAGTGCCATCTTGGACCTGATGCTTGCCTCTGTATCTCCAAAGGCTGGAGGTTGGATGAAAAATTTCTTCGTTTTTGTCTCGACGACAGGGTCCGACCTAGGGACGTACTCCAATTGCCTCACGATCCTTGGAGAGGAGCCTTCACTTGTATCTGGTTCTTTTAGCTTTGGTGCTCTCACCGAGTGTCTGGTGGTTGGATTTCTCGACGACATTGTTCCTGCAACTTAAGAAAAATTTCAGAGACTGTATAAAAACCAAATAAACACATATAAATTATAGATAGCGAATTTACAGACTTGGATACATACCTCTGAAGCTTGCTAAAAAATGGTTATTTTGATAATCACAGGGTCAATATAGCCTTCATGTTGCTCGTCTTTCTCCTTCGGATGCTTTGGACTTCTCTTACACACAAAATGACTTCGTTCATAATGGATCAACATATTTTAAATAGGAAATACCTTAACGTGTCACATCAACCATTCAATTCGGGTTATGAGTGAATTTTCAATAAATTTTCCGCCGAATCTCTATAACTTAAATTCATCATGGGTTGATGACGGAGGCGTGGGTGGTGATGTGGTTTATTGGTGATTTTAAAAGGATGTTTTGATTGGCGCACGAGGTAGAAACTAATGCAGGATTGGGTATTAATTAACTCCATAAATGCTCAAAATTTGATCGTATCTAATGATAAAACGTCCCGTCATGTCACTCTTTTAGTGGGTGGATTGAGGATTGGGGTTGTGCTATGAAATTTTTCATTGATATCCTCCTGCAAAAAGATCTGACGTCGATCAATCTTACCGTAAAATGTTGATTCGACAAAGCTAACTCGGAGGTGTGACTCGAACCTAGGGAACCAAGAATGACTTGGGATAGAACTAGAACACACAACCCTCTTACCTGGTAAAGACATGTGGTATTGGATACCAGTGACTTAATTCACTTGTATTAATCAAATTCGAGACTTTCCTTAAGTTATTCATTCTAAAATAAACCTTAGCTTGCTGATGCTGAAAAAGTGTCAAGGAATAACGATCGACGACGAACCTATCAAACCGCTTTCGGATTGGCTCCCTTGAAAAAGTTCTGATGCCGAAAACCCATCGGGGATCGACGATCAGGGATAATTTTTATTATGGTCAAAATGTTTGTTGTGATCTTTGAAGATTTTCCCTGATTACGATAAAGTGCGTCGGGCATCGACTATCGACGATATCTTTTCGTTCTTTGTTAACATCTGCCCTCCCCATCTTTTACCGATGCCAAAGGGGAATTGGCTATCGAAAATATCTTTATGAAAAAAAATTAACGAAAAACAAAACTTCCTTCTGCCGATGCCGAGGGAGATTAGCGCTCGACGATTGTGGTTTTCCGAGTGGTTCCTTTTTCTTCTTTGAATTCCTTCCGATGTTGAACCTTAGCACATTGGGTGAAGTGTTTGGCTGCTGACTCTTTATTCAGGTGTTAAGGTATTTTTAGTCATGGGGTTTCATAAGTTCAAGCAAACCCAAATAGGTGATGAGAGTCATGAAAATAAGGAGAGAAAAAAACATTTCCCAAAATGAAATCGAATCAGACAGTGCAAAAGATCAAGTGGTACCCAAAAAGGTAAAAAATTTGATAAAGGATTTTTAGGGTGTGTTGAATGCTCAACAAATGGCAACTTACTGGGTGAAAGAAGAATCTATATTCCTACCTCGGGCTTAGCTAATGAAAAATCTAGTTAAGAAGTTAATTGGTTTTTTTTATCAGAGCCTTTTTTATACTCGCATTTGAAATTTCCTCGCTGATGCATCCAGGTTTGCCTGTGGGGTTTCATCCTTTATTCCGCCTTCATTTCCTGTAAAAATGACTCACGCCCTCTTTAACAAGAGTCGAGTAAAGAATTTACTGGCACCGTGCCTTTTAATTATCATCATTCACTTTCTATGGTGTTGCTCCACTACCAGCGAGCATCCATAGACCCGACGGAGTTACTCCGATGTCACAGAACTTGCTCCACTGCCAACGAGCATCCATAGCCACGACAGAGTTATCTGCATTCCCTCTCCTTCTGTGCACTCATTTGATATAGTTGATTTTATTTCGGCAGAATTCCCTGAGTGAGTGGGAGAGGAGGACGTCTGTTATCTGCAAAATGAGATGGTTAAGGTGAATTTGTTTCTAACTCTGTCATGAGGTACATGTAGTCCTTTCTATCTTTCCATCTTTCCCATCATGTTTTTACTAGACCACCAGGTGGACACTTCATCACTTTTCCAAGGTTGTTCATCTACACAGGTTAGATAGATAACTTCTTTAAAACAATCCTAGGTCTCCGAACGCTTCTTGTGTTGTACGTAAGCGATGAGTCAGGAGCAAATTTTGTCATATCGCATGAACTAAGGTTAACAAATGTCTTGCTAAAGACAAACTTCACAAGAGAAGAAGTGTTATAACAAGAAACAAAAACAAAAATGAACTCCACAATCAACCTACCTTAAACAAAACATCATGAAAACACATCCACACTTTTTTATTATATATATATATATTAACAAAACTATTGTTTTAGGGCTTGGCCATTCACCGAGAGGGAGTCAGTTTCCCCCCCTCAGATTCTGCAACCGATATGTGCCTACCCAAATTTTCTCAGCTACCTGAAAAGGTATGAAACATAGTTTCTGAAGTTACTTCGAATGTTTTCCCTTTGACTCATTTTCTCTGTCCCATTTTAGGACTAAGTCTCCTACTTCAAAATTATTCTATTTGGACTTATGCTTATCAAACCATCTTTTAACTATTTGCTGATGAGATATGAAGTTTGATTTTTCTTTCTCCCTTTATTCTTCTAGCATGAGGAGGGTATCAATTCTTTGTTGTATAACTGATGAGGGTTGTCCTATAGAATCTTAATTAAGATGAAGAGATGGAAGATATATCTTGTTCAGGAGAATGGATTCCTGTCCGTATACCAGAAAGTATGGGGAATTCACTATAGATACCTTTGGTGTTACTCTGTCAGCCCATAAGGCATTATGAAGTGAACTGTGCCAATTCCTTTGGTTGTCTGCAACTTTTTTCTTTAATATCCTCACTAGGTTCTTATTGGTTGATTCTGCCACTCTGTTCCCCTGTGGATAGTAGTTTGCAGAGTATCTGATTATGATTCCTTTGTCTAAAGAAAAATATGTTAATAGGGTGGAAGAGAAGTAAGTGACATTATCAAAAACAAGGACGAAAGGCATAACGGACCTTGTGATCAACTGTTTCTCTATGAATTGGATCACCACCTTTTCGTTTACATGAGTTAGAGGGATGGTCTCTGCCCATTTCGTGAAATAGTCCGTGGAAGTCAGTATGTATCTATGTTGTTTCAAAGAACTCAATGTAATTTCTTCTATGATATCTAACACCCATTGCTCGAATGTCATGGAGAGGAACACATGTTGGAGTGGGAAAACTGCTCTTTTTCCCTCCCCGCGCTTATTTGACTAGTCTTACAGTTTCTAGCGTATGTGTGAGCATCCATTAAAAGAGTAGGCCAATAGTAGCCAACTCTCAGTATTTTGTGGGTGGTGGTGTTTCCTACGAAATTTCCACCTGCAGAACCATCATGGAGATCCTTTAGAACCTTGTTTGCATCTTCGCATTCGAGACATCTTAAAATTACCCCATCATAATTAACATGGAAGAGCACCAAATTTATGAGGTGATATTGTGTTGATTTTAACCTGAGGGCTCTCCTTTCCCTATGATTTAGGTTTTCAGGGCAAGTCCCATGATGCAGGAGATAAGTCAGTTTTTCATACCAAGACTCTTGCTCTGAGGAGATGTATGAAGCTTCACCACACCATAATGCCAATTCATTCTCCCATCTGGGGTCTTCATTTACTTGGTCCTGGGATTCAACTGCTAGTTTGCATAATCCTTGTCCCTTAACCAATTTAGCAGGTTTTATATCTAGATCAAATTCTTGGACTACTTCCATCCAGTTTCCTTTTCTTTCCCCCATCTCCTGTTGAGTGAATAGGGATCAGACTATAGGGTGAGGCACAATGACTTTGGTATGGTTCTTTAGGATGTAAGATGTGAAGTGTTTCACTTCCTTGTATACTGCATAAGCATGCTTGTCTATAACAGAGTAATTTACTTAATCTCCTTGGAGATTAGTTCTCATAAATGAGACCGGGGCCTCATTGTTTTCATCATCTTTCTAAGCCAATAATACAACTAACGATTGGTCGAAGGAAAAAGTGTAGAGGAAGAAATCTTTGCCAAAGTCGGGACTTCACAACATTGGGGCTTGAGATACTACGTCCTTAATATTGCTAAAAACACCTTTTCGTTCATCATCCCACTTAAATTCAACATTTTTGTGGATCATTTTTTTAAGGGTTTGATAGTTTCAGCGAAATTGGGGGTGAATTTCCTCACAAAATTGATTTTCCCAAAGAAGGATTGCATAGTATTTTTGTTGTGGGGTAATGGAAGCTAAGATATAGCCTTGATTCACTCTGGTTCTCTGCGAATTCTTGCTTGAGATATAATATGACCTAGTAGTTTACCTTCCTCGACACCAAATATAGTCTTCTTAGGGTTTAAGGATATACTGTATTTCCTACACATTTTGAAAATCTAGGTTAAGTGTTGGATGTGATCTTCTCTGTTCTTCGAATACATAGTCACACCATCCAAATAAACTACTACACATTTTTTGATTAGTCCCCGAAACGCTACGTCCATGGCCCTTTGGAAGGTATACCTTGCATTGATCAACCCAAAGGGCATGCGTTATAAGCAAAGGTTCCCCACTTGGTGTGAAAGGTAGTCTTCAAATGGTCTTCCTCTAAAACTAGAACTTGGTTGTAACCTAAAAAACCAACCAGTAGGGAGAAAATATCAGAGCCAGACACTGTCTGCAATTGTTGCTCCATTGGTGGGACTGGGTAGCAGGGGTGATTTTAAGAACCCCCCCTAAATTTATATGTATAATAAATGGGCAAATCCCCATGATACATAGGAAAAATTGAGGGCTATTTTATCAATAATATAAAATGTATATATAATTTTTTGGCGAATATTTTAGTCAAT
>ML793295.1:22031-64595 GCA_009831015.1 Picea engelmannii | reverse complement strand
CCATATAATTTATACCATGTGGGAGGGCCAAAAATCTCCAGTGCCCACTGCCCATACCACAAAATCGGGGGCAAAATTAAACCATAAATCCCGATTTTACTGCCCATACCACAAAATCGGGGGCGAAATTAAACCATAAATCCTGATTTTACTGCCCATATCACAAAATCAGGGGCGAAATTAAACCATAAATCTCGATTTTAGTGTCCATACCACAAAATCGGGGGCGAAATTTGGCTAATGGAAACTTGATCCCCCAAATTTCGGGGGCTAAATATAATTTGTTTTCCTCTATCCCTCCTAAAAACATGGGCTAACCTTGTACACGATTTTTACCTTAAAATAAATTACGGGCTAATAAAATAAGTTTAAAAAAATCACTCTAATACAAAAAATTCGTCCAATAAAAAATTAGAGGCCCCTTAATTTCGCCCATGGGCGAAATTTCGCCCCTAAAATCATCTATGCTGGGTAGTAGTCATTTTCCGAAGCTCTGTTGAGTTTTTTGAAATCTACACATAGGTGGATCTCCCCAGAATCTTTCCTCACAGGAACCAAATTTTATACCCATGTAGAGTGTCTAACCTGGAAGATAATCTTAGCATCTAGTAACTTCTTTAGCTCCTAACACATGAGATGCTCTAGGGATGGGTGGTACTTCCAGAGCTTTTATTGGAATGGTTTCATTCCAAATACCAATGGCCTACCTTGGATATCATTTTCTTGGTTTCCGATGATAGCCTTGGGCATTCCTTCTTAAAAAGAATGAAATAAATTTGGGCGATGAATTCATCACAGATGAGGGAGTGAGATTTCTTATACCTGTTTTCCCATAACACACTGAAGTAGAGGTGGACTAGGAGCTCTGCAACATGCCATCTCAGATTCATGCCAGTTAAGACATTCCTAGCGCACATGACATCGAGCAGGTATGAAGCCATGTAAAAAGTTGGTGCTTCCCCTTCCTTTGGTGTCTGAGCCTGCTGCACATAGGTTCTTAGTTTCTTGGAGATTATTTCTCCCCAGTTGAATATGCACCTGACGATTGCAACTTTGTATGTCAAAGGCATCCATGCTTCCGAAAACTTGGAGCAATCTTTCTCTCTATATAAATGACATATGAGAGCCATCAAATAGATGTATGTATACCTCAAGTTAACCATCCCATACAAGCTAGTTCTCTGGTTGGTAAAATTCTTGTCCTCCCTCCACCATGAGGCCATCACCTAGCTGGCGTCGTGGCATTCGTAGAACTTTAGGACGAAGTCTGTGTTTATCCGTTGCTCTGGGTCTTTGAGTTTGTAATATTTATGAACTTCTACTGGGAGGAAAACTCTGACACACCTGCCATTATCATCATTGATTAAATGTTTATGTGTGTCTGCATGGTCAATGGGCCACTTCAGGACCTCTATGTAGGGGAAAATGGGGGTTCTTCTTGCCACCATGTGTAGATATGAGCGTCATATGTTTGGGAACACCTGGTCGTCAAGCGCCCTTACGTCCATATCACTATGTGGGACACATTCTAGGTATTCTTCTCGACTGATCTTGTTAAAGAGATCCCCCAACTGTGGGAGCGCCATCTTCGACCCGGTGCTTGCCTCTTTATTGCCAAAGGCCGAAGGCTAGATGAAAAATTTCTTCGTTGCTGTCTTGACAAAAGGCTCCAACCTAGGGACATACTCCAATTGCCTCACGATCCCTGGAGAAGAGTCTATAGTTCTTTTAGCTTTGGTTCTCTCGGCGAGTGTCTGGTGGTTGGATTTCTTGGAGGAATTGTTCCTGCAACTTAAGAATAACTTTAGAGACAGTGTAAAAACTAGATAAACACATATAAATTATATCCAACGAATTTACAGACTCAGATACATACCTCTAAAGCTTGCTAAAACCTAGTTATTTTGGTAATCATGGGGTTGATACAACCTTCGAGTTGCTCGTCTTGCTCCTTCGGATGCTCTAGACTTTTCTTACACGCAGAATGACTTTGTTCACAACATCTCAAGATATTTTAAACATGAAAGACCTTACTGTGTCGTATCATCCATTCAATTCAGGTTATGAGTGAATTTAAAATAAATCCACTATCGAATCTCTAGAAGTTAAATTCATCGTGGGTTGACGACGAAGGTAGCAACTAATGCAGAATTGAGTATTAATTAGCTCTGTAAATGCTCAAAATCTGATGGTATCTAATGCTAAAACATCCTGTCGTGTCACTCTTTCAGTGGGTGGATCGGGGATCAGGTTTGTGCTACGAATTTTTTCGTTGATATCCTCGTGCAAAAAGATCCGATGCCGATCGATCTTACCATACAATGCTGATGCAGAAAAGCTGACGTGAAGGTGCCACTCGAACCTAGGGAACCAAGAATGACTCGAGATAAAACTAGACCATACAACCCTCTTACTTGGTAAGGATACGTGGTGTTGGATACTAGCGACTTAATTCACTTGTATTAATCAGAGTCGGGAATTTCCTTAAGTTATTCGTTCTAAAACCAACCTTATCTTGCCAATGCTGAAAGAGTGTCAGGGATTGACGATCGACGATGAACTTATCAAAGCGCTTTCAGATCGGATCTCTTGAAAAAGTCCCGATGTTGAAAATGCATCGGGGATAAATTTTATCGTGGTCAAAATGTTTGTCATGATCCTTCTAGATTTTACCCGATTCTGATAAAGCGCATCAGGCATCGGCTATCGACGATATCTTTTTGTTCTTTGTTAACGTCTGTCCTCCCCATCTTTTACCGATGCCAAAGGGGAATTGACTATCAATGATATCGTTATGCAAAAAACTTAGTGCAAACCAAAACTTCATTCTGGCAATGTCGATGGAGATCGACACTCGACGACTGTGGTTTTCCAAGTGGTTCCTTTTTCTTCTTTGAATTCCTTCTGATGCCGAACCTGAGCACGTTGGGTGAAGTGTTTAGCTGCTGACTCTTTATTCAGGTGTTAAGGTATTTTTAGTCATGGGGTTTCATAAGTTCACGAAAACCTGAATAGGTGATGAGAGTCATGAGAATAAGCAAAGACAAAAACATTTCCCAAAATGAAATCAAATTAGACAGTGCAAAAGATCAAGTGGTACCCAAAAAGGTTAAAAAGTTGATAAAGTCTTTTTAGGTTGTGTTGAGTGCTCAACACTAGGTAGCTGAGTGTGGACTATAATTGTCCCACTGGACCTTGACCTGATCGACTATTCAACGACATAGCTGTCGAATGCGATGGTCTATAATGCGGATTGGCTCCGCCATGAGTGCACCCTCATCCAACACCTGCAAAGAAATTATGTCAATCACATGTGTAGGATCACTAACACAATATCTCAAAATATATACATGAAAAACAACTTTCATACGCCTCAAAGAATTAGAAAAGGCTAATCAATAGGCCACTGGTCCCTTCCTTTCCACAAATTTGAAAGGTCCCACAAACCTAGGAGAGAGTTATCACCCTTTGCAAACTTGATCAAACTCTTGTGCGATTTCACCCACAAGAAAACTTGAGCGCCAACTTCATAATCATGGTCAACGCGATCCTCATCGACATAACTCTTCTGTTTATCTTACACTTCTTTAATCCTTTGTCTTATCATTTTCATTTGTTCTTCCATTTCTTGGATCGCTTCTGGTCCCACCAGGACCCTATCCTCAAGTCGATCCCAACTCAATGGTGTTCAACATGGTCAGCCTTAAAGGAACTCAAATGGTTCCATATTAATGGTACTTTGATAGATATTGTTGTACACAAACTATACCATTGGCAAGAACTCTTCCCAACACTTCTGTTGGTCTATAACGTACATACGCAACGTATCTTCTAAAATTTGTTTTGTTCTTTCTGTCTGCCCATCTGTATTAGGGTGATATGCTACAATAAAGTTCATTTGTGTCCCCAAGGCCTCTTGGAAACTTGTCCAAAAACATTATGTAAACACTGATCCTTTATCAGATATGATCCTTTTAGGCATGCCATGTAATCTCACAATCTTGCTGATAAAAACTCTACCTATGTTTGGCGCCT
Organism: Picea engelmannii; assembly: GCA_009831015.1. NCBI lineage: Eukaryota > Viridiplantae > Streptophyta > Pinopsida > Pinales > Pinaceae > Picea > Picea engelmannii. Next base: position 60,560 of record ML793295.1, on the reverse strand, counting down.
GATACTTTGTGTGCACAGGAATAAAACTACCACAAACATTGAGTCATGCCTCTTTACCATCAGCGGAAATTCAACAATAAAGTCCATCAAAATGACCTCCCATTTTGATTCTGGAATAGCATGTGGCTGTAGTAATCCTCTCATATGTCTATGTTCAGCCTTCACTTGCATACATTCTAGACACCTCGCCACGTAGCTAACTATGTACACCTTCATTCCTTTGCAAAAGAATAAGGGCTTAAGGTTTGCCCTCATCTTCGTGACTCCTAGATGAGCCATGTACATTACTCTATGAGCTTCTCTTAAGATCAAACTTCTCAATTCATAGTTAGGCAGTACATAAATAAGGTTATTGTACCTCATCAATTTGTCGTTGTCCAATGTATATCCTTCAAACTTTGGTACCAACATGGTGTCTTGTCCGATATTTACTTAACCTATTTATACCAGTCATCATCGAATTGTATAGTTAGAATATTTTCTCGAAGATTCGTCTGAAGAGGTATCACCGAAAATACGCATCTTCCACTTTTTTCACTATTCCTTTTATGTAATTAATCTCAAAATCGTATTTGCTAAGCTATTCTGACCAACGCCTTTGTTGCGTGTTCAAGTCACTCTACGCAAATATGTGCTGCAATCCATAGTGATCTATTTTTAGTTCTAACTTCCATCCAATCAGATAGTGTCTCCACACTCTCAGGGAATACACAATGGCCAATAACTCCAAATCATGCGTCGCGTAGTTCTCCTCATGATTTCTTAATTTCCTTAAGATGTAAGCGATCACTTGACCGTCTTGTATGAATACTCTGCCTAAACCTTCCTTGGATGCATCTGTGCATACCAAGAAGTCTTGGTCCATGTTAGGGAATTTTAGTATCAGCACTGTCATCAATAACCCCTTAAGCCTTTGAAATGCTTCTGCACACTTCTCGGTCCATACAAACTTCTTATTTTTCTTCTGCAATTTCGTGATCATATTTTCCATCTTCGAAAAACCTTCGACGAACCGTCAATAATATCCTGCTATATCCATAAATCTATGTACTTTAGGTACGTTCGTCGGTGCATGCCATTCCATAATAACCTCTAAATTTTATGGATCCACAACGACGCCTTTGCCAAAGATAACATGCCCTAAGTAATGAATCCTTGATTGATAAAAAGAGCATTTTGACAGTTTCTCGTATAATTTGTTTTCTCGTAAACACTGTAGTACCAAGCACAAATGTTCTTCATGTTCTTCTGTTGGTCGAGAATATATCAATATGTCATCAATGAATACTTGAACAAACTTTTCCAAGTATTCACAGAACACCCCATTCATCAAGCTCATGAATATCCCTGGGGCGTTTGTCAGTCCTAATGGTAAAAATATAAACTCATAATGTCTGAACCTTGTCTTGAATGTAGTCTTAGGAATGTATTCCTCTTTGATCTGTAACTGGTGATATCGTGATCTCAAGTCAATCTTTGAAAACACAACTGCGCCTTTCATTTGGTCAAAAAAATCATCTATTCTTGGCAATGGATATTGGTTCTTGTTCATTGCCTTGTTCAATTGATGGTAGTCAATACAAAGTCTCCACAACCCATCCTTCTTTCTTATGAAAATAACAGGCGCACCCTAAGTTGACACACTTGGATGTATTTTACATTTATTATATTGTAATTAATGATAGTAATACCTTTTTCTGAAGGACATGACCAACATGACTTATCAAACCCTTCATGTATTTATACACATCCATTTTAGTCAATCATCATTCTCTCTCACTCACACACACACAATAAATAACTAGCATACCCCTGAAGTGGGGGAAAGAAAACACCGAAAAAACCCGAGTAACATATGTTTTATGATCACCACATTTAGTGAGAAAATCAACATTGAAACAAATATAATATAGAGAAGTGAATAGTGTAATAATTTTTTCCAAATATATAGGAAAAAAAAATGATTCGTCCGATAAAGTTATCTGTGTGAGAACCACCTTGAGTGTCCCATATCAACAGAGAATCAACATGCTAGTTCACGCTATCTCTTGCAGAGGAAAAAATCCAAGATTAGCACTTTTAGGAATAAATCTAAAGCAATTTTTAAAATCTTTCCATAAAATATATTTGAAAATCTAAATCATTCTTTAAATATTTCCAACCCAATAATCATTCAACAAATAGTTGCCACCATGAAAATCACTATATGTCCTCTACATGTGCTATACCCACCTTAGCGGTCACAAAAACTACAATCTATTAGTAAGTTACTGTCATAATCTTCGTTAAGAGTCCAGTGATTGAACAAGATGGATTTAATTGCATCTCTAGAGGAATATGATTTTCAACCAACTCTACTACTTTTGATCTCAATTTTTCAATATTGCTTCCTTTTATCATATGATATTTGAGACTTTGTTTTTCTCTTCTCTTTGCATTCCTATATAGCATATCGACAAAGAAAACACTGAACACTATAGTGTAGAATGTAACCATCACTCTAAAATATCATGATAAAATACACAAATCGAATCGATTTTTTTTAAAGAAATGCATCACATAAAGCATCATTGAAGGTGTTTTAAGGGGAGGTTCTTTTTCGAATTTTCTTCGTCTGTCCTTAACCAATTAAGTAATTCCACCTGTTTGATACATTTTCTCTGGGTTATGGAACCTGCCACTGACTCCAATTGTTAGCTGCCTCTTCCTCGCAATTATTTTTTAAGTTTAATTTAATGGTTTTACAAGGAATTAATGAGTACTAGGTAGGCTTTGTAAGATTCTTACCCTTGTCACCGATCATCAAATTGATCGTAGTCCGACCGAGCCCTCACAACCATCACAGTACCACCTTTTTCTAAATTTTCACTCGAGTGATCTTGCAATTGGTAAACAAAAAAATATACACCAATCACGCTTCAGAGGTGAAGGGTTTGAGTCAAATTAGTCAATATGAATACGTAAAGGAGGAGATCAATATGAGATTCATGAGAAATGTGCACGTAGGACTCAACGGGAAAAAGGGGATGAGCTCCATGTAGTCATGCTTGTATTTTTTTATCAAAGACAGATGTGGTAAGGCAATCCACATATTTCAAAGAGTCGTTGGGGCCTTTTACTTCAGAAAAATCTTGCCAAAATCGTTGAGAATTGGATATATATCTGGAGCCATTCAACTAATTATTCATTGATAAGGCGTCGCTAATTGATTTGATAAGTAAGATAGAGTCTTGAAAACGTCAATGGTGTTGAATGGAAAATGATAATAATGAAAACTTGCACATCCCATCTAAAATTTTAGTGACAATGGAGGGAAAATGGATAACATACAAAACCCCTCTGATTAATTTGGTGGTATTCTCCTACTCCTCACTTACAGTTTCAAACATTTGAATGAAAAAATGAGCTTACTAGAATACAATGATCAGTCACCACTACTTTTATTAGAACGACGAGAAAACATTCCCTTTTGGATCCTCAGGTGGGAACAATGTTTTGAAACTTTAATTACATAGAATTTGATAATCAAATTCAAATACTAATTAAAACTTTTAATTACAAAGGTTTTGAAAATCAAATTCCAATTCTAATTAAAACTTTTATTTACATAAATTTTTTTATTCAAATTCCAATACTCATTGATATGTTTATGATCTATGTAAAGTGTATTTTTTAAATTTATATAAGATCAATAAAATTTTATTTGATTAAAAAAGATTAATATTTTTAATGTAAGACACCTTTGCACATATGGTTTACATAGAATTAGTTCTAGTTGAGAACTATTTTAAGAAAATTCTAACATACATCCAAACCTAGTCCACCTCGAAGTAGAAGGGTGTAATGATTTGGTATTACTTTGCAAATATTTTCTTAGTATTTTTTGAAGATAATATTTCGTTAATTATCAATTCTTAAACAACATTGGAATGTGAGATGGGAAAACCAAAGTTCTAATGAATACTAATTAATCAAAGAATTGAACTTAACAAGTATTTTGTGGGAAACTATAAGCATGAAATTAACATGTATTATGTGCCTAAGCTATCATCATTAATTGCATCCTCATCGTTCCATGATGGTGGTGTGAGCGTGGATAAGATTGGAAAAACAATTATGAGAGACGCCATGTTCTTGGAATCCAAGTAGCTCTGCTGCATGGCCATGCCAACAGTGGCGATGTACATGGTGAACTACATGATGACCATAGCTACCTAGATCTTCTCTATCCATATCGAAAACCTAGAGCTCGCTATTGTGTTTCTTGGGAACACTAGGATCCAAGTATTTTCATATGGCCTTACAGTATATACTAATCATGCTAATATCCTTATAAAATTTTTGATTAGTTTACTGAGAATGGCAATGGAGCTTCTGGTTCATTTTATTTCTTTATTTTCTCCTGCGAATCATAGATCTGAATCTGGCATTTTTTCTTTTGGAAACAAATGGGTATGGGGAGCACCGTGGAGAAGCTATGCGGACAGGCCTAGGAAGTGAATAAATACTAGGTGTTTGGTATCTATCTTGAGTGATGGTCCATACTCCTCATGGGAATGGTCATACCTCTCACACTTATCGATGCCTTCTCCAAGTCCATAATCATCTTCTTGGGGGATTCTATGAGAATAGCATAGACTGCGGATATATTTGTTTACAGTCTCATCCCATAGATATACGACTACGCCAACAATTTTTTGATCCATAAATTCCTACAATCTTAGAGCATTGTATCACCCAATGCGTATAAAGAATTATTTACCATATTCATCCACCTGTTTCTGTATTGGGTGGATTTTTACAAGTTGGGGATGGGACTCTTCTGCTTGGAATTTTTTCTCACTATCTCCTGGGGAATCATCGTAGTCATTTAGTTCATGTACATCATGAATAGTCACAACTGTAGGTATATGTGGAGCGAAGGTGATGCAGCAGAAGGCAGTGAGCTCTGAAGCTAGATTTAAGTGATGTTAGATTATGTGACTTGAAGGTAGAGGTTATAGAAGAGAATCTGCATCTAATGTCATCTAGAATAAATATTGAACCCTAATAGGTTGTATTCGGTTAGAAAGAAGACGCGTGGAGGGATAGTATTTTTCAAATTTGACGGACATGTGGCAGGTTCTAATATGCCCTTGAGAGACAACGAAAAAGAATCATGGAGAGAGAATATTCATCAAATATGACAGATAGGTGGTAGGTTATAGTATTCCCTCGAGAGACAACGAAAGATAGGAGAGGAAAATCCCCTTAAAGGACGCCTAATGAACAGTAAACCACCCTGCAATAAAGTATTAAATATTTTAGAAAGTCATGTATAGATAGATGGATTTTCAAATTTTCAAATCCATAATTAAATATTTCATAAAGTCATGTATAGATAGATGGATTTGATTCAAATCCACATTTCTTTACCATTAATTGGTCATTGATTTCCCAAGAATGAGATGATTGTACGATCAACTGAGTAGCTCAAGTCTAAAAGATTGTACGATGAGGTTAGTAGACCAAGTCATCAAGAGATCGATGATCACGATGGATTTCATTTCTAAATTAAAAAATAGTACCTTACCCTTCATAGATTACTTTTATGAGTGGAATTCCATCGATTGTCGATATATATTGGAGTTCAGCGTCATTGATGGCCTTGAGATATTTTCAAAGAATTCAAATTCCAAGAATTTAGTTTCGGAGTTGATATCAACATTTGCAAAATTGAATCTACTTTCGATGGATATAATTTGTTTTCATTTTCATTGTTTTTATCTAATTTTATTTAATTTTATAAAAAAATCATTGCATAATATTTTCAGGTGATATTATGTCTTATTGAAATGGAATATCCAAATCTCTAAAAATACACAGTGGAAAATTTAGAAACATTTATATTCAAAATCCTCAAACTGTTCTCTTCAAAAGGGTATTTTTAGATTTTACTTTTAAGTAAAAATTAAGATAGATACAAGGTAGGGGAAAACATGTGTTTAAAATCTGCAACTTTTTCAGCTTGTTCAACTTTGTAAAATCCCTCTCTTGCACACATTGAGTGAACTTATTATTTGAGGACACTTGTGTGCAAGTGATCTGAGTCATTATACTATTGGCTATTTTGATTATGATTATGAAATATTGTGGATTTTATGATATGTTATTTTTTCTATATTTACATTGATAGGTGCTATTGACTGGGTTCTCCTGAGTTTTCAGGACTCTGGACTCTGAGGATGCCAAGGCATCGAAGAAACCAATTGGACTCCAGATTGAGTCAGGGAGTGGACTATTAGGGTTTGAATGTTGTTGATGTGACATATGTACATATGATTAGATATTATGATGTTGATTTTTATTGCTGACATGATTCATTGATGGATGGAAGCTGGCGATAGATTTCTGAAAAGACTCACATTTTGAGTAAAGGGGTCACACACAACAACCAAAGACATTGAGGGAGAGGTGTGGAAGAAGCTCTGCTAGAGCCTACTAGCTCTCTCATCGTGGATCGAACTGTAGGTTAACGATTACCTAATTCGAGAAGACCCATGATGTCGTGAGGGAAGACTATGATAGTCGCTCGCGATGATTCTAATGGGTGTGCAATAAGTCATGATCCTTATTCCTTTAGGCCCTTAGTCTCCCACAAGATCACCTGACAGAGTATTGACTCTAGAGGTTTGACATCTACCAAATTCAGTCAAGAGGTGAGTGGCACCCTTGGAGCACATAGTGCGTCTTGAAGGGCACGTCATGCAAAGAAAATAGAAAGAGGAAAGTGGCACCCTTGGAGCATGTAGTGCGTCCTGAAGGGCACATCACGATTTTAAATATGGTAAGTTAATAAGCCTAATTCCTAGAAAACTATGCCTTCTTAGGACCCGGTCGGCCTTAAAATGAATGATGTGATAAGTAAAGTTTAATAACAAATTTTCCCTTGAAAATTGTTGCCTAGCCTAGTGAATTGAAAACCTAGGTCTAAGTAAAACCTCTGAACAAAAAAAAAATTAATTAGACATGTAACAAGAAGAGGGTAAATAAAATTCAAGCATTAATAATTAAAGTGGAAATTAATAAAGTTTTAATTAATAAAAGGGGTATTTGGGTGCTTTGTCTAAATATGCTAATTCTGAACTTAGTTATAAAATGGGGAAACTTTAAGAAAAAGGGAATCTTCAAGAAAGTGGGGAAACCTAAGGAAAAGAGGAAACTTAAAGAAAAAGGGAAATGTCTAACTTAGTAAGGAATCTAGCCTTTGGAACTTTCTATTTATGAACTCAACTAGGAATTAAGTAAGACGTAAGTCATTTCAGAATTGTAAGGGAATATTGGGACACCGAGGAGCGTTTTTAGGAACGTTTTTAGGTGGGTGAGGGAAATAGGAATATTTAATTAATTAATAAATTGATTTTTTGGTGCAACTAGGGGATCAGGAGACATTTGCACGGGGGAGGTTTTTCCTAATTAAATAAATGAAAAATGAATTTAATGAGGGTTTGGGAAACTAATGACTAAGAAACTCTATAAAAATGATGGCGAAGGAGGAGTATGAAACACATCTAGCTTGCGTAATGTTACGCTGCTGAAATTTATCTTGACTGAACTTCTCTTGTGGGAGTTGGGATACCCAACTCGGGTAATGAGTGGTATCTCGACCTTGCGAGGTGAGATGGGTGCTAGCATTCTCTGGTATTGTGTGCATGGCCCCTTTGCGGCTCGAGGGGCTTAGTGGGAAGAAGAGTACCCCTAACATTGGATGGGAGGTACTGGTGTGGTCTCATCGGTAGACAATTCAGAGTTGGACAGAGTGCGAGCGCGAGATAGTCACTTCTGGTTCTTCGCATTTGGCTACGATACGCATGTGCATAATTTGTATTAAATATTAGCTCAATTTTTTGTTCATGCATTTCTTTATTGTCGAAAGCTCGCTTGCATAGATGTTGTTAAAAGGAAAAGACTCATTTAGTTATGCATATGAATTTCTATCTGGGCGATAGTGCGCCATGTGAAATTTCAAAAGGGTCACTAAATTTATGTTTCTGAGATTTGATTTATTACTGCGTTTATTGTAGTTTCCAGTTCTGTTTGGGATTATTACTGTGTTGTATTATTACCAAGGAAGACTGCATTTTGGTCTCGGGCCATTATTTTATTTCACTCTACATTTTTATTTTTTTAATACAAGGAATTGTGTTTTTATCTTCTTTTCTTTTAACCTTTAAGTTATTAGTTCATGCCTGAGAAGTTGGACATGGGACGAATCAACTGTCATTCACTCCGGTGTTAAAGATTTAGATTCAAATGCCCTGCTTTCTTGTGCATGGATAATAAGTGAAGGATAATTTCTGTGCCAACAATTTCCTTATTGTGTACAACGAAAATACTTCTTTATTTATCTGCGATTCTTGTTGCTTTATTCAACCAATTTCGTTTGTGATTGCCCAACAAATTCCATATTGTGTACAATGGAAATACTCCTTATTTCTCTACGATTGATGTTGTTTTATTATGGGTCATTCCTTTTTTGAATATACAACGTTTCATTGGTACTTGTTATATGATGTTTTAGAGTATGCGTATTCATATTTCCTTCCTAAAAATACAACAAATCAATGGCATTTGTATGAATATTTCTGTGTAATAAATTTTACCACTATGAGTTGTGAAACTTTTGTACATATTTAATATTATTGAAAGGAAAATAAATTCCTTCTACATTATGAAATTTCTATGAGCCTTATTGATCAATGATGTTTTACTCTCCACGTAATTATTATCAGAAACAAGGTTATTTGGTCATTCATGTTAGATCAAGGGTTGAATTCCATATTCAGATAGTTATAATTTGAGTGTCAAGGAGAATTGGTCTTACCAACATGAATAATCTCTACATTTTTGAATGATTAATCTCTATGTTTTTGAATAATTAATCTCCGTGTTTTTGAATGATTAATCTTCGTTTTTTGAATAATTAATCTTTTTGTTTTTGAATGATTAATCTCTGCATTTTTGAATGATTAATCTCCGCGTTTTTGAATGATTAACATCTACATTTTTATTGGCAGAACCAATGCCTACAATTTGTGTAAATTCTTGGGGATACTAACTATCATCCTCTACATTTTTATAGGTAGAATAAATGCCTACTATTTGTGTAAATCCTTGGGGATACTAACTTTCATCCTCTACGTTTTTATTGGCAGAATCAATGCTTGCGATTTGTGTAAATCCTTGGGGATACTAACTGTCATTCTCTACGTTTTTATTGGTAGAATCAATGCTTGCAATTTGTGTAAATATTTGGGGATACTAACTACCAATCTCTACGTTTTTATTGGCAGAATCAATGCCTACGATTTGTGTAAATTATTGGGGATACTAACTGTCATCCTTTTCGTTTTTATGGACAGTACCACTGCTTGTGATTTGTGTAATTTCCTTGGATCTTAACTATCATTTACCTCTACTTGTTAACTACTGGACCGTGACTCCTCCTCATCCCGTTTTACTTTATCATTTGTCAAAATAGCATCCCATGCAATCATGGACTACCAATGTTACGTTGGATCCTTGCAAAAAGGAAAAATCATTTTTACTGCCAACGAATCATCGGTATCTGCGCCTTCTTTTTCTTGCCGGTAATTCTGCGTTGTATCTTATCATATCACATTCCTCAGGATTTTGTGCTACTCTCACTGGATCGCTCCCTATATCAAGAAACATTTCTTAAATGTTTCCCTCCACAATTTTGCTTATGGAATAATGAAATTTAAGTGATTTACTATGGCCATTGAAATGAGATAATGTTACCTATTTTTAATAATGGTGATTGATAGCTCTAATAATTTCAAATAGTTTAAATTTAACTGAAGACAATATTAAGGAAACTTGGTTTCTCATTACCTTCAACTAATTAGGTATTAATAGTATTATCAAGATTATTACTAAATCTATCAAGATTCATGTCATGAAGACTTCAAGTCATGATGGTTTATGTGATCTGTTTAGAAGATAAACCAAGGTAGGAAATATTACTGAGATACGCCAATTGTAGTGAATGTAAATACAAATTTTGATATAAATCATTTCAATTGCACAAATAGATTAATCACCAGAACATATAAAATTTATTAAGTTAAACATAATAGCTTATGGACAGCCTCATAACACATCATATTCCTTAAATTGCATAAAAAAAATATGTAAATTAAAATACCTTAGTCTGATGCTAACCTTCCACTTGTCTTGTTGACCTTCCTGCTGCTTCTGCTTGTCTTGCCTAGCTTGAAGCCATGAGAAAAAAAACCAACTCTACCCAAACCGAGTTTCCACCCTGCCAACTAGAACAACTTCCTAGCTCCAGGATACCATATGGATATCCTGGCCCCCGTGCCCAAAACCCCCAACAAATCGGTGCCCCCTGTACTAATCCTTCCCGACTACAGAACTCAAACTCTCCTTTGTGCAAATCCAAGAGAACCCTCCAAAATAAAAATTTCCCGTAGAATGATAATCCCCTTCCTTCCTAAACCTCCTCCGCTCATATCCTCCTTCACCACCCTTTCTCCTCATTTATTTCCTTATCTCTGCATTCATTCCCTTATCCACATAGTTAATGCCCCTTATCCCATTATTCATGTTCCTTATCCGTTTATTAATGCCCCTTATCCCCTCCGTATACGTAACCTTTTAATTTAAACAATATAATTTATTAATCTTTTTAAATTTATTACCTTGTTCATTCAATGTGATAGGTAATTAATTTAATTAATCAAAATTATAACAATTAATTAATTAATAAATATTTAATTAGTATTATTATGCCAATCTTTGTTTAGTTAAAACCATGTTAAGACCATTAATCCCCTAATTAATTTTTACTTATTAATCCCTAAACATATATTCAACTAGGGTTGTTACACCAATCTAAGGTGATGAAGACTTAAGTTATCATCATTTATGTTTTCTAGTTATAAAAAACCAAGCAATGTAATAAGGGAGATAGAATTTTTATCGGAGATAGAATTTTTATCAAAGGACTTAATGGGTATTCTTTATTCCATTGACAATTATATATGATACCTCATACAAGAAGGGATAAAGGATAGGAAGGGATGTAAGAAATTAATGGCGTGACGACAAGGTTCTATTGGATGGTAATCTATTGACTGCATAAGTAGATGGATGTTTTACCAATGTAGTATTTTAGTCTTTTCTTATTTAAATTTCCAAGTTGAATGAATGTAGTTATTGTTACATGGACTTGATGTTCACATGATTAAATAAAATACCCGGAAGGTCTATCACTTCTCACACATCAAATTCTATTTAGTGATTAATTGATTAAATAACGCACCTGGACTTTAAATAGAACTGCGCCTCAAGTTGTTTTGCTATATAGATTGTGTATGTCATCTCTCTTGTGCGCTCATCAATTTAATGATAAATAAAGTACTATATAAACATTAGATTTATTTGGTGGTGCGTGATGAAAGGCCACTATTGATCGGTTGTTTTTTCTATACTGTGTGCCATGCAAATATTGATTCATTGAATACTATTTCATGCTCGCATTGAAGGTTCATGTTACACGTGTCGGCTGGTGTCGTTGCGTTTGGTTGTTTGTATGTTGTCTGTTGCCTGATTTGTGTGAGTTGTGTTCATCGTCAAGTTGTGATGCTTAACTATTGTCATTGTTACTTTATTGCTAAAAAGAAAAAGAACAAAAAAAAATTGCACTTATTATGCGTCGCATGTAGTCGTAATGATAGGGGATGTTACATATGGTATGAGAGCATGTTCATGATGCAGGAGCATCGCTCACTCAACCAAGCGAGCCAACGTGGAACGTGGAAAGAACAGCTGGACAGCGCCATCACATACATTTTTGAATTCCTTTGAAAAGATTGTTGCGCCGTCGTTTGTAGGAAGGCATTCAAAGCCGAGCGCACTTGTATTGTAATATAGATAAGAAGGCATTTAATAGTTTTAATGCTGTTAGATAGGAATTAACTGTAGATTAGACAGTTTCACTTTGAGAGGGAAAACGGATTATAGACACCCTCCTTTGTACATTGTATTCATTCTGGGTTTATCATTCTCATTCATACAGAAGCAGAGGAGAACAGAGCAGAGAGCTTGTGAAGAACCTCCATGTACAGATACTGAATTAATAGAAAAGGCTTTGATTCAATTCCATGGATGTGGTTGATCTCTGTGTGTTGTTAATATTATGCTGTTGCGTATTTTCTTCTCTTTATGCTTATCTTCTATATGCTGCATATGTGATTGCATATCAGGTTCGAAACCTGAGAGAATGAGTGAATGAGTTTCCATTGTTTCTCTGTTTGAGCCAGGATATTCCTGCATAGAGTGCAGTTGAATTCCTTCGCATAGAGTGCGTTGAGGAGGCTCAGGAGTTAAACTCTCATTCGCGTTTTGGTCCAGAGTCGTGTTGGATTATTCGAGCCGTGCAGGTGGAGTGCAGGTCGGATTTGAGTTCTCAGAGGTGAGTCTGAGCACAGGAAGGGAAAATCTCTGTTGCAGATGAGTGCACGGGATTTGAAGGATTCAACAGTTCGAGGACTGTTGGAGTTCAGTGGAAGAAGGTGAGAGAAAAACTCAGGAGGGATAGTTCCTCTTCATGTCATAGGAACCGGCCTGGGGAGAGATTCGAGCCAAGGGAAAAGCCTGGAAGCCGGAGGATTCTCTAGAGGAAGAGAATCGACGACTTAAAGTCTTCGTGGAGAGTCACGAGATCCCGAAGACCGTCAGATTTCGGAGTAGTTGTGAGGGGGTTAGCTCGCAGGCGCACGGAGGAATCCGGTTGCCATTATATATCGGCATTTCGGAGTTTCCGAGTGCAAGAATTTCATGCACGACATGATCGCGAGTTGCGATCCCCCGATTTAATCGGAGCCATTGATTGTGACGGGGACAGGTGGCATGAATCCAGAGAATCGGGCTTTCGACATTCGGGGTTCCCAAGTGCAAAGAACTCGTGACAGTTAAAATCGCGATCCCGCGAACCCCGATCGCATGAGTAAAGGAGGTGACATAGTTGAGTAGGACCTCCAGAGCAGGCGGGAGACAGGTGTCAGGGCGTTAGGCCTCACCATGAGGTGTTGACAGGTGTCATCGAGGTTCGGGGTTTGGAACCGTAGGAGAACTATGTTCGCGTGAACCGTGAATCCCCGAGTCACGATATCCTGATATCCGAAAGGGTTGACCCATTGACCATCGGGGTTCGGGGTTTGAGTTGCATGTGATTGCGCTCACAGAGTTCGCGAGACCACGAATTCCGACTTCCCGATTTTCTGAAGGGGAGATCGCCGAAGGAACTTACTGTGGGTAGTGGACTCCCGAGTGGAGAGGAAGAGTTCCTTTTCGCTTCGGGCCTGTGTGTGAAAAAGGTCTTGGTGGGAGCGGCTTGCTCGGTGAGGGGCAGGTTGCGTCGAGTGGTATTAGAGCTGGTGGTTGGAGTTCTCTTTGTTCGGGTAACAGAGGGAAGGGGAGACATAATGCCGCCAAGACGGGAGAGGTAGTCACCTGATCGTGAAGACAGGGATGCGCGAAGAAGGGGTAGGCCAGCAGGTAACCCAGAGATGGAGCGCCAAATTCGAGATCTCAGGGAGAGACTCGAAGAAATGGAGACCATCCAGAGGCGTGGAGATGGTACAGCAGAGTTCAGTGATTCTGAAGTTGAGGAGGAAGCTGGACACGAAGTAGAGGAGGTCTCTGCAGAAGACGCGTCAACTGAGAGGTTAATTAGAGCCATTTCGAGGATGAGCTCGAAGACGAAGATGGACATTCCCATCTATGAGGGAAGTTTAAATGCTGAGGAGTTGCTGGATTGGATCCGGGCACTCGACACCTACTTCGATTACGAAGATATCGAAGAGGACAAGAAAGTAAGACATGCTGTCACCAAGCTGAAGGGACATGCAGCCTTATGGTGGGACGAGCTGCAGGCAGACAGGAATTCTAAAGGAAAACAAAAGATCAAGAGCTGGGATCGGATGATCGCCAAGATGAAGGCGAAATTCATTCCGAGGGACTACCAGATCACTCTGTTCAGGCGCATGCAGAACCTGAGACAGAAGTTGATGATGGTGAGAGAGTACACCGAGGAATTCTATAGGCTCAACATTTGAGCTGGTCATCGGGAGAGTGATGACGAAAAGGTGGTGAGATACCTGAATGGCCTCAGGTATGATATTCAGGATGAATTGAGCATGGTTACCATCCGCACAGTTGAGGATGCGTACCAGATGGCTCTGAAAGCCGAAGAAAAGCTGAGCCGTAAGTAGGGACAACGAGGGCGAGGCAGAAGCCAGCCTAGAGGCAAAGATGTTGCCCAAGACAGAACTCAGAAGCCCAAGGAGGATTGGAAGAGACCTCAGGGAAAAGCTGAAAGAGGTGGAACCTCACAGCAGAGGCAGCAAAATTTTGAGCCTTGGAGACAACAAATAGATCAACAAGGAGATTATGCTGACGTGAATGCATTTCCTCGTACCCGAGGTCGAGGCAGAGGTCGAGGAGGAGTTATCACGTGTTTTACATGTGGTAAGGATGGCCATAAAGCCGTGGACTGTCCAGACAGGAAAATGGACGGGGGAAAAGCTCACATCGCTGAGGCGCAGCAGAGGCGTGATGGTGAGAGCGAAGATGCTGACAGCGTGAGGTCGCTGGGGATGCATAAGATCTTTTTGAAGCCTGAGAAGGAGGTAGAAAGCGTAGTGCAGAGGAGCAGACTGTTCAGAACGGCTTGCACAGCCAAGGACAAAAAATGCAAAGTCATCATTGACAGTGGGAGCACTGACAATCTCGTTTCAATCGATATGGTGGAGAAATTGGAGCTGAAGACAACTAAGGACCCGAGTCCATACAAAGTCTCGTGGTTACAGAAAGGACAGCAGGTAAGTGTCACTAAACAATGCTTATTTAAATTTAAAATTGGGAATTACCATGATGAGATTGTGTGTGATGTCATTCCCATGGACGTGTGCCATATACTATTGGGTAGGCCATGGCAGTATGATCAGAATGTTGTTCATGATGGGAGGATGAACACTTATACCATGGAGAAGGATGGGAGAATCCATAAACTGCTGCCGACAAAAGATAAAGAGGTGAAACCAAAAGTGAGCAGCATGATACTTCTCATGAGTGGAAAAGAACTTCTCACAGATTGGAGAAGGATGAGGATCCACAATTCTTTATTGTCAGGAAGCCGAGGGTTGTTCTGACAAGCACAAGAGTGGAAGACTTGCTAGAGGAGATTCAACAACTACTGGGAGAGTTTGCTGACATCATCGTGGATGAACTGCCACGTTCATTACCACCGATGAGGAGTGTGAGTCATCATATTGATCTCATACCTGGAGCAAGTTTGCCAAACAAGGAAGCATACAGGTTGACACCTCAGCAGAACGAGGAGGTCAAAAGGCAGGTGCATGAATTTCTTGATAAGGGACTAGTGAGGGAGAGTCTTAGTCCATGTGCTGTTCCAATGGTACTGAGCCTGAAAAAGGATGGAGGCTGGAGGATGTGTATAGACTCCAGGGCGATCAATAAGATCACCATCAGGTACAGGTTTCCATTGCCGAGAATGGACGACTTGATGGATTGCCTAAGTGGGGCAAATTATTTTTCCAAGATAGATCTCAAGAGTGGATATCATCAGATCCGGATGAGAGAGGGAGATGAATGGAAAACAACATTCAAAACAAACGAGGGTTTGTACGAATGGCTGGTCATGCCGTTTGGATTGACAAACGCGTCAAGCACATTTATGCGGCTGATGAATGAAGTCCTAAGGGAATTCATCGGTAAGTTTGTGGTCGTGTATTTGGACAACATATTGATATTCAGCAAGACCAGGGCTGAACACTTGAGGCATTTGGCCACGGTGATGAGGAGACTGCAACAGGAGAAGTTGCTGATAAATTTGAAGAAATGTTCCTTCATGCAGACAGAGCTCATATTTTTGGGTTTTGTAATATCGGCGAATGAATTGAATATGGATCCTGAGAAGGTTGAAGTGATCAGGAATTGGCCATCGCCAAGGAATGTTTTCGAGGTAAGGAGCTTTCACGGTTTGGCAAGCTTCTACAGGAAATTCATCCAAAATTTTAGTGGAATTAGTGCCGTGATGATGGATACGGTCAGGAAGCGGCATAAAGTTTTTCAGTGGACAACTGAGGCTGAAAGAAGCTTTAGTTTGTTGAAGCGAAAGATAACTGAGCAGCCAGTGTTAGTGCTGCCTGATTTTCAGAAGACCTTCCAGGTGAAGTGTGATGCCAGCGGGTATGCTGTTGGAGGGGTTCTGAGTCAGGATGACAGACCTATAGCATACTACAACGAGAAGCTGGATGAGGCCAAACTAAATTACTCCACCTACGACAAAGAGTTCTATGCCATTGTTCAGGCATTGAAGAAGTGGAGGCACTACCTGATACCCAAGGAATTCGTCTTGTACAGCGACAACCATGCATTGCAGTTCGTAAGTCAGCAGGAGAAGCTGAATCATAAGCATGCGAAGTGGGTAGAGTATATGCAGAATTTCACCTTTTTCATAAAGCACATTTCGGGAGCTGCGAATAAGGTGGCAGACGCCTTAAGCAGAAAATGTTTAATGCTGCAGGAGTTCAGGATCAAAACGCTGGGTTTTGAGAACCTGAAGGATATGTATACAGGTGATGCTGATTTCGGAGAAGCATACGAGGCAGCTGAGAATCCGGTGCTCAGGGATAGGAGCCCGTGGATGGATTTCTTGATACAAGATGGATTGTTGTTCAAAAGAAATCAACTGTGCATTCTAGATTGCTCCATGAGAGAGAATTTGGTGAAGGAGAAGCACAACGGTGGTTTAGCAGGTCATTTCGGGCATGAAAAGACTTTCGCCAAGCTGAGCGAATCGTATTTTTGGCCAGGCATGCGAGCAGATGTGAAGAAGTTTGTTGACAGGTGTAGGATATGTCAACACGCAAAGGGCCGAAAGCAGAACACAGGGTTATATTAGTCGTTACCCATACCTGAGAGGCCATGGGAAGCCATCAGTATGGACTTTGTTTTGGGATTGCCGAGAACGCAGCGAGGAGTAGATTCCATTTTTGTAGTGGTGGACAGGTTCTCGAAAATGGCACATTTCATTCCGTGTCAAAGGACAAGCGATGCGACCCACATCGCGAATTTATTTTTCAAGGAAATTGTGCGATTGCATGGATTGTCGAGAAGCATAGTCTCGGACAGAGACACGAAGTTCATCGGTCATTTTTGGAGAACGCTATGGAAGAAGCTGGGAACTGATTTGGAATTCAGTTTAGCATACCGTCCGCAGACATATGGACAGACCGAGGTGGTCAATAGAAGCCTGGGGGACTTATTGAGAAGCCTGGTGACTAAGCATCACACCAGTTGGGATCAGATCCTACCGCAGGCGGAGTTCGCGTACAACGATTCGATGAATCGGAGTATAGGAAAGAGTCTGTTCCAAATTTTGTATGGGACATAGCCGAGAGGAGTGTCTGAGCTTAGGGAGCCAGAATAGGCTGAAACTAGCAGCGCGAGGGCTGAAGAGTTCGCTGAAGCGATGCAGGAACTTCATACGCAGGTGAAGCATCGACTGCAGAAGGCGAATCAGGAATACAAGCGCAGAGCGGATCAGAGGAAGAGACAACTTCAGTTTGAGGTTGGGGACATGGTTCTGGCACACTTGAGAAAAGAAAGGTTCCCAAGGGGAACATACAACAAGCTCAAGATGAAGAAAATCGGGCCATGCAGAATTCTGAGAAAATTCGGCGAGAATGCATATGAGCTTGAATTGCCCGAGGGCATTGGGATATCTCCGATTTTCAATGTTTCAGATTTATATCCATACAGGATTGATGAAGAAGATACTGGAACCAAGGAACCAATGGTCCAGTGGCAGAAGCAATTTCCAGTTGCACAGAAACCGCAGATGGAGTGCATACTGGATAAAAGAGCAGGCAAAAAGACCAGGAGGAAGCAGTATTTTGAATACCTGGTGAAGTGGAAGAACCACCCAGTGGAGGATGCCAGCTGGGAAACAGATGCAGAAATACAGAAGCATGGTCATACCATCCGGGAGCTTATGGACAGGAGCCCATGAAATCTTTTGAGCCGAGGGGTATGATGTAGGAGCATCGCTCACTCAACCAAGCGAGCCAACGCGTGGAACGTGGAAAGAACAGCTGGACAGCGCCAGCACCTACATTTTTGAATTCCTTTGAAAATATTGTTGCACCGTCGTTTGTAGGAAGGCATTCAAAGCCGAGCGCACTTGTATTGTAATATAGATAAGAAGGCATTTAATAGTTTTAATGCTGTTAGATAGGAATTAACTGTAGATTAGACAGTTTCACTTCGAGAGGGAAAATGGATTATAGACACCCTCCTTTGTACATTGTATTCATTCTGGGTTTATCATTCTCATTCATACAGAAGTAGAGGAGAACAGAGCAGAGAGCTTGTGAAGAACCTGCATGTACAGATACTGAATTAATAGAAAAGGCTTTGATTCAATTCCATGGATGTGGTTGATCTCTGTGTGATGTTAATATTATGCTGTTGTGTATTTGCTTCTCTTTATGCTTATCTTCTATATGCTGCATATGTGATTTCATATAAGGTTCGAAACCTGAGAGAATGAGTGAATGAGTTTCCATTGTTTCTTTGTTTGAGCCAGGAGATTCCTGCATAGAGTGCAGTTGAATTCCTCTGCATAGAGTGCGTTGAGGAGGCTCAGCAGTTAAACTCTCATTCGCTTTTTGGTCCAGAGTCGTGTTGGATTATTCGAGCCGTGCAGGTGGAGTGCAGGTCGGATTTGAGTTCTCAGAGGTGAGTCTGAGCACAGGAAGGGAAAATCTCTGTTGCAGACGAGTGCACGGGATTTGAAGGATTCAACAGTTCAAGGACTGTTGGAGTTCAGTGGAAGAAGGCGAGAGAAAAACTCAGGAGGAATAGTTCCTCTTCATGTCATAGGAACCAGCCTGGGGAGAGATTCGAACCAAGGGAAAAGCCTGGAAGTCGGAGGATTCTCTAGAGGAAGAGAATCGACGACTTAAAGTCTTCATGGAGAGTCATGAGATCTCGAAGATCGTCAGATTTTGGAGTAGTTGCGAGGGGGTTAGCTCGCAGGCGCACGGAGGAGTCTGGTTGCTATTTTATATTGGCATTTCGGAGTTTCCGAGTGCAATAATTTCATGCACGACGTGATCGCGAGTTGCGATCCCCCGATTTAATCGGAGCCGTTGATTGTGATGGGGACAGGTGGCACGAATCTGGAGAATCAGGCTTTCGGCATTCGGGGTTCCCAAGTGCAAAGAACTCGCGACAGTTAAAATCGCGATCCCATGAACCCCTATCGCACGAGTAAAGAAGGTGACGTAGTTGAGTGGGACCTCCAGAGTAGGCGGAAGACAGGTGTCAGGGCGTTAGGCCTCACCATGAGGTGTTGACAGGTGTCATCGGGGTTCAGGGTTTGGAACCGTAGGAGAACTATGTTCGCGTGAACCGCGAATCCCCGAGTCGCGATATCCCGATATCCGAAAGGGTTGACCCGTTGACCATCGGGGTTCGGGGTTTGAGTTGCATGTGATTGCGCTCACAGAGTTCGCGAGACCGCGAATTCCGAATTCCCGATTTTCCGAAGGGGAGATCGCCGAAGAAACTTACTGTGGGTAGTGGACTCCCGAGTGGAGAGGAAGAGTTCTTTGACTCTTCGGGCCCATGTGTGAAGAAGGTCCTGGTGGGAGCGACTTGCTCGGTGAGGGGCAGGTTGCGTCGGTTCAACCCTGCGATTGTGGATCACCATGATTTCCACTGCAGTAAACCCTTAAGTAATAACCTAGTGATAATTGAAACTTTAACATGTCCATGCAGTGATATTGATTAGAGGACATCACAGAGGTTCCCAACATGGTGTTGTGGAAGGAGGTGCAATGCCTCCAGAAGTTCCCACACCCTCAAAGTCTAAACCCCAAGGGGAAGAACAAGTCCTTGGGATGGATTCAATTGCTATAAGGGATGATGATGGTCTGACAAGGTCCTTCCAAGGAATGTCATAGGCCTTGATTCACCATTTGTACTGAGATGAGTTCAGGGTGCCTATACCTCGAAAAGTCCACAACGCGCCCCAGCCAGTACCACTAGCATTCACCGAGAACTCGATAGGGATAAGTTCTCATGTCCATGAGTGCCACAGATGGCTCAACCATTGAGGCATGGCTGGAGAGAAAGGCGATGAGCTTCACGCTTCATGATTATGACCTCCAACATGAAGGGTCACAGGGAGGTATTTCAACTGAAGGGGAGTGCTCTTATATGGTGGAAGACACTCCTGCCATAATTGAACATGGCCGTTGAAGACTTGTCATGGGAACTCTTCGAGGAACGGTTCCGAGAGAGGTATATCTCCAAGGAATTTATTGAGTGTCAACTCAATGAGTTCAATGCTTTGCGACAGGGTGACCATACGGTGCCCGAGTATGAGGCTCGTTTTATGGAGCTGCTTCAGTATTATCTGCACCTGAATACTAAGAAACTTAAGGGCAACAGGTTCGTGTTTGGCCTTAATGTCAACATCCATGAAAAGGTTAGGATTCTGATGCCTTAAACCTTGCATGATGCTATTCAGAAGGCCCTCATAGTAGAGGAGAAGCTTGTAAGTGGGATTCAAAGTAGGAATTCAACGAGACAGGCAGGGTAGGTGTCATCTGGTGCGCAACAACATCAAACACCAACTAGACATTCACCAGGATATCGTGGATTCCAAAGAGGATCCAATTTCACTACACCTCAACGACCAATGCCTTAGAAACAAAATCATTATTGAGGACCACAACACCAAAAACAACGTCGACTGTAGTAGCAGTCGACTTGTTCAGTAGAAAAAATTAGGGTTCTAGGCCGGTGGGATGTCAACTTCCACTCCGGGTACCAGGAGTACTGGAATGAAGAAAGGGTGTTGGACATGTGGGTAGCCACATTACCAGTGTGACTGCCTAGTGGAGAGGACCATAATGTTTGGATCAGTTGGACCCACTACCGTGGGATATTTGGGCAACGTCCATCGGATTCATGCAGCGGTGAATAACCACTAATAAGAGCACCAGTAGATTGTGCTCGAGATGTTAGGTACTGTCGATGACTAGAACCTTAGTATTTTGATAGATCCAGGTGCTATCGAGAGTTTTATTTTTGGTGCAACACTAAAAATAATTAAGGTAAAGGCAGTCAAACAGGAAGATTTTAGCTTTGTAGAAATGGCTTTGGGAGCCAAACATAAGGTTGGTGGGAAGATTATGGGCTGTAGCCTTAACCTCAGAGAGTTTGTCACTAGGGATAACCTGTACGTCAAAACCTTAGGATCTTATGACGTCGTGATCGGTATGGACTGGTTGGAATCGCATGATGCGATACTCGACTGTAAGACAAAACGGTTGATCTTGGTCGATGACAAGGGACAAAGATGCATGATTGGAGGTAGGAATCAGGGAATCTCCCTGAGGTTCATCTCTTCCTTGCAGCTACGAAAGAGCATGCGCAAGGGATGTAAGCTTTATGCGATCCTTGTGTTAAATAATAAGGGAGTAGTGGAAGGTATAGAACACCTTCCGGTGGTGAGAGAGTTTGCAGATGTCTTCCTTGAGGAGTTACCTGGGATGACACTAGAGAAGGACTTGGAATTTACCATAGACCTAAAACTGGGGACTAAAATGATACCAAGAATGCCTTATCGGATGTCGACCCCGGAGTTATAGGACTTGAAAATGAATCTGAAGGAGTTGTTGGACCTAGGACTTATACTTCCAAGTGTTTCACCGTCGGGTTCACCTATTATCTTCATACGGAAGAAGGATGGGTCATGGAGACTTTGCATTGACTATCGTCAATTGAACAAAGAAACAATCAATAGTCAGTATGTGCTGCCAAGGATTGATGATCTATTTGATAAGATGAAGGGTGTGACAGTGTTTTCAAAGATCGACTTGAGGTCAGGGTATCACCAGTTATGGATCAAAGAGGATGACATCCCTAAGACCGCCTTTAAGATGAGGTTTGGAAATTAAGAGTTTACTGTTTTACCATTGGGACTAATGAATGCCCCAGGGGTATTTATGAGTTTGATGAATGGGGTGTTCAGCGAATACTTAGAAAAGTTTGTCCAAGTATTCATTGACGACATTTTGATATATCATCGGATGATGGAGGAGCATGACAAGCAATTGCGCTTGGTGCTACAGTGTCTTTGAGAGAACAAATGGTTTGGGAAACTGTCTAAAGGCTAGTTTTATCAATCGAAGATTCATTATTTAGGGCATTTCATCTTTGACAAAGGTATCATTGTGGATCCAGTAAAGGTCGAGGCTATTATGGAATGGACTGCGCCGAAAAATGTCCCCGAAGTACGTAGATTCATGGGTTTAGCGGTATACTATCGACGATTCGTCAAGGGTTTTTGGAAGATAGGAAATCCAATCACATAATTGCAGAAGAAGAACAAGAAGTTGTTTGGATCGAGAAATGTGCGTAGGCATTTCAGAGGCTCAAGGAGCTATTCACAACAACACGATAATCAAAGTCCCTGACATGGACACATAATTCTTGGTATGCACTGACACATCCAAGGAAGGCTTAGGCGGAGTCTTGATGCAATACGGTTGAGTGATTGCTTACATATAGAGAACATTGAGAAGGCATGAGGAGAACTATGCAACGCACGATTTGGAGTTGTTAGCCATTGTTTATGCCTTGAGAGTTTGGAGACACTACCTTGTTGGAAATTTTTTTGAACTAAAAGCGAACCACTGTGGTCTACAACACATCTTTACGCAAAGCGACTTGAACACACGACAATGATCTTGGTCAGAATTGATTAGCAAGTACGATTCGAGATTATTTACATAAAAGGAACAATGAATAGAGTGGCAGATGTGTTGTGTCTAAGGCCACATATATTTTCTATGATGACTCTTGAGACGAACCTACGTGAAAATATCCTAAATTTATAGTGCGACGATGACTGGTACAAAGAGGTCAAGGATTTTATTGGACAAAACACAATGATTGTACAAAAAATTGAGGGATTCACTGTGGAAAATGATGGATTATTGAGCATTAAAGGTCCAATTTACATACCACCCAATGATGGGTTGAGGAGTTTGATCCTAAACGAGGCTCATAGAGTAGTGTACATGGCTCATTGCGGAGTCACGAAGATGAGGGAAGACGTTAAACCCTTATTTTTCTGGAAAGGAATGAAGGCAGACATATTCAACTACGTGGCAAGATGTATAGAATGTCAATAGTTGAAGGCTGAACATAGACATCCAACAGGATTACTACAACCACACACTACTTCAGAATCAAAATGGGAGCTCATTTCGATGGATTTCATTGTTGTATTTCCATTGACGACAAGGAGACATGACTCGATTTTTGTAGTAGTTGACACTCTGATGAAGAGTGCACATTTTATTCATGTACATACAATGTATCATGCACCTGACATAACTAGAATTTTCATCAGTGATATTGTGAGGCTGCATGGCGTGCCTAAGAGGATTATATCCGATCGGGGATCAGTGTTTACTAGATGATTTTGGACTAGTTTCCAAGAGGCCCTGAGAACCTATCTTAACTTTAGTACCGCATATCACCTGGAGACAGACGAGAAGACCGAACAAACAAACCAAATGTTGGAGGATATGTTGCGCATGTACGTGATGGACCAACATAAGCGTTGGGAATAATTCTTGCCACTGGTATAATTTTCATATAACAACAGTTACCAAAGCACCATTATAATGGTGCCTTTCGAGTTTCTTTGCGGGTGACCGTGTCAGACACCCTTGAGCTGGGATCGACTTGAGGATAGGGTCCTCGTGGGACCAGAAGCGATCCTAGAAATGGAATATTAAATGCAAATAATAATACAAAGGATCAAGGAAGCACAGGATCGACAGAAGAGTTATGCCAATGCACATCATGTCAATCTCATTTATGAAGTTGGTGATTGAGTCTTCTTGTGGGTGAAACCGCATAAGAGTTCGATCAAGTTTGGAAAGGGTGCTAAACTCTCTCCGAGGTTCATGGGACCCTTCAAGATTATGGAAAGGAAGGGGGCCGTGGCCCATCGACTAGCCTTGCTTGATTCTTTGAGGTGTATGCATGATGTTTTTCTTGTATCTGTTTTGAGACATTATGTTAGTGATCCTACACATGTTATTGACATGAGTTCCTTGCAGGTATCAGATGAGGGTGCTCTTACGGTGGAGCCAATCTGCGTACTGGACCTTCGCATTTGACAGCTATGGCGTTGAACAATAGATCAGGTCAATGTTTAGTGGGACAACTATAGTCCACACTCGATGACCTGGGAGGAGACATATGATACGCGTCAGAAGTTCCCATTTCTGTTTGATAGCTAGACATATGATAACATGATACACTTTATTTCAACACTTTTTTACTGTGAAACTTTGGGACAAAGTTTAAAACAGGAGGGGTGTATGTAACATCCCTCTCTTACGTGCACTGGGTGAACTTATTCTTTGAGGACACTTGCATGCAAGTGATCCGACTCATTATGCTATTAGATGTTTTGATTATGATTATGAAATATATTGGATCTGATGATATGTTAATTTTTCTATATTTACATCGACAAGTGCTGTTGACTGGGTTCTCCTGAGTGTACAGGACTCTGGACGTTGAGGATGCCGAGGCATCGATGAAACCCCTTGGACTTCGGATCAAGTTAGGGAGTGGACTGTTAGGGTTTGAATGCTGTTGATGTGACATATGTACATATGATTAGATATTATGATGTTGATTGTTATTACTGACATGATTCGTTGATGGATGCAGGATGACGATAGCTTGCCAACCAGAATCAAATTTGGAGTAAAGGGGTCATGCACGACAACCATAGACATTGAGGGAGAATTTTGGTAGCAGCCCTGCCATAGTCTACTAGCACTCTCATCGTGGCTCGAACTATAGGTTAACGATTACATAGTTCGACAAGACCCACGATGCCATGAGGGAAGACTGTGATAGTCGCTCATGATGATTATAAGGAGCGTGCAATAAGGCAGGGTACTTCTTCTTTAGAGGCCCTTAGTCTCCCACAAGATCACCTGATGGAGTATTGACTCGAGGGGTTTGGCATCTACCAAATTTAGTCAAGAGGAAAGTGGCACCCTTGGAGCATGTAGTGCGTCTTGAAGGAAACGTCGTGCAAAGAAAATAGAAAGAGGTGAGTGGCACCCTTGGAGCATGTAGTGTGTCCTGAAGGGCACACCACAATTTTAAATATGGTAAGTTAATATACTTGATACCTAGAAAACTATGCCTCCTTAGGACCTAGTTGGCCTTAAAATGAATGATGTGATAAGTAAAGTTTAATAACAAATTTTCCCTTAAAAACAGTCACTTAGCCTAGTGAATTGAAAACCTAGGTCTCAGTAGAACCTCTAAACAAAAAAAACCTAATTAGACATGTAACAAGAAGGGGGTAAAGAAAATTCAAGAATTAATAATTAAAGTGGAAATTAATAAAGGTTTAATTAATAAAAGGGGTATTTGGGTGTTTTGTCTAAACTTGCTAATTCTGAACTTAGTTATAAAAAGGGGAAACTTTAAGAAAAAGGGAAACTTAAACAAAAGGAGGAAACTTAAGGAAAAGAGGAAACCGACCTTCTCTTGTGGGAGTTGGGACACCCATCTTGGGTAATGAGTGGTAGATCGACCTTGCGAGGTGAGCTGGGTGCTAGCATTCTCTGGTATTATGTGTGTGGCCCCTTTGTGGCTCGGGGGGCTTAGGGGGAAGAAGATTACCCCTAGTTGTTGGTTGGGAGGTATCGATGAGGTCTCATTGGTCGGAAAGTCAGAGTTGGATGGAGTGTGAGCACTAAACAATCACTTTCGGTTCTTCACATTTGGCTACGGTACGCATGTGCATAATTTGTATTAAATATTAGGTCAATTTCTTGTTCATTCATTTGTTTATTGTCTAAAGCTCGCTTGCATAGATGTTGTTCAAAGAAAAATATTTTTTTAGTTATGAATATGAATTTCTATCTGGGCAATAGTGCGTCATGTGAAATTGCAAAAGGGTCACTACATTTATGTTTCTGAGCTTTGATTTATTACCGCGTTTATTGTAGTTTCCGGTTCTGGTTGGGATTATTATTGCGTTGTATTATTACCGAGGAAGACTGTGTTTTGGTCTCGGGCCATTATTTTATTTCACTCTGTGTTTTTATTGTTTTTAATACAAGGAATTGTGTTTTTATCTTTTGTTCCTTTATCCTTTAAGTTATTAGTTCGTGCCTTCACAGTCGACCAGGAGCCGAATCGACTATCTTTCACTTCGGTGTTAAAGATTTAGATTCAAATGCCCTTCTTTCCTGTGCATGGATAATAATCGAAGGATAATTTCTCTGCCAACAATTTCCTTATTGTGTGCAACTAAAATACTTCTTTATTGATCTACGATTCTAGTTTCTTTATTCAGCCAATTTCATTTGTGATTACCCAAAAAATTCCTTATTGTGTACAGTGAAAATAATCCTTATTTCTCTGTGATTGATGTTGTTTTATTATGGGTCGTTCCTTTTTTGAATATATAATGATTCATTGTTATTTGTTATATGATGTTTTATAGTATGCATATTCATATTTCCTTCCTAAAAATACAACAAATTAGTGGTATTTGTATGAATATTTCTGTGTAATAAATTTTACAACTATGAATTATGGAACTTCTGTACATATTTAATATTATTGAAAGGAAAATAAATTCCTTCTATATTATGAAATTTCTATGAGCCTTAATGATCAATGATATTTTACTCTCCACGTAATTATTATTAGAAACAAGGTTATTTGGTCATTCATGTTAGATCAAGGGTTGAATTTCGTATTCAGATAATTATAATTTGAGTGTCAAGGAGAATTGGTCTTACCAACATGAATAATCTTTTTATTTTTGAATGATCAATCTCTGCATTTTTGAATGATTAATCTCTGTGTTTTTTAATGATTAATCTCTGCGTTTTTGAATGATTATTCTGCGCATTTTGAATGATTAATCTATGTGTTTTTGAATGATTAATCTCTGTGTTTTTGAATGATTAATCTCTATTTTTTTGAATGATTAATCTCTACGTTTTTGAATGATTAACCTCTACATTTTTATTGGCAGAACCAATGCTTGCGATTTGTATAAATTATTGGGGATATTAGCTGCCATCCTCTACATTTTTATTGGCAAAATTAATGCTTGTGATTTGTGTAAATCCTTGGGGATACTAACTGTCATCCTCTACGTTTTTATTGGCAGAAACAATGCTTGGGATTTGAGTAAATCCTTGGGGCTACTAACTGTCATCCTCTACATTTTTATTGGCAGAATCAATGGCTGGGATTTGTGTAAATCCTTGGGGATACTAACTGTCATCCTCTATGTTTTTATTGGCAGAATCAATGCCTGTGATTTGTGTAAATTCTTGGGGATACTAACTGTCATCCTCTATGTTTTTATTGACAGTACCACTTCTTTTGATTTGTTTAATTTCCTTGGAATTAACTATCATTTACCTCTTCATGTTAACTACTGGACCATGAATCCTCCTCATCCCATTTTCCTTTATCGTTTTTCAAATAACAACCCATACAATCATTGACTACCAGCGTTACCTTGGCTCCTTGAAAAAAGGAAAAGTTGTTTTTACCACTAGGGATTCGTCGATACCTGCACCTTCTTTTTCCTGCTAGCTAATTTCGTGTTGGGTCTTATCGTATCACCTTCCTCAAGATTTCATGCTACTCTTATTGGATCGCTCCCTGTATCAAGAAACATTTCTTAAATGTTGCCCTCCACAATTTTTCTTATGGAGTAATGAAATTTAATTGATTTACTATGGCCATTGAAATGAAATAGTGTTACCTATTTTTAATAATGGTGATTTATAGCTCTAATAATTTTAAATAGTCTAAATTTAACTTAAGACAATATTAAGGAAACTTTGTTTCTCATTACCTTCAACAAATTAGGTATTAATAGTATTATCAAGATTATTACTAAATTTATCAAGATTCATGTCATGAAGACTTCAAGTCATGATGGTTTATGTGATCTGTTTAGAAGATAAACCAAGCCAGGAAATATTACTGAGATACACCAATCTAAGGTGATGAAGATTTGAGTTATCATCGTTTATGTTTTCTAGTTATAAAAAACCAAGCAATGTAATAAGGGAGATAGACTTTTTATCAAAGGACTTAATGGGTATTCCTTATTCCATTGAAAATTATATATGATACCTCATACAAGAAGGGATAAGGGATAGGAAGGGACGTAGGAAACTAATGGCGTGACTACAAGGTTCTATTGGAGGGTAATCTATTAATTGCAGAAGATAGATGGATGTTTTACTAGTGTAGTATTTTAGTCTTTTCTTATTTAAATTGCCAAGTCGAATGAATGTAGTTATTGTTACATGGACTTGATGTTTGCGTGATTAATTAATATACCTAGAAGGTCTATCACTTCTCACACCTTGGATTCAATTTAATGATTAATTGATTAAATAGCACACCTGGGCTTTAAATAGAATTGCGCCTCAAGTTGTTTTTCTAGATAGATTGTGTAGGTCATCTCTCTTCTGCGCTCGTAAATTTAATGATAAATAAAGTACTATCTAAACATCAGATTTATCTAGTGGTGCACGACGAAAGGATACTATTGATCATTTTTTGTTTGTATACTGTGTGCCATGCAAATGTTGATTCATTGAATACTATTTCATGCTCGCAATGAAGGTTTGTGTTACACGTGTCAGTTGGTGTCATTGCGTTTGGTTGTTTGTATGTTGTATGTTTCCTGATTTGCGTGCATTGTGTTCATCATCAAGTTGTGATGCTTAACTGTTGTTTTTGTTACTTTCCTTCTAAAAAGAAAAAGAACAAAAAAAAATTCACTTATTATGCGTCACATGTAGTCGTAGGGGATGTTACATATGGTATCAGAGCGGGTTCAACACAACGACTTTGGATCACCGTTCTTTCCACCGTAGTAAACCCTTGAGTAATAACCTAGCGCTAATTAAAACTTTAACATGTCCATGAAGTGATCTCGATTAGAGGATGCCATAGAGGTTCACAACGTGGTGTCGTGGAAGGAGGTGCGACGCCTCCAAAAGTGCCCATGCCCTCGTAGTCTAACCCCCAAGGGGAAGAACAAGTCCTTGGGCTAGATTCGATTGCTGTAAGGGATGATGATGGTCTGACAAGGTCATTCTAGGGAATGTGAGAAGCCTTGATTCACCATCTGTATTGAGATGAGGCCAGGGCGCATGTACTCCTGTTGGTCCACAACGTGCCCCCATCAGTACAGTTAGCATTCACCAGAAACTCGATAGGGATAAGTTCTCAAGTCCATGAGTGTTGTGGGAAGCTCAGCCATCGAGGCATGGCTGGAGAGAAAGGCGATGTGCTTCATGCTTCACGATTACGACCTCCAGCATGAAGGTCCATAGGGCGGTCTTTCAACTGAAGGGGAGCGCTCTTCTATGGTGGAAGAGGCTCCTGCCACAATTGAACATGGTCGTTGAAGACGTTTCATGGGAACTGTTTGAGGATCGGTTCCGAGAGAGGTATCTATCTGAGGAAATTATTGAGAGTTATCTCAATGAGTTCAACGCCTTGTGATAGGGAGACCATATGGTGCCCAAGTATGAGGCCCGTTTTATGCAGCTGCTTTGGTATGCTCTGCACCTGAATACTGAGAAACTTAAGGGAAACATGTTCATGTTTGGCCTTAATGTCAACATTAGTGCAAAGGTTAGGATTATGATGCCTCATTTCTTGAATGATGTTGTTCTGAAGGTCCTCGTAGCAAAGGAGGAGCTTATCAGCGGGGGTCAGAGCAGGACTCTAGTGAGACAGGTAGGGAAGGTGTCATCTTGTGCCCAACAACATCATACACCAACTAGACATTCACCAGGATATATTGGCTTCCAGAGAGGATCCACTTTCACTACACCTCATCGACCAGTTCCTCAGCAACAGACTGCTTAATGAGGACCACAACACCAACAACAACATCGACCGCAACAACAATCGTTTAGACTTGTTCAACAGAATAGACCAGCGTTCCAGGAAAGTGGATCGTCAACTTCCACTCCGAGTATCAGAAGTACTCGATCGAATAAAGGTTTTTCGACATGTGGGGAGACACATTACTAGCGTGACTTCCCAGTGGAGAGGACTAGACCATCTGGATCAGTCGGACCCACTACTGTGGGAGATTTGGGCAAGGCCCATTAGATTCATGCAACGATGAATAACCGCCAAGTAGAGCACTAGTTGACTGTGATCGAGATGTCAGGTACCGTTGTTGACCATACCCTTAGTATTTTTATAGATCTAGGTGTTACTGAGAGTTTTATTTCTGGTGCAGTGCTAAAAATAATTAAGGTAAAGGTAGTCGAACAGGATGAGTTTAGATTTGTAGAAATGGCTTTAGGAGCCAACCAGAAGTTTGGTGGGAAGATTACGAGCTGTACCCTTAACCTGGGAGATTTTTCACTAGGGCCAACTTTTACGTCACAACCTTAGGGTCTTATGACATCATGATCGGTATGGACTGGTTGGAATCGCACGATGCGATACTCGACTGTAAGATAGAATGATTGAGCTTGGTTGATGAAGAGGGATAGAGACGCGTGATTGTAGGTAGGAACCAAGGAGTCTCCTTGAGGTTCATATCTTCCTTGCAGCCACGAAAGAGAATGCGCAAGGGGTGTAAGATTTATGTGGTCCTTGCGTTAAATAAGAAGGGAGTAGAAAAAGGTCTAGAACACCTTCCAGTGGTGAGAGAGTTTGCAGACGTCTTCCCTGAGGAGTTACCTGGGATGTCACCAGAGAGGGAGTTGGAATTTACCATTGACCTAAAATTGGGGACTGAACCGATAACAAGAACACCCTATTGGATGTCAACCCCACAGTTACATGAGTTGAAAATGCAACTGAACGAGTTGTTGGACCTAGGAAATATACGTCCGAGTGTATCACCGTGGGGTTCGCCTATTATATTCATTCAAAATAAGGATGGTTTGTGGAGACTTTGCATTGACTATCATCAATTGAACAAAGAAATGATCAAGAATCAATATCCTTTGCCAAGGATTGATGAGCTATTTGATCAGATGAAGGGTGCGATGGTGTTTTCAAATATCGACTTGAGGTCAGGGTATCACCAACTACAAATCAAAGAGAACGACATCCCTAAGACCGGCTTTAAGATGAGGTTTGGACATTATGAGTTTACTTTTTTACCATTGGGAAATGACGAACGCCCCAGGGGTATTTATGAGTTTGATGAACGGGGTGTTCTGTGAATACTTGGACAAGTTCATCCAAGTATTCATTGATGATACTTTGATATATCCTCGGATGATGGGGGAGCATGACGAGCACTTGCGCTTGGTGATATAGTGTCTTAGAGAGAACAAATGGTTTGGGAAACTATCTAAATGCTCATTTTATCAATCGAAGATTCATTATTTAGTGCATGTCATCTATGATGAAGGTATCGATGTGAATCCAACAAAGGTCGAGGATATTATGGAATGGCCTATGCCGACAAATGTCCCTAAAGTGTGTAGCTTCATGGGTTTAGCGGGATACTATCGACGATTCATCGAGGGTTTTTCGAAGATAGCAAATCCCATCACGAAATTGCAAAAGAAGAACAAGAAGTTGTTTGGACTGAGAAATGCGTGGAGGAATTTCAAAGGCTCAACGAGATATTGACGAAAACACGATACTCAAAGTCCCTGACATGGACGCGACCTTCTTGGTATGCACTGATGCATCCAAGGAAGGCTTAGGCATATTCTCGATGAAATATAGTCGAGTGATCACTTACATATTGAGAAAGTTGAGAAGGCATGAGGAGAACTATGCAACACACGATTTTGAGTTGTTAGCCATTGTTTATGCCTTGAGAGTTTGGAGACACTAACTTATTGGACGAAATTTTGAACTAAAAGTGAATCACTGTGGTCTACAACACATCTTTACGCAAAGCGACTTTAATGCGTGACAACGACGTTGGTCAGAATTTCTTAGCGAGTACGATTTGAGATTACTTAAGTAAAAGGAACAATGATCTGAGTGGTAGATGCATTGAGTTTGAGGCCACACATATTTTTTGTGATGCCTCTTCAGAGGAATCTATGTGAAAATATCCTAACTTTATAGTGTGATGATGACTAGTACAAAGAGGTCAAGGATTTTATCGGACAAAACAAAATGATAGTACCAAAATTTGAGGGATTCACTATGGACAATGATGAATTATTGAGCATTAAAGGTCAAATTTACATACCACCCAACGACGAGTTGAGGATTTTGATCCTAAACGAGTCTCATAGAGAAGTGTACATGGCTCATCCCAAAGTCACGGAGATGAGGGCAGACCTTAAACCCTTATTCTTCAGGAAAGGAACGAAGGCATACATAGTCAACTACCTGGAAAGATGTCTAGAATGTCAGCTGGTGAAGGCTGAACATAGATATCCGACAGGATTACTACAACCACACTCTATTTCAAAATAGAAATGGGAGGTCATTTCAATGGATTTCATTGTTGGATTGCTACTGACGGCAAGGAGACACGACTCGATTTTTGTGGTACTTGACACTCTAACGAAGAGTGCACATTTTATTCCTAAGTGTACGATGTATCAGGCACTTGACATAGCTAGAGTTTTCATCAGTGAGATTGTGAGGCTACATGGACTGCCTAAGAGGATTATATCTAATCGAGGATCGATGTTTACTGGATGATTTTGGACTAGTTTCCAAGAGGCCTTGGGAACCCAACTTAACTTTAGTACCGTGTATCACCTGGAGACAGAATGAACAAACCAAATCTTGGAGGATATGTTGCACATGTATGTGATGGACCAACAGAAGCATTGGGAAGAATTATTGCCACTGGTAGAATTTTCATATAACAAAAGTTACCAAAGAACCATTAAGATGGTGCCTTTTGAGTTTCTTTGTGGGCGACCGTGTCAGATGCCCTTGATTTGGGATCGGCTTGAGGATAGGGTCCTGGTGGGACTAGAAGTGATCCTAGAAATGGAAGATCAAATGAAAACAATAATACATAGGATCAAGGAAGCGCAGGATCGACAAAAGAGTTATGCCAATGCGCATTGTGTCGATCATAGTTATGAAGTTGGCGATCGAGTCCTCTTGTGGGTGAAACCGCATAAGAGTTCGATCAAGTTTCGAAAGGGTGCTAAACTCTCTCCTAGGTTCGTGGGACCCTTCGATATTGTGGAAAGGAAGGGGTCTATGGCCTATCGACTAGCCTTGCTTGATTATTTGAGGCGTATGCACGATGTTTTTCACGTATCTGTTTTGGGACATTATGTTAGTGATCCTACACATGTTATTGACATGAGTTCCTTGCAAGTATCAGCCGAGGGTGCTCTTATGGTGGATCCAATCCTTATCCCGGACCTTCGCATTTGATAGCTACATTGTCGAATAGTAGATCAGGTCAAGGTCCAGTGGGACAACTATAATCCACACTCAGCAACCTGGGAGGATGCATATGATATGTGTCACCAGTTCCCATTTCTTCTTGATAGCTAGACATATGATATTGTGATACACTTTATTTCAACACTTTTATATTGTGAAACTTCAGGATGAAGTTTAAAACAACATGGGGTGTATGTAACAGCCCTCTCTTGCGTGCATTGAGCGGACTTATTTTTTGAGGACACTTGCATGCAAGTGATCCGAGTCATTATACTATTGGTTGTTTTCATTATGCTTATGAAATATTGTGGATCTGATGATATGCTATTTTTTCTATATTTACATCGACAAGTGCTATGGACTGGGTTCTCCTGAGTGTGAAAGACTCTAGATGTTGAGGATGCTGAGGCATCGATGAAACCCCTTGGACTCTGGATTGAGTCAGGGAGTGGAATATTAGGGTTTGAATGTTGTTGATGTGACGTATGTACATATGATTACATATTATGATGTTGATTGTCATTGCTGACATGATTCGTTGATGGATGCAAGCTGGCAATATCTTGCCTACCAGACTCACATTTGGAGTAAAGGGGTCATGCACAACAACTAGAGACATTGAGGGAGAGGTGTGGTAGCAGCCCTGTCACAAACTACTAGCACTCTCGTCGTGGCTCGAACTGTAGGTTAACAATTACCTAGTTCGAGAAGACCCACGACGTCGTGAGGGCAGACTGTGACAGTCGCTCACGATGATTCTAAGGGGCATACAATAAGGCAGGGTCCTTATTCCTTAGAGGCCCTTAGTCTCCCACAAGATCACCTGATGGAGTATTGACTCTAGGGGTTTGACATCTACCAAATTCAGTCAAGAGGCGAGTGGCACTCTTGGAGCATGTAGTGCATCTTGAAGGGCACGTCGTGCAAAGAAAATGGAAAGAGGTGAGTGGCACCCTTGGAGAACATAGTGCATCCTGAAGGACACACCACGATTTTAAATATGTTAAGTTAATAAATCTAATGCTTAGAAAACTATGCCTCCTTAGGACCCGATCGGCCTTAAAAAGAATGATTTGATAAATTTAATAGCAATTTTTCCCTTAAAAACTGTCGCCTAGCCTAGTGAGTTGAAAACCTAGGTCTGAGTAGAACCTCTGAACAAAAACAACTAATTAGACATGTAACAAGAAGGGAGTAAAGAAAATTCAAGCATTAATAATTAGGGTGTAAATTAATAAAGGTTTAATTAATAAAAGGGATATTTGGGTGTTTTGTCTAAACCTGTTAATTCTTAACTTAGTTATAAAAAGGGGAAACTTTAAGAAAAAGGGAAACTTGAAGAAAAGGGGGAAACCTAAGGAAAAGGGGAAACTTAAAGAAAAGGGGAAACTTAAAGAAAAAGATGAATGTCCAACTTAGTAAGGAATCTAGTCTTTGGAACTTTATGTTTATGAACTCAACTAGGAATTAAGTAAGGCGGAAGTCATTTAAGAATTCTAAGGGAATATTGGGACACCGATGAGCTTTTTTAGGAATGATTTTAGGTGGGTGAGGGAAATAGGAATATTTAATTAATTAATAAATTGATTTTCTGGTGCAACTAGGGGATCGAGCAACAAGTGTACAAGGGAAGTTTTTCCGAATTAAATAAATGAAAAAGGAATCTAATGAGGGTTTGGGAAACAAATGACTAAGAAACTCTATAAAAAGGATGGCGGAGGAGGAGTATGGAACACATCTGGCCTGCATAACGTTACGCCGCTGTAATTTATCTTGACTGAACTTCTTTTGTGGGAGTTGGGATACCCAACTCGGGTAACGAGTGGTAGCTCGACCTTGCGAGGTGAGATAGGTGCTAGCATTCTCTAGTATTGTGTGCGTGGCCCTTTGCGGCTCGGGGGGCTCAGGGGGAGGAAGAGTACCCCTAGCGTTGGATGGAAGGTACCGGTGAGGTCTCATGGGTCGGCAATTCGAAGTTGGATGAAGTGCGAGCGCAAGACAATCACTTCCGATTCTTCACATTTGGCTACGATAAGCATGTGCATAATTTTTATTAAATATTATCTCAATTTCTTTTTCATTCATTTCTTTATTGTCGAAAGCTCGCTTGAGTAGATGTTGTTAAAAGGAAAATACTCGTTTAGTTATGCATATGAATTTTCATATGGGTGATAGTGCACTGTGTGAAATTGCAAAAGGGTCACTAAATTTATGTTTCTAAGATTTGATTTATTACTACGTTTATTGTAGTTTTCAGTTCTGGTTGGGATTATTACTGCGTTGTATTATTACTAAGGAAGACTGCATTTTTCTCTCGGGCTATTATTTTATTTCACTCTGCATTTTTATTGTTTTTAATACAAGGAATTGTGTTTTTATCTTCTGTTCATTTATCCTTTAAGTTACTAGTCCATGCCTGAGAAGTCGGCCAGGAGCCGAATTGACTGTCTTTCACTTCAGTGTTAAAGATTTAGATTCAATGCCCTGCTTTCCTGTGCATGGATAATAAGTGTAGGATAATTTCTCTGCCAACAATTTCCTTATTGTGTACAACAAAAATACTTCTTTATTGATCTGCGATTCTGGTTGCTTTATTCAACCAATTTCATTTTTTATTGCCCAACAAATTCCTTATTGTGTACAATGAAAATACTCTTTATTTCTCTGTGATTTATGTTTTTTTATTATGGGTCGTTCCTTTTCTGAATATATGACGTTTCGTTGGTATTTGTTATATGATGTTTTATAGTATGCGTATTCATATTTCCTTGCTAAAAATACAATGAATCAACGCTATTTGTATGAATATTTATGTGTAATAAATTTTACAAATGTGAATTATGGAACTTCTGTACATCTTTAATATTATTGAAAGGAAAATAAATTCCTTCTACATTATGAAATTTCTACGAGCCTTATTGATCAATGATGTTTTACTCTCCACGTAATTATTATCAGAAACAAGGTTATTTGGTCGTTCATGTTAGTTCAATGGTTGAATTCCGTATTCAGATAGTTATAATTTGAGTGTCAAGGAGAATTGGTCTTACCAACATGAATAATCTCTGAATTTTTGAATGTTTAATCTCTACATTTTTGAATGATTAATCTCCATGTTTTTGAATGATTAATCTCCGCATTTTTGAATGATTAATCTCCACATTTTGAATGATTAATCTCTACATTTTTGAATGATTAATCTCTGCATTTTTGAATGATTAATCTTCGCATTTTTTAATGATTAACCTCTACATTTTTATTGGCAGAACCAAGGCCTATTATTTGTGTAAATTCTTGGGGATACTAACTGTCATCCTCTACGTTTTTATTGGTAGAATCAATGCCTACGATTTGTGTAAATCCTTGGGGATACTAACTGTCATCCTCTACGTTTTTATTGGCAGAATCAATGTCTGTGATTTGTGTAAATCCTTGGGGATACTCACTGTTATCCTATACGTTTTTATTGGTAGAATCAATGCCTACGATTTGTGTAAATCCTTGGGTATACTAACTGCCATCCTCTACGTTTTTATTGGAAGAATCAATGCTTGGGATTTGTGTAAATTGTTGGGGATACTAACTGTCATCCTCTATGTTTTTATTGACAGTACCACTGCTTGTGATTTGTGTAATTTCCTTGGATATTAACTATCATTTACCTCTGCATGTTAACTACTGGACCACGACTCCTCCTCATCCCATTTTCCTTTATCGTTATGTCAAATAACGGCCCATGGAATCATTGACTACCAGTGTTACCTTGGCTCGTTGTGAAAAGGAAAAATCATTTTTATTGCCAGGGAATCGTCGGTATCTGCACCTTCTTTTTCATTCCAACTAATTCCGTGTTGGATTTTATCGCATCACCTTCCTCAGGATTTCATGCTACTCTCATTGGATCGCTCCCTGTATCAAGAAACATTTCTTAAATGTTTCCCTCCACAATTTTTCTTACGAAGTAATGAAGTTTAAGTGATTTACTATGGCCATTGAAATGAGATAATGTTACTTATTTTTAATAATGGTGATTGATATCTCTAATAATTTTAAATAGTCTAAATTTAACTTAAGACAATATTAAGGAAACTTGGTTTCTCATTACCTTCAAATAATTAGTTATTAATAATATTATCAAGATTATTACTAAATCTATCGAGATTCATGTCATGAAGATGTCAAATCACAATGGTTTATTTGATTTGTTTAGAAGATAAACCAAGCCAGGAAATATTACTTAGATACGCCAATATAAGGTGACAAATACTTAAGTTATTGTCGTTTATGTTTTGTAGTTATAAAAAACCAAGCAATGTAATAAGAGAGATAGCATTTTTATCAAAGGATTTAATGGGTATTCATTATTCCATTGACAATTATATATGATACCTAATATAGGAAGGGATAAAGGATAGGAAGGGACATAGGAAATTAAGGGCGTGACGACAAGGTTCTATTGGAGGGTAATCTATTGATTGCAGAAGATAGATGGATGTTTTACCAGTGTAGTATTTTAGTCTTTTCTTATTTAAATTTCCAAGTCGAATGAATGTAGTTATTGTTACATGGACTTGATGTTTGTTGGGTGTGTGTTATATTCTTTGCATGTGTGTGTGTGTGGGTGCGTCAGATACGACAACTGCGTCTGATGATCCCTTCATCTAGGGCTCTGCCGTGTGCGACAGGCACTTTCCTAGGGGGGTCCCAGGGGGGGGGCAGGTATGCCCCCCCTGGTTACGCGTAGCGTTCGGCACCGGGTGGTAGTCCGGGGCAACGCCCCGAAATTTTTTTTTTGGGCAGTTTTTTTGCTATTTTTAGCTGATTTGTAAATTAATCCCGGATTAAGGGATTAGGGTTTTGGTATCTACGGAATACCTAAAAACATTGTATATATTGTATGGCAAATGGTGAAATTCGATATAATGAAAATAAGAAAGGTTTTCC
>ML793295.1:0-17945 GCA_009831015.1 Picea engelmannii | reverse complement strand
TGAGTAGGTATATGTCAAAACCTGGGAAGGAGCATTGGACAACAACAAAGAGGGTCTTCAGGTATCTTCGTGGCACCACCAGTTATGGATTGTGCTACCAAGGAAGGCCGGGATTAGACAGAGTGGTGGACATACATGGCTTTTTTGATGCAGACTGGGCTGGGGATTTGGATCGCAAAAGATCTACAAGTGGGTATGTATTTAACCTATTTGGAGGAGAAATCAGTTGGATGAGAAATATACAAGCTATAGTGGCACTCTCAACTACAGAAGCTGAATACATGGCAGCCACACATGCAAGCAAGGAAGCAGTATGGTTACAAAGATTGTGTTCAGGTATTGGGTTGGTACAACAAGCAGTGAGATTATATTGTGACAGTCAGAGTGCAATATTCCTGGCAAAGAACCCAGCTTATCATTCAAAGACAAAGCATATTGATGTTCAATATCACTTTGTGAGAGACATGGTTGAGGAAAAGAAGGTGTTGCTGGAAAAGGTTGACACTTTGAAGAATGCTGCAGATTCATTGACAAAGTCTGTGAGCACAGAAAATTTCTCTTGATGTAGAGGAACAATGGGCATTGCTGCCCTGGATTGTTGAATTTATAATCCCCTGGACCCCTGGATGCAAAGAAAACAACAAGTGGGAGAATGTTGGGTGTGTGTTATATTCTTTGCATATGTGTGTGTGTGTGGGTGCGTCAGATACGACAACTGCGTTTGATNTAGCCCGGGGCAACGCCCCCAAATTTTTTTTTTGGGCGGTTTTTTGCTATTTTTAGTTGATTTTGCTATTTTTAGCTGATTTGTAAATTAATCCCGGATTAAGGGATTAGGGTTTTGGTATATACGGAATACCTAAAAACATTTTATATATTGTATG
The DNA here is from genome assembly GCA_009831015.1 of Picea engelmannii. Taxonomy (NCBI): domain Eukaryota; kingdom Viridiplantae; phylum Streptophyta; class Pinopsida; order Pinales; family Pinaceae; genus Picea; species Picea engelmannii. Next base: position 17,061 of record ML793295.1, on the reverse strand, counting down.
GCGAATGGTGAAATTCGATATAATGAAAATAAGAAAGGTTTTCTCGGTTGAGGGTTTCCGGTAAAAATCTCCGTGTAATCTGTGTATGAGCCATTGATTAATTTTTGTATTGCTTAAGAATCTATATGCATTGCTTTACTTCGCAGGTTTAAAACTTACAATGTTCACATGATTAATTAAAAGACCTAGAAGGTCTATCACTTCTCACACCTAGGATTCTATTTAATGATTAATTGATTAAATAGCGTGCCCGGAATTTAAATAGAATTGTGCCTCAATTTGTTTTTCTAGATAGATTGTGTATGTCATCTATCTTGCATGCTCTTAAATTTAATGATAAATAAAGTACTGTTTAAACATTAGATTTATGTGGTGGTGCGTGACGAAGGGCCACTATTGATCGGTTTTTGTTTGTATATTGTGCGCCATGCAAATGTTGATTCATTGAATACTATTTCACGCTCACATTGAAGGTTGGTGTTACACATGTCGGTTGGTGTAATTGCATTTGGTTGTTTGTATGTTGTCTATTGCCTTATTTTGCGCACATTGTGTTCATCATCAAGCTGTGATGCTTAACTGTTGTCATTGTTACTTTCCTGCTAAAAGCAAAAAGAACAAAAAAAAAATTGCACTTATTATGCATCGTATGTAGTTGTAATGACATGGGACGTTACAAACTTCCAAAACTTCTAGAAATTATAATATTCATCCGTTAGATTCAAAACTATAGTCATAAGAAAATAGATTTTCTATAGATTGTTGCAATATATTTTGTTTGTCAAAAACAAAAGTTTAATAATAGATACATGGTTGGGGGAAAAAATAACTCATTATCATTCCTTTCATTTTTAAGGAACATACTGTGAAAACATTGGAAAATTGACATATCAAATATCAATAAAAATAATTTGAAAAATAGTTAGTAGAAGGCTAGCAAAATTCTTCACAAGTTTTGTTTTTACTGTAAAGTGAAACTCTAAATAAAAAAATACTTTGTATACTAGAAATTGAAGAACTTGTGAAAATATAGTTTTTTTTTTCTAATAAAACAAGCAAAATGGACACCCATCTTCATCATTTTACCCTGTGACAAGTTAAATTTAAAATTCAAAATTGAAGTGAACCAATAGGTTCACGTCAATATGCATAAGGGATTAAATAAATTGAGGAGATGGACTTCACATTCGAAGATGCCCAATTCTCTATAGAACAAATGGACTTAGCTTATAAATCTTGGGTGCATGACAATCATAACCAAATTGAGGAACTAATTGCATCAATTGAAAAGACAAAATGGAAATTGGAGGAGTTGAAGAGGGATTATAAATTAGAATAATTTATTCAAGTTACATTGAAGCTATTGGTTGTTGTATATCTTTAATAGAGAGTGAATTAATATTTTCAATATTTGAACAAGATTCCCATGGTCTCCATGTTATTAGTATAGGTGATGGGGATAGGGACTTTTGTCCATTGAAGTGAAACGACTAGTTTTCTTCAATCTAGAAGCTTCTAATAACAATGAATTCAAAGTAAATAAATCATGTGAAAAAAACCAATCCCTCCCCAACGAGGTACATACCCTATAATGTAAATAAGAAGAGGAGGTTAACAAGGCAAATCAATTCAAAAGACAACTTCAAGGACCAATTAAACAAATTTGTGACTTACAAGTAAAGGATTAAACATCAATTCTCCGAGACATTATAATCCTATTCAATGAGTCACAACAACAAAGTTACGTTGATTTAGCAGAAAAAATTAGAGATTTGAAAACAGATCCTTATCCACAAAGATGAAGAAACTGTGCAAACCCAAAGGAAATTGGAGTACCAATTAGATATAGAAGTTAATCAATTTCAAGAATAGATAAAACAAATACAACAACAAAATAGAAATATTACAAATTCTCACAAAAGAGAGACTGAAAATATTAGTAAAAAAGTATCATCTAGAGAATATGAAATTTCTCATTTGAGAAATCATAATAAAACTCTACTTGCAAGAATGAAGAAGTCGAAGAGTGAGAAGCAGACACAACCAAAACTCAAACCATGGATAAGCGTACTAACACTGACTCAATACACATGGAATAACATAGTGTTTTCATTAATGAAGTATTATCAGTAGAAGAACTTCCCACACTTTATAATTCTTTATATATTATTTTTACACCAATATTTGACTTGGTTTTAAAATAATGATTGAGTTTATATTTTAGCTTTCACACTAGGTTATTTTTTCTCTTAGACTTTTCATTTTTCTATTGATTGAAACTAAGGGATTAATTTTATAACCCTTTAATTGAAACTTGGAATATATGTTTGATAATAATATTTGACCTTCTTAAGAATATATTTTAAGAATGTAAATACTTTCACCCTTTATTTACTTTAAAATTAAATATCTTATAAATTTTAATATTTCCACCTTTTATATCCTTTTAATACTCCTACATTTTACCAATATTTTCAAGGTATTCATTTTTCAATTACAAATTTTCATATTATTCAAGTTACCAATAAAAATTAAGTGACTTCTTATAAAAATTATCCTACATGTAAAGATAGATTTATATATGTTTTTTATTTTGTGAAAAAATGAATGCTTATATCATAAATGTTGACTTTTTCCTAGTAATGATCTCAATACCCTTTATGTAAACTAGAGTGAGGACTCCTACAATCCCCATGGGATAACATAGTTGGTGAGACACACACACACTCCTTTGGTACAAGGGGAGGTCAAGAGTTCAAGCCTTGTGTCCTTGGGGTTGGAGTTTAACACCGTTACCATCCACCAACGTGGGGAAGTATTGGTGAGTTTCTCACACCTATTTTCTCTGGTGAAAAAAGAGTGAGGACTCCTACTCAATATTTTTCTTCACAATCCTAATAGTTCAATATAGCCTTCCTTTAAGTATGAAATCTTTTGATTGACTTATACTTCTCATTTGTACTTTAAAGTACTTGGAAACTTTCCTTTTTCATTACATTTTCTTACTATGTACGTGGTGATTCACTTTATTTATGCCAATTATGAAACCTTTGTTTGGATTAATACTTTTTTGAGGTGCACTTTAAAAGCACTCATAAACTTTCCTTTTTAATTACCTTTTCTTACTATGTATGTGACAATTCACTTTACTTAAGCCAACTATGGAATCTTTTGATTTTGTATTATTTCTTATTATGGGAGTAAAGAGTGGATCACAAGCCTTGAGTTATCCCAAAAACTTTCTTTTCTCTTTTTCTCCTCTCCTTTGTTTTCTTTTTAAAGACCACTCACAAAATAAATATGACCACAGAACAACCACTCTCATACCAATTGAAGTGAACCTAGTGGTTCACTTCATGAGAACATCATGAAAGCATAAGGTAATTTCATATATCCATGTTATATAATAATTACGCCGAAGGCGTTATTTAACGAGAGGTTCCTCTCTTACCTTTCGTTGTCTTTCTAGGGAAAATTAGAACCTGCCACCTATCTGTCAGATTTGTCAAATATTCTCCCTCCATGCACCTTCTTCCTCATCGACTTTGTCGCGAACAATGGCGTAATTGATATTCCATAGATTATAGATGGGAGAGATTTCATGGATTTTGCCTTCATGCCAGTATTAGCCTATCTGGTGGCCATATGATTGTGCCATGAACTACAAATGTTTTCCCTTGGAACAACTGAAGCCAACCCAATGAAAGATATGACTGTGCATAACAATGCAAGGAGAGTAAGTATCATGCATTCACTCATATGAGGACTCATCACTACCTGCGAAATTTCATATGAAATATCCATTGGTGGTAGCGTATGGCTAGAAGCCTGTGAAACCATTCTTCCCTCACTAGCCTTAAAAATCCCAAATTCTATAGTGTTTGCTGCTAAATGTAGCATAAAAGAATTTTCAGAGAGGGCAATTATTTCACTCCAATTGAAAACCAATATGAGAAATGCAATACAATGGTCGGGACAGAGTCGGTGCTTGACTATTTCGTGGTGAAGAAAACTCTTTAAGGATATTGGATCTAGACTCTTGTAGAATTCAATAGTGAAAAAGAAAATTTGAATAAACAAAGAATTTATGGAATACAAAACATGGAGACACTTCATCTATTTAGATCAGATACTCCAGCCAAAGCTTATCCACATCATTTTCAAATGTTTCTCACTAGTATAATAAAAAACAAAGTATTAGAGTAATCGAGTCTAGGCCCCTTCCAGACAAGCATAATCTTCTATAATTCCGTATGGTTTTTCGAATCGGCTCTGTGTGAAAAAATGCAAAAAGAAAAGCATTCTTGTGGGAGACCTTATCATTAAATGCTTGTGTAGCGTATCTAGAACTGGTAAGTTAGTAGTCGAGGGGCCAACACATCCTACTTCATGTGTGACCTGTCTCTAGAGAATTATCCAGGGATATTATCCTCATCCCGTATAATACAAATAAGTGTCACCATCTAATTTTATCCATATTGAAGATCTCTAATTCAATATTAGATTGTACAAAAGATTTCCAATCATTTTTATTGTATATTCCAAATATCTAAAGGAGTTGTATTTGATCTCGACATTACTGTTGTAAATGGTATGTGTTCCTACCTAATTAAATATTTAAATTGAATTTAAAATCATTATGTTTGACATTTTTTTTGAAAATATCCTAGTCTATTCCACAATATCCTCAACCTTCACTATATCCACAATGATGCATTCACTAGAGATAACATGCCCTAAGTAATGAATCCTCGATTGATAAAAGGATCATTTCGATAGTCTCCCGTATAATTTGTTTTCTCGTAAACACTGTAGTACCAAGCGCAAATGTTCATCATGTTCTTCTATCGTCCGAGAATATAACAATATGTCATGAATGAATACTTGAATAAAGTTGTCCATATTCACAGAACACCCCATTCATCAAGCTCATGAATACCCCCAGGGAATTTGTCATTCCAAACAGTAAAATGATAAACTCGTAATGTCTGAACCTTGTCTTGAATGCGGTCTTAGGAATGTCTTCCTCTTTGATCCATAATTTGAGATATCCTGATCTCAAGTCGATCTTTGAAAACACAACCATGCCTTTTATTTGGTCAAAAAAATAATCTATTCTTGGAAATAGATACTGGTTCTTAATTGTTGCCTTGTTCAGTTGATGGTAGTCAATACAGAGTCTCCATGACCCATCCTTCCTTCTTATGAAAATAACAGGCGCACCCCAAGGTGACACACTTAGAAGTATAAATTCTAGGTCCAACAACTCCTTCAGTTTCATTTTCAAATACTGTAACTTAGGTGTCGACATCCCATAAGGAGTTCTTGCTATCGATTCAGTTCCAGGTTTCAGGTCGATTGTAAACTCCAATTCTCTTTCGGGCGGAAAACACGATAACTCTTTTGGAAACACATCAGAAAACTCTCATACTACCGGAAGGTTTTCTAACCCTTATGCCTCGCCCTTGTCATTTAGCACTAAGATTTCATATATCTTGCATCCTTTGTGCATGATCTTTTGCAGTTGTAGGGAAGAAACGAACCTCAAGTACACTCCCTGGTTTCTTCCTACGATCACTCTTATCTATCCCTCATTGTTAGTCAAAATCAACCACTTCGTCTTACATTTGAGTATCGCATCATGTGATTCTAACCAGTCCATATCAATCACGACGTCATACGATCCTAAGATCATGCTGTACATGTCAAAATTCATTATAAAATATCCCAAGTTAATGCGATAGTCTGAAACCCTTCCTCCAACCTTCTGTTTGGAACTTAAAGCCATTTCCATGTACCTAAACGGATCTTGCTCGACTACCTTTACCTTAATTCTTTTCAACGTTGCATTAGAAATAAATCTCTTTGTAGCACCGAGATCTATCAAAATACTAAAATTTTGGTCGACGATGGTACCTATCGTCTCAAGTACAATGGACTGGTGCTCTACCTGGAGGTTATTCACTGCTGCATGAATCCGGTGGGCCTTTCCCAAATCTGCAACTCTAGTGTGTCCGACTGACCCGACTACTTTGGCCCTCTCAACTGGACAATATCGCTGGTAATGTAGCTCTCCACATGTCCAACATCCAGTCTTTGTTCCAGTACTCTTGGTCCCCGAAGTAGAAGCTACTGGCATACCAACCTGAAACCCTGGTTTGTTCTACTGAACATGCTTAAACTGTTTCTGTTGTGGGCGACATTGTTGTTGATGTTGTGGTCCTCTATAGGGAGTCCTCTATTGAGTCATCGATCATCGTGAACGTGGATCCTCTTAATGTATCTTGATACCCTGATTGATGTTTGGCTATTTTATGATGTTGTTGCACACCTACCATTGTATGTCCAGTCGGTCTTTCAAGAGTCCTTTCGTGACCCCTGCTGGTCAGCTCTTTCTTTGCTATGTGGGCCTTCTGGACTGCGTCGTGCAATGTCTATGGCATTAGGATCCTCACCATCGCAAGTATGTTGAATTTAAGGCCAAACATGAACTTGTTGACCTTAAGATTATAAATGCTCAGATGTGGAGCATACCTAAGAAACTCCATGAATCGGGCCTCATACTCTGGAACCGTAATACCACCATGTCGTAAGGCATTGAACTCATTGAGCTAGCACTCAATGAATTCCTCTGATAAATACCTCTCCCAAAACCGCTCTTCGAATAGTTCCCATGACATGTCTTATAAGGACATGTTCAGTTGTGGTAGGAGCGTCTTCCATAATAGACGAGCGCTCCCCTTCAGCTAAAATACCACCATGCGGACCTTCATGTTGGAGGTTTAGTCACGAAGCATAAAACACATCACCATGTTCTCCAACCAATCCTCGGTGGCTAAGCCATCCATGTCACCCATGAACTTGGGAAACTTAACCTTCTTGAGTTCTCTGTGAATGATACCACTTCCAATTGGAGCACACTATGGACTCTCAGGGGGTACAGGCACCCTGGATTCATCTCTATCTAGTCAATTAATCAAGGCCTCTGACATCCTCTAGAAGGACCTCATCAACCCAACCACATCCCCCACAATAATCTGGTCCTGTCCAATGACTTGTTATTCTCCTTGGGGGCTATACCCCTTTGGCGTGGATGCTACTGGAGGCATCACACATATGCCCCTATCACCACACCGTCTACCTCCACGACGTCCTCTAACCCTAATTACATGCATGGAAAATTTCAAGTTTAGTTAGCTATAAGTTACTAATCAAGTGATTAATACAGTGGAAGGTGTAATGATCCCAATTCACAGGGTTAAACCTGCTCTAATACCATATGTAACGACCCCTTCATTACGACAACAAATAGCGATGTACAGCGGGTAAAGTTTTTTTTTTTTTTTTTGCATTAGGATATGAAAGTCGTTACAACATAATAAACAACATCACAAATGATACATAATCGTAACTAAAATGACACAAAATAATTGCATTAACATAACTAAAAGTGGCACAATCAACACCTAAACAATGAATCAATCAACACATCATCATTACTAATAGCCACACTTAATCAACACATCATCATAATAAATAACGACACAATCAACACATTATGATCGACTGAAGAAATATACAATTGAATGATCAACCATGTCATTGAGCATTAAAATAACTACCCACCCAACCTACCATGCATGGTTAGGACCTCTAGGACACATAAGCAACACTCAAGCCCAAGATTCATTCGATTGATTTTGACCACTTAAGGTCTCAGGGCTGGAAACTGTTCTGAGGAACAAACAGGGATCTAAATACCACTAATACAATCAAGACGAAATCCAATTAGATCAACTATCAATATCACTTATCCAGTAATCATGGAGCAAGAGTAATATAATTACTAAATCAATCAACATCATTATTATTTTAATGGAGCAAGAGAATGTAATTATTTAATCCATCATACATCAAAAAATTTAATGGTGCAATATTAATAGTTATTAAATCAACATATATCAACAATAATTAATGACGTAATAGTAATCTAGTTCTAATCAACCATGCATCATCAATATCTAATGACGCAATAGTAATCTAGTTATTTAATCCATCATCCATCAACAAATTTACTGGCACAATAGTAATATTTATTAAATCTACATACATCAACAATGTTAATGGCACAATGGGAGATTTTACAACAAAACATACATCAAGTAGTTGACACAACTATCGCCTAGGAGGCATTCTAACTATAGTCCAACTGCAATTACATATATCAATATAATAGACACAATCACCATCTATGGAACCTTCCAACGATGGTTGTACTATAACTAACATTTATCAATGATTGATGCAATTAGCGCCTATGATCAATCCAAAAATAATTCAACTTTAGTAATACAAATAACACTCAATCTCTAGGTGCATTAATCATTAATATGAAACCCATAAGGTTCTCTACCATCATAAATTCACTTAACATTTTGGTGATGTAATGCCAATACACCTTTCCCATCTATATATGAAAACAATTCAAATTTATCAAGTGGATTCCTTAAGGCGTAGAAATTATTGCCTAAACATGATATAGTGAAGGAGATTATGATAAACATATTATAATTATTCTATAATAATTGTTACCCATAAATGAATGAAATAGCATTCACATAAGAAATTATATATAATTGTTAGAGACAATAATTAAAGGCACATCTTTTTATTTTCCATTCCTTACTAATATATTAAATTATAATTTACATTAAGAAGAACTGCATGAGTCCTTTAATAGCTATTAAGCCTTATACAAATGCACATCCCTTATATGAGGGGAGATTTTAAATAAACAACAAGCCCAATAATAAATTTAAAAGCTTATCCCACTACTAGATTAACTTGATAACTACCTTCCATGACCTATATAAGAAACTCATACCTTATCGTCCATTTTTAGATTTAAGATAGCAAGCCAATAACCTTATTACTTTTCACACTTAAGGTACCTAAAGCACTCCAAGGGAAGAAGAAATAGCCTTGACTCCACTCAGATTGAGAGTGAGTTTTATTTTCGGGACTAGTAGTTATTCTCCAGTATGTGCATGCTATAATTATAATAAAAAGAGTGCCCTCAAGCACGGAAGCAAGGTTCCTAAAAAACAAGGCGAATTTCCTCAAGTAATGAATTGTTCCTTGAAATTTTTCAATAGATTAACCTATCTCAACACAAAAACATTTGAAAACAATCTCGAGGTTCCTCTTCAATGCACAGTATAAGGTTTATATCTTGATCGGTCTCTTCACATATAAGCAACCGTGAAAGAGATATTTTTCAAGTGTATGGAAGTTGCCTGACATATCGCCTTGGAGCTTGAGGTTTAGATTTAAAAACATTCTTACTGTCAACCATATCAATACCTTTCCCAATCACAAATTCAATCAATAATCCGTGCAGGCCTTAAGGAAGGTAATACATAAATTATGTCTTGGAGATTATCACCATCGTTCACTTGGTCTGAATATTCAATAATTCATCTAAGTGCAAATTCAACGTGATTGGAAATTCCTAAATGTTGTCAAAATAAATATAGCACAATTTTGTATATACAAGGTCATTATAATACATCCTCATTCATAGTCTATATAATAACTAAACGATGTAAAATACCGTAACCGGAGTACCAGTTTTAAAATATTAGCGGTTCTATAAAGGTAGCATTTTTAAAATTTGATAAATCCAGAAGGTATGATCAACCGGTAGCTATCGTGTAGTGGTTATGTCCCAATATGTATTATGGGTGTACACAACATAGATTGCCAAAACCAATAGATTTACTTCTATTCGTTCCAAGTAATATTTTTCTCTTTAATGTGCTGCACCTGCACAAGTTGATCCCACCACATGGATGTATTTCCTTTCAGTTGATACATTGCAATTCTTCCTTCTGCATGAGAGGAATAATTCTGCAGTTGGAAATATTTCCTCATGCCAAGCAACCATGTCTTGGCATCTTCCTCCTTCTTGTTCTTTCCATCAAATGTAGATGGTTTAATCTTTTTCATTTCACCCTTCATTTCATCCACTCCAGATCTCCTATGATTTCTGGTAGGAGATGGGCTTGAACTACCATGTGCCCTCCTCTTGGAGTGCCCTTGGGAGCGATGATGGTATCTGCCAACACTCCTTGATTTCCTTTTTCCATCAGGAGACCCATGACTTCCTGATTTATTGGAGTCACTCTCCTTATCCAATTTCTTTTCTATCCTTTCCAAACTCTGTATCAACTTTATGTTGAATTCTCCCTGTTGTTCCCTGGCTTTCATGAGCTTTCTATTATATGCTCGGTGAGTCTGGACATCTTTCTGCAATATTTAAATGATTTTCATCAAGTCTCCTTCCTTATCTATATCTTCTCCATGCCCATTGGAGTTTGATCCTTCAACTCCCAAATGGACATACATTCCTCTAGATTCATTCTCTGAACTGGAACCATTATGTGCCTCCTCCATTTCTCTGCACTAAGCAACAATTTGGTTCGGTTCTGACAATCGTTAACTCTACAAACACAATGTGAAATCAACTGAAATTTGTTAGGCCATCAGTCCTTAACAAATTCCATAGTATTTATAAACCAATCCGATTGAAGAAAACTTTAACATTTCATTCTAAAATTCTCGAGCAATCAAGAATCCCCACAGATCTTTTCTTTCTGAACTCTTCTCTATTCTTCAATAATTTTTTTTTTTTGGTACTAGCCCCTTTCTCTTAGCCCCCAACCCATGTGACCATAGGTTGTGGCCAAGTGCTAGATCGATAGGCACTTATTCAGGACTTCGGGCCTCTGGATTCTACAGTTTTCAAAGAACACCATAACAAATCTCTCAGAGTTCTGGATTATCGAACTCATGAAGTAGGGTGGATCAACAATCCACGACTACCCAACATCCAATGACTGACACCCACTGTGGAACTTCAGGCATCTGAGCTCCGAGACTTTGGAGCTTCGGGACTTTAGAGGATTTCACATCTGCACAGCCCCAACACCCCAAACCGTTAGTCTCTAAACACTTCCATGTTACCTTTGGTGACATCATTACGTCTCGTCACCTCGGCATTACGAAAATTTTGAAAGTTCTTCCTTTCGTTCCCTTATGAAATATTATTCTGAAGTGTTGAGTCTCCAGACTTCACAACTGGCGCCACACATCTATTGGACCCATGGTTTCCATATTTGAACTAAGATACCAAATAGTCACATCACTTAACTCCTTTCAAATTGTGGCGGCATGCATCCGTGGTTTGAAGTAACCCACCTTTCATCTCGCAATTCCTCTGACGCTGACACATAACCCCCTTGGTAAAACCGTGGTTTGGATTACGGGACCACTCTGAGAAATTATTCCCGTGCAATTTGGGTCCTTGCAATTCCTCCTGGCCTTCGATCTAGATGTATCATGATCAACGCTAATGTGGGCCCGCAGACCTTTAACTATGTTATTCAACCTCAGGGCCCACATAATACAGCTATCAACATTCTGTGTTGGGGCACGTGGCAGGTATAGAAGAGGTCTACGTCACCTCCAAGTGATTTCATCATGAGTCACCACTTCGGCTCTTCGGGATTCAAAGCTTCAGACTTCGGGAGTTCTTCCCTCAGCACACACTAATTCTCCCGAATGTCGAAATCCTGAACAAGCCAATTTTCTAACACAGGTCCCTTTTGATGGACGATCCAGATTATTCTAGACTTCAGAGCTTCAAGAGTTATCTATCCTTCATACCGCACCATAAATTCCACCCTTGTCTTGATCCAACGATTATGGTCCAACTTTATCCCAATCCAACAGTCGAGCTCTTCTCCTTAGATCTATGGTGTAGATCTACTTTGGGGACTTCGAGATTCGAGAGTTTCAACCTCTCCACACTCGTATTCTCCTGAAGTGATTTTACCCTAAGTCCACATATTTCTTCCACGTATTCTCTCTCTCAGATTGATGGCACAGGCGAACTTTGTTACTCTACGAATTTCCAAAGGAACTCATGGCTAACCGCCTCACAACTTTTCCAGATTTGACGATCGGGAATTGTCCTTGTTCTCCTGAACAGATTCCAGTGGCCCCTTTACTCTGCGACCCAATACCACATCTTTCGTGGTTTTATATAATACTTCTACACCTCCCGAGCTTCATTTCTCGAACCCCTTTATCCTTAGAGGGTTGCTTCGACACTTAGTCGACTTTCGTATCTGTGCACTTCTTGCAAAAGATCTTCGCATCCCTTCATGAGAAAACTCAAGATATTTCTCTCAATAGTTTTTTGAGTCAAAGACTCTGTCGACACACTCCTTGCACCCAGGGATGCTCTGAACCTCGAATTTTGTCCCTTTCGACAATAATTCACTCTAAAATCTTTGTCTCGTTAACCACTAACATGGCCCATCCAAGCTCAGTGTCGAAACCATGGCTCTGATACCAATTTGTAACATCCCCAGCCATACACAGGTTGGGAAACACCACTACTTGGACACTTCACTTAGTTGTGATACCAATTTGTAACGTCCCCAACCATACACAGGCCGAGAAATGTCACAGAGGAACATACACATATATATAACATTCATTTCTAATGAATTTAAAATAAATAACACAAAATTAATGCTACCATACATACTCAAATGGAATTGACAATAAGTCCTACATGCAATGGAACACATAATAACGTTTCAAGAATCACAGACATGCATAACATACATAATTAAGCACGGAAATGATACTTATCTTTTAACTGGAGAAAAATCGCCAACTGCGTGCAGACCTTCCACGAACCTCTCAGCCTTAGACCACACTTCTCATCACTCTCATCAGTGGGTCACCCCTGATCTAGGACTAAACTCCACCGGGAAAGGGATTCCTAGGCTAGGTAAGGTCAACAGGAAAGTCACACAGTTTAAGAGGAGGTATTCTCTCCCAGGAGCCACTTACGCCCACTTCTCATAGACTCTCATTCCCCACATGTCCGTCCCACCCCAGGAGTATACACCTTCACTTTCACACAGTCCATCGACTGCTCCACCTCCCTTCCAGGGCTTCAAAAACAAGTTGAACCAGAATTCTCAGAGATCTATAGCATCTACAGGACTTCCTCCAGGAGAACTCACTCCCTCAGCACACTCTCTCACCTGGAGAGAGTTTCTCATAGGCATGACTACCTGTTTCTTCAACCACGGGCTTAACAACCTGCCTCTACAAACCACAATAGCTAAGTCGGGTAAGGAAAAGGATGTCTCAGTAATTATAGAGGTGCATAATGGCCACGGGTTCAGCAATGGCATAAATGGTTGGTTGTGTGCTTTCTCAGTGCGTGATTGAACTCGTGAGGAGAATCGGGGCAGACTGGTCTAGCATAGTGAAGATGATGAGAGCGTGAGAGCCAAAAACTTATCTATGCATGAACATAATACCTCTATGATTTCGTGAGTGTCCCCCGACAACAATAATTTCCTCCTTAAGTCTGTATGTGCCTGAGCTGACACCTATCGCTCATGAAGCACATTCCTTTCCCTTTGGAAGTTACCCATCTTCCCCCAAGGAAATTAGGATAAAAACATATCCTTTTAAACAAATTTTGGAATAATAATAAATTATTATTCTCTTAGGCTTAATCCCTTAGGCTTATCCCCTCTTTCCAAACTCTCATCCCCCTCTTCCTTACCCTGCCTAGTGGAGTATATTCCCCCATTCTATTTTATCGTGGTCGGTCTACATGCAACAATGTTTTTATATTAATAATATGAATATTTTCATGCAAAAAATAGGATCCTAGGATTTAACACCTAGTATCTCCGGTCTACTAACACATAAGCCTACCATCTTATAATTGCTCATCTCACCAACCTACAAAACATGTTTACAATTCATAATACAACTGGGGCTCGACCTAGGGATATTACATCTATCTAGTCGGTTAATCAAGGCTTATGACATCCTCTGCAAGGACCTCATCAACCCAACCACATCCCCCACAACAATCTTCTGCTGTCTAATGACTTGTTCTTCTCCTTTGGGGTTAGACCCCTCTCGTGTTGATGCTACTAGAGGCATCGCGCCTCTGCCCCTAGCACCATGTCGTCCTCTAACCATAATTACCTTCATGGAAAACTTCAAGTTTAGTTAGCGATAATTTACTAATCAAGTGATTAATATAATGGAAGGCATAATGATCCCAAGTCGCAGGTTTAAACCCACTCTTATACTATATGTAATGACCTCTCCATTATGACAACAAATAGCGATTTACAACAAGTAAATATTTTTATTTTATTTTATTTTTCATTAGGATATGAAACTCGTTACAACATAATAAACAACATTGCAAATGATACATCACCGTAACTAAAATGACACATAAGAATTGAATCAACATAACTAAAAGTGGCACATTCAACACCTAAACAACGACTCAATCAACACATCATCATAACTAATAACCGCACTTAATCAACACATCATCATAATAAATAACGACACAATCAACAAATCAAGATTGAATGAGGCAATATACAATTGAATGATCAACCATGTCATTGAGCATTAAAATAACTACCCGCCCAACCTACCTTGCATGGTTAGGACCTTGAGGACACATAAGCAACGCTCAAGCCTAGGATTCATTCGATTGATTTTAACCACTTAAGGTCTCAGGGATGGAGATTGTTTTGAGGAACAAGGAGGTATCTAAATCCCACTAATACAATCAAGACAAAATCCAATTAGATCAACTATCAATCTCACTTATCAAGTAATCATGGTGTAAGAATAATACAATTACGAAATCAATCAACATCATTATTGTTTTAATGGTGCAAGAGGATCTAATTATTTAATCCATCATACGTCAAACAATTTAATGACGCAATAGTAATAGTTATTAAATCAACATATATCAACAATAATTAATAACGCAATAGTAAACTAGTTCTAATCAATCATGCATCATCAATATCTAATGGCACAATAGTAATCTAGTTATTTAATCCATCATCCATCATCCATCAAAAAATTTAATGGCGCAATAGTAATAGTTATTAAATCAACATACATCGACAATGTTAATGGTGCAATGGAATATTCTACAACAAAACATACATCAAGTAGTTGACACAACTATCACCTAGGAAACACTCTAACTATAGTCCAATTTCCATTACATATATCAATATCATAGACACAATCACCATATATGGAACCTTCCAACGATGGTTCTAGTATAACTAACATTTATCAATGATTGATGCAATTAGCGCCTATGATCAATCCAAAAATAATTCAACTTTAGTAATACAAACAACGCTCAATCTCTAGGTGCATTAATCATTAAGATGAAACCCATAAGGTGCTCTGCCATCATAAATTCACTTAACATTTTGGTGATCTAATGCCAGTACACCTTGCCCATCTATACATGAAAATAGTTCAAATTTATCAAGTGGATTCCTTAAGGCGTAGAAATTATTACCTAAACATGATATAGTGAAGGCGATTATGATAAACATATTATAATTATTGTATAAGAATTGTTACCCATAAATGAATGAAATAACATTCACATAAGAAATTATATATAATTGTTAGAGACAATAATTAAAGGCACATATTATGGGTATGCACATGCTGTAATTATAATAAAAAGAGTGCCCTCAAGCACGGAAGGAAAATGAGCCAGAGATACGTTGAGTGGAAGTCTTTGAAAAAACGTAGATGGGATCTAGGAAAAAATTGTTGAGTGAGTTAAGGAAAAACACATAGTATACTAAGAAAATCTATTATGCAAATCCTAGCAAGAATCGAAGGGCGGATTTTGGAAACTTTGGAGGAAAAAACGCCGATAAGGTTATGAGGTTTGCCTGGCATAACCCAGGCAAGGGAAACATAGATCCAGACTGTAGCAAGGTTCCTAAAAAATAAGGCGAATTGCCTCAAGTAATGAATTGTTCCTTGAAATTTTTCAATAGATTAACCTATATCAACGCAACAATATTTGAAAACAATCTTGAGTTTCCTCTTCAATGCATAGTATATGATTTATATCTTGATCGGTCTCTTCACATACAAGCAACCATGAAAGCGATATTTTTCAAGTATATGGAAACTACCTGACATATCGCCTTGGATCTTGAGGTTTAGATTTAAAAAAATGCTTACTATCAACCATATAATTACCTTTCCCAATCACAGATTTAATCAATAATCTACACAGGACTTAAGGAAGGTAATGCATAAATTATGTCTTGGAGATTATCGCCATCGTTCACTTGGTATGAATATTCAATAATTCATCTAAGTGAAAATTCAACGGGATTGGAAATTCCTAAATGTTGTCATAAGAAATATAGCACAATTTTACATATACAAGGAAGGTCATTATAATACATCCTCATTCATATTCTATATCATAACTAAACAATGTAAAATACTGTAACCAGAGTACCGGCTTTAAAATATTAGCGACGCTCTAAAGGCAGTGTTTTTAAACTTTGATAAATCCACGAGGTCTAATCCACTGGTAGCTATCGTGTTGTATATTTGAATTATTGGCAAAATTATGTTATATTTGTTTTGAGGAATTTTCCCATAACTCATCCCCACTTGCACAATTAATTTGCTTTTTAATTAAAATAATTTAGAATTATATCCCCCTTACACTTGTCACCCTTTCCCCAATTTGCACAATTAAATCCACATTTTATTTTATTAAAATTCAATTTCCCTCACCCTTCTTAAAAGTGCTCCTTAAATAACTCATGGTTGTCTCTTTATTCCCCTTATTTCCAATTAATGAATGATGCCTTAATAAATATGAGTTGAGTTAAAATATGAATCTTCTCCTAGTTAGACTAGTGTTAACTAGACTCTAGATTCCTTTCTATGCGTACCCATTCTTTTAGCTTTATTCCATTCTTACCTTAAATTCCAATTTGGTAATTTCTTGCACATGTGAGTATTAAATCAATCTTTAAGTTTATTTTATTTTCCTTGATTTCTTAAATTGATTTACTCCATCCCCTCATTATTTAATTTATAATTTAGTTTTTAGCCTTCTTAGTAACTTAGACTCCG
>ML793294.1:186366-224546 GCA_009831015.1 Picea engelmannii | reverse complement strand
CATGAATAGGATTGTATATGTCCATTAATTTGAATGCATGTCTATTGATATGAATGCATGGATGTGTTTAATTCTTGAACATGAAATTGTACTTGTTATGCTTTGGATAATACCATTTTTAACTAGTTGTCTTCATCTTGAAGTTTATGCTATGTTGTTTACTTTGAATCATAGTTTTGAGTGGGTTGTATGCAACTCTTCATAATGAGCAAGTATGAAATGATCATATAGCAAGTGTGCAATAGTGTTATGTATGACATGGTATAATACATATTTTCTCTTGTTGTTAGCTACCATATGAAAGAGAGAAACATATTTTAGTTATGCCTTTGAAACTTATCATGTGAATGATTGTGAACTTTCATATAATAGACTAGTCTTAAGTCTAATATGGTAATATTAATATTAATATCAAAATTGCAGCCCAAAATAATTTTTTTTTTTTTTTAAATAAATTTGGGTCATTGCGTATGCGACGACAACTTCTATTGATGCCACGGTTTTGATATATAAACAACAAAAAGTTGTCGTCGCCTATGCGACGACAACTTCTATTGATGTCACGGTTTTTCTATATAAACAACAAAAAGTTGTCATCGCCTATGCGACGACAACTTCTATTGATGCCATGGTTTTGCTATATAAACAACAAAAATTTGTCATCATCTATGCGACAACAACTTCTATTGATGCCACGGTTTTGCTATATAAACAACAAAAAATTGTCTTCGCCTGGGAAACAACAACTTCTATTGATGCGACGGTTTTTCTATATAAACAACAAAAATTTGTCATCGCATGTACAAAGACAACTTCTATTGATGTGACGTTTTTGCTATATAAACAATGAAAATTTGTCGTCGCCTATGCGACGAAAAATTCTATTGATGCCACGGTTTTGCTATAAAAGTTGTTGTCGCAATTTAGACGAAATGTTGGTTTCACATTGTTTTCTTGTATTGTCTCTTTTGCGATGTTTGTTCAAGTTCATCGCAAATGCCACGTCACATAAAATGATGTTTCAGAGACTCCAGATTCGTCGCCATATCAACGACATAATGTCGAAACAGACGTCGCAAAATGACCCAAATATGCTAGTGGCTCTTTGTTGGGTTCGATCCCCATACCTTTGTTTCATTTTTTAACGAGCTTGATACAAAAATGATAACCATGATCGTAGTTATCATCTTGATCATGGCTTCCAAGAGGATAATACTCTGGAAGGAATACATGTCAAGGAACAAACTTCGATCATAGATTCCAAGAGATCTTCGTGAGATGGAAGAACAACACTCTGGAAGGAATACATATCGAGGGACATGATAGGGGTAAGGATATTGGGCTATAAAATCCCTATTGAAGAGAGAACCATGTCAACTATCGGATCTAAGTCAGAAGAAGGGAGAGATTCCTTCTCATTCGGAGTTGAATGCATGGAACAGATTGCCACATAATTGACCTGCGGTGGGGCAGATGACGTTGGCATAAAAGAAACATTCAGGGAATACTGATGGTTGACCATCATATGAGGGCCAATGAATGAAAGTTGGTCAATGGTCACTATGTGTCCATTATGAGGAAAAAACATCACTTGAAAGAGTGTGGACACAAAATATTTCATGGCGTAAACATAGTCTCGCACGAGGACGAAATTAAAGTCCAAGGGGTCATGGACTACCATCACATCAATGTAGACCATTTTTTCCTCCAAAGTAACAGGAAACTAAGGAAGGGTACCTAAAGGTTTACTAACCCTAATGTTAAAATCCAACATATTATGAGTCATCGGTGCAAACTGAGGTGAACCAAGATCTTTCCAAGCATTCGAGGATAGGATGCTAATAGAATCTCCTTCATCTATTATAGTGTTCAGAATATTCCTACCACAAACTTCGACTGTGATTTGGAAAGGAACGTAAGAAGGAAGAAGAGGTTCTATTAAAGCATTCCAATCAATGGTAATCACATTTCTTGGAGGGGGTGTCATTGGAACGGGTGGAATGCCCTCTTGTCCGGAGGAATCTGCAGTGACAAGAAAGACCTTAGCGACATCCTCACTCTTCAAAGGAGGACTGGGATCGATGGATGGGGATATCGAATCAAGCACTTGATGGACCGAATCGACCAAGGAGGTACTTCGATCGATCACTTGGGTTTTACTCTTCGATGAAAGAGTGGGATCAACCAATGACAGAATCATATAGACCACTTTAGAAACTAGGTCAACAGAGGATGAAACCAAATTGACCACTTGATCAACTACACTAATCGAGGAGGGAATCGGATTGACTAGTTCATCAACTAATGGCGGGTTGGGATAAATTTTACGGTAACCTGTTGGAATTTTTTGTTGGACATCAACAATATTTTTCAATAGATATGAAGCTTCATCCATATGGGGACAAAGGTAGGTGCAGTGCATCTCCTTACATAACAAGCAAGGAAATTTGACTTTACCCTTCTTATTACCAACCTAATTACTATTTGAGGGGTTATCACTAGCATGATTTGCAATGATTGATGACGTAGATTGAGAAGAAACCTGAGACCACACTTCTACGACCTTGGGAATACTAGGGCAATCCATGAGAAGGCGATCACCCTTGCAAAGCCTGCAAGGGAATTTGGGCTTGCAATTTTTCTTGTTAGACTTGATGACACCATAAACACTCCCAGAATGATGCCCATAGGTTAGATGATCACTTCCAACATGTCTTGCAGTGGTTGGAAGCTTTTCCTCTTTCTTATTTTTCTTCTTCTTAATCTTTCACTTCTTCTTCTTCTTGTCCACCTGGTTACTAGTTGTAGAGATTTCACTAAGTGAAGAGGAAGAAGAGGAAGAATACCCTATAGGCAAAGAAGGTGGAGGATCGACATGAGGTTGATGATCCTAAGGTGGAGTGTTTACATGCGAAGAAGTAAGAGCATTGACATTCATTGGAGTGGAAAACAACCAAACCGGTAAGCCAATTGTGAGACCAGGAAGAGTCAAAGTTGTGATGTAAGGTGGACCAACGTGTCCCGCAGAAGGAGAAAAAAACAAAATCCCTAGAAAAGGGATTCCTTCATTGGTATTCCCGGGAACAGACACCATAGATACAGAATCAACCTTAAGGTCCACTAAGAAAACAAACAGCATGCGCTAGAAAATCTAGGAAGCAAATGAAACAAACCAATAACTTCTCACAATGAACTCACTAATTGGTGATGAAATCCAACATTACGGGAACACGTGAGAAGGGGTTGGGATGAGCGGGCGAATAATTTACGTTGGTGACCTACTTAACATACTTATTGCCTAGTGAACTTACCCTTATGGTGAGAGTCGTGGGTGACCCTCCAAGGAGCCCAAGTGAGTTTGACCAACGTCTAACCAAGTACAGTGAAGACTCCCCTTCAATTTCACCTTGTATATAGACCCTAAGGATTATGGACACTAGGGTTACCAACTCGTAGTCAGCCTTTGGGTGGGTATTGTCGACATTCGGGTATGAAAGTATGGGTAGGATATCAAGTTCAAAATTCTTCAAGAAGATTGAGAATAAGAGGACAGGAAAAATCTCCATAGGACCCCGAATGGATTCAAGATTCACGAAGTTCCAATACCAAATGAAAATTTTCGATTCTCAAGAAGAACCCCCAATATACCAATGTTTCACTACGTTTGGTTAAGCCTCAAAGGGGTAATCTTCGTCGCTCTCCCGCACGTGACCTCATGTTTAGCCTCTATGTGAGAGGGGGGTCCCAGCTATACCTATATGAAAATTGGATTTTCTCTCCCTATCACAAGATTCTAAGTTGGTTTTAGTCGCTTTGGAGAGTTCACCTCACAGCCTATTCCAAAGCTCTATCCTAATCTGTTGTTGATGTACAATCCCCAAAAAGAAAAGTTACTAGATCATTTTTATTAAGCGCTTGGTTTTATGGTTGTCAGTTTACTCAAGGGTGCGGTAGTGAAACTGATGATGTGTAAAGGACTCGACTCCAAAAAGGTGCAGAGAATGATGCAATGCAATAATTCCTTTTGATGAAAGCTAGATAAAGTAGGGAGGGGAGTTCTTTACTCATTTATAATGACAACTAAGCACTCAACAACATGCAATCTTAATTTTCTTTTCAATGAAATGGATAACAATGTCAAATGATGAAATGAAGTTCTTGCAATATGAAAGAAAACAACGTTCCTAAGCTACTTTTGAAAACACGCCAACAAAATTATATACTTTCTCTTTTTATTTTCAAGTAAATGCAATTTGAAAGGAATTCCTTCTATTTCTTTTCTTTCAATCTACAATGTGTAATGCACTGAAAATTAGATAAGAATGAAGAAAGCAAAGATTCCAAAGTTAAAAACGCAAAACGCAAGGCTTCAAAATTGAAAAAGAGTCTTCCAAATGACTGAAAAGAAATCAACACTCAAAACAATCAAAGAAAGAGTGGGAAAACAATCAAAGCGAATTTTATCCAAACAATCTCTCAAGGAGATGCTAAGGATTTGTAGACTACCTGAGGAGATCAAGGAAAATAGGTCTAGTCAAACCAATGAAAAAATAAGTTCAATAAGATGACATATAAGTGGCATACAGAAAGAGAGGAAAATAAGAAAAAATGGATCTCGAGTGTTGAAGATGACATATGAGTGACATACAGAAAGAGAGGAAAATAAGAAAAAATGGATATGGAGTGTTGAAGAGGCCACAACAAATAGATCTGAGTGTTTTGAAGGATAACTCTTTAAAAATGGTTCTCAGGATAATGGTCACTCCTTGAAAAGGGAGACAGAGCGATCGATCTCTCCCTATGAAGGGAGAAAAGGTAACCAGAAGATCTGGTCACTCCTGGTTAACCTGAGAAGATTGTTGGTCGCTCCCTTATATATCAAAATGTGCAATCGAAGGAGGTTGGTCACTCCCCTATAGAGAAAAAGGTGTGACTGAAGGAGTTCGGTCGCTATGTGTACACAGGGAAAGGGTGACCAAACCTGGGAAGTGAAACAATGGTGGATCTGGATGAGATCTGATAGATCTGGGATATGGGTTTTTCCAACTAGAAAAAGAAAAGAGTGGGGAAATGATTGGGATGGAACAAGAGAACTTAAAAGGGAATATATCTTTAAAAATAAGATTCAAAAATACAACAATCTAAGGGGATTAATACATGGACAAAAAATATACCCAATATGGTCACCAATCTGTTGTAGGGTTTTGCACCGTGCAGAAGCTGAGATCCCTTAGGTTCTACCAGCACCTAAGAAAGGAATAGAGACAAAAACTAAGGATGTTCCTAGATCTGATTCATACATGAAAACAA
Organism: Picea engelmannii; assembly: GCA_009831015.1. Lineage (NCBI taxonomy): Eukaryota > Viridiplantae > Streptophyta > Pinopsida > Pinales > Pinaceae > Picea > Picea engelmannii. The sequence goes on along the minus strand of ML793294.1, from coordinate 219,236 downwards.
CCAAAGAAGATGAAATACTCCCAAAGATCAAAGCAATCATGCATGGATCAACAACATATCTAATAGTATATCATAACACATAATTATACTAATTCTCTACCAATGAATACATAAATGTGTATGAACAATTAGATAGAGGGAAACATACAGTATGTCTTCTATTAATAAAAGAAGCAATATTACAACTTACAAATGAGAAGTTGATGCAATGGTCTCCTTCCAAGCTCCTTGCCCAAGTCTTGCAACCAAATCACCAGAGCAACTTTGCTACCTCTTTTCTCCTCTTTCTTCCCATGGCTTGGTTCTTATAGGACTTTAGGGATAAGGCCATATAGTTATTAGGATAAGATTCTAGAACTCACGATGGAAACCTTCTCGAAGCTAAACCCTGAGAAATTATTGGGAAGTCTCATCCATAGAAAACAAGTCCAACAATAGGAGCTTCTAGACTCGGTCGCAACCTATACACACAGACAGAGCGACCCAGTCACTCCCTGGCAAGCTAGAAATCATGACCAACCCTTTCGATCGCACCCTTAATGAAGGAAAAGGGCGACCAACACTTTCGGTGGCACCTTTAAGGAAGGAAAAGGGTGACCAACCCTTTTGATCACACCCTTAGGGAAGGAAAAGGGCGACCAGGTGGGAAATTGGCTAGAAACTCAGGGAAAAAGTGGTGAATGTTGTTGGATTGGATAGGTGATCTTTAGGTGATAATGACCTAATAATTAGGTGGAAAATAACATTATAACAACAAGGAGGGTCGGATGACAAGTTGATCCTATTGACTCATTTTTTGTTAATTTTTGTTTTAATTTACTAATGGCTCCATCTCATATCCCTTTATGGAGGTGTTTTTCTGGTACTATACCTCCCAAACCTCCTAGAAAGATTTTACATTTCTTGTCGCAACTAATATTTGATGGCGAGGGTGAAATCTCTGCACCTAAACATGCTTTTAATTTCTGGAAATTTTGTGGTTATACCAATATTACTGACAAAAATATCATTTGCAGGTAATTCACTCTCACTTTTGCAGTTCAGGTCAAGATTTGGTGCGAGACCTTGCTGGCTGCCTCTATTCACACATGGGAACAATTTATGTGTAAATTTTTGCATGCTTTTGAGAACTATGATTTTGATAATTTGTGTGCAAAAATTTTGGAGATTAAGAAGAATGAAGATGAATCCCTTAAAGATTTTGTTATTAGATTTACTCATCTTTGTTGTAGATTTCCTTTGGATGATAATCCCTCTAACAATGATTTGATTTCCTCTTTATTTTCTCTTATTAATGAAACACACAAATCAATGGATGAAAAATCTAAATCATGTTTTAATCTTTCTTCACATGCTAATTTGGATTTCAATGAACATGTTGAAAATGTTAATGGTTTAGATGGACTTCATATGTTTGGTTATTTCTTTACTATGGGGGATACTAATCAGATAGAAAATTCTTTTTCGGAAAAATCTTATGTCTCCTCCCACCATTGCATTCCCCCTTTCTTTCTCTATGATGAAAAAGACACCTCGTGTGTTGTAAATTCAAGTTCATATTTGTTTGTAGCTTCCCAAGAGGAGGATTTTCCTGTTGATAATGGGACACTTCGGGTGACACCGATGGTTATGTCAAGCTCTCATTATCCTCTCTCTTCTTTCCCATCACAACAAATGGAGGAGGGAGCTATGGAGAAAAAATTGAAAGTTGGTCATTTTGTTAATGAAGAAACTCTAGACACACTTAAAATGAATCCTTCCTCACACATGGATAATTCGAAATTAATTTATGATAATTTGGATTGTCCTGATATTTTAAATTCTTCTAGTTCTAGTGACATAGAGCAAGATTTGTTTCTTATTGACGATAGGTCATTTATTGAAACCTCTTGTTCTAATGATTCTTATGACCTGCTTCTCTCTTCTAACCATGAATATGCTTTGGAAGATATTTCAAATTCTCATATGGTGTAGGTGCAAGAAACCATGTTGTTTTTTTCACTTCAGGAGAAGAAATAAACATGCAGGAGATACCTCTTTTATCTCAGCAATCTATTTTTAGCTTAGAAGAGGAAAAACATATTGAGGAAGAACGTGTTGATTGCGAAACCACTCCTAGTTTGGAGCCCACCAATTCACAATCATCCAACGATGTTTTTAAAGAGGAAATACCATTTAGGGAGTCACTTTCTATAAAAAAAATTATGTTCTAGAGAAGCTTTTATGTCTCTTAATTCTAACACTTATTTTCATTTGTATCATGGTCTCTTTAATGGCTTGACTTTATCGAAAGCCACCCACCATCTGACTCAAATAGACTCAATGGAGCTGACCCCTTTTGACATACTTGATGGGGGAAATGTACATATGGAAGATAGAGAGGATAAGGCCTCTTCCCATGAACTTATTAATTCTATGCCTTATCAGCCTTTTTCATGGGATACAGGGAATGCTATAGTAGATGTATATCAGACTGTGTCTTCTTCTTTCTCGTGTTCATTCTTGATCAATAGTGGATCTTCTTATTCAAGTATCCCTTTAATGGATATTATTGATACTAGTGTATCTCTCATTTGTCTTGAAATTACCTCTCATACCATGGTGTATGTTAGTCTATGTAGATCATTTGTTTCCACTAATTTGTCTCAAGTTAATGGTTACTTGAAGTGTGAGTCTAGGGAGGATTTCCAGGATAATGAGGCACTTCGGTCTATGTCGATGGTTATGTCAGGGCATTATTCTTTTGGTTTGTCTTCAAGGATAAACAACTTCATTAACTCAAATATTCTCTCACTAAGAACACCTCACACGTATTCTATGCATGATTCTCATTTGGTATGCTACTTTCCATTGAACTCCCTCCATCAATTCTATGATAGTCATGGTATATTTTATGATAGAATTGAAACATGGTTGGAGAGATCTTACTTGGATAGAATTCCCATGAGTTATCATTGTCACATGTTTAATATGGTGAATATATTTTATCATGCTTTAATTTTTCCCACTTTTATTTTGTCTTTATTCCAAGTTTTGTTTCTAATATTTTGTCTTGAACATATGTATGTAGGCTTTGGATTACAAGGATAGCTACATTGGCATTATGAATTCACATAGTTCATTTTTTCAGCCATTGTGGCATAGAGTAGGAGTAGGGTAGAATAGGCTAGTGTCTTTCCTTTGCACAATTTAGCTTTGCTTCCTAGTTTTTAATTAGTTCTTTATCTTCCTTTTCTTTTATTTATTGTTGGATGATCAATAAATGAATTCTCAGCATAGGTAGAAAGAAATACAAGGCTTGCACATTAATTTTCCATTGATTGAATTTTTCAGTGTATTTTTTATATGGGGAAAATTTAGTTCATCTCATTCTCAATTTTTTTCTATGTGTTGGGTAATTTTCAGATCATTGATTTTTATGCTTGATCCCCATGTCAAATATTTTTTAAGCATTGAGTTATCTTGCAAGTGGGATATTTTAAAAAGGATACTATTTATTCTCTCATGTGATAAAAATGGACACTCATATCTATTCCATCGCATATCCACATGATTCTAATCTGAAAATTTGCTTGATTGATATTCTTATGATTTATGGGCTTGTTGTCCCACACACAGTGAATTGAAAGTTCGAGAGACTAATTCTACCCATTTGAGATTTAAACCACTCTCATTCCTTACATTTCTTTGAATGATTATTTTGGGTTTAGAGTTTTTCAAATAATTTATTTCAAGTCCACTCTTTTCTTTGATCACTTTCATCCAACGTGGTTTTTATGTTTAGACCTTTCTAGCATAATGAACTTTGCTTATTTTAAATTTCTTTTGAGTTATTTTTTTGTTACCAATTTTAGTTTCAATTTTGGGGAATTGGCTACATATATCTTATGCTATGTTCAGTTAGTTTTCAATGAGGATTCTCATCTATTATCTTGTATCTTTCTTCACCAAAGCTTCCTCTCATACACAACAGCAAGAGACATTTATTCACATTGTCTAGATGCATTTTTGACAATTCTAGACAGCATGGTTTTTTAAATATTTTGTTGATATCTTATTCAGAAAAATATTTGGAAACCAATCATTTTATTCCCCAACTCACTGATTGACCAAAGACTCAGTTCTATCATTGTCAATCATGAAAATTTCAGACCTGATATTTTCTTGAAGAGTATCTTTTCATCCTTTGGGTTTGCTAATTTTGGGTCACTTATTATGGTTACATTCTTGATTGGTCTAAATTTTATCATGGCTTAATGATTTCTCACTTATATCATCATGTTGAAATCATTTAGGATTTGTAAATACCTTTGTAGAAGATGGCAATGCAACTTCTAAGATTGTGAGTTCTCAACACCCTTTTCATCCTTGGCCATGGTAATAATTTTCTAGGTGTAAATTCCTTGTAGGTTGTAACACATCAATATATTTGGCCCCACATGCTTCACCACTCCTTGAAACCCATATCAGTTTATACATAATCAGAAATAAACTATGGTTTGGGTTAGTTTGGAATATCTTCTATTTGTTCCCTCTTACTCATAAGCTTGTTGATTTTGTTTTTCAGATTATATGTCTCATTCTTTGAATGGAAAACATATCTAGTGGAGAGACAAGATATACATTATTCATTTTCACTTCACTTTCCTCTTATTCTTTGACATGTGTAAGCTCGAGGAAGTGGTTTATGGTTTCTCCACTTGGAAAACTCTTGAGAGCTTTAGGCTATTGGTTTCATGAACTTGTCCATCATGCCAATCTTGTTATCTATTAGAAATCTGATTTTACTCACTTTATTCACTTTTGACTTCTGATTATATCTATCATTTGTGTTGGGGAAGTCAAACCATCTAGGTTGTGGCCTGAGATCAATCACACCTATTTAGAGTATCTTAATTGCTCCCAGTCATAACAATCTCCTCTTACCTCTCACAATGTTGAAGATGGTCATGCTAAGGTTTCACATCATTTTCATTAATAATCATGGGAAATACATATATTGGGGTGCAATGCTAATAATCATTGGATCAGATTTCTATGACTAAGGTTTGTTGATGGATTGGCATCCTTAGAATATAAATAAAATCGGAGTCTAATGGTCATTTTTGTTTATTTTAATTGACTGTGATTTTAGGAACAAGACATCATGTCCACATATCCACAACAATCATGACACTAAAGTCTTTTGTTGAAGGGAATATTGAGGGAGAGCACATAGTTATCATCTCTCAGGAAGAGAGTTGTGATATTTCGTTGAATGCACAGCAAATGAATACTTGATGATTGCACTAGCCTTTACATAGTGTTTTATGACAATCCACTTAGTTTAAGTTTACTTTAGCTTAGAATGCTTTTCCTAGAATTAGTTTTAATTTTGATCTTTACTTTTCAATTTAGTCTAACTTCATTTTTATAAGTCAGTCATTTAAGAGGAGGATTTCTTCCCAAACTTCCTAAGAGTTGATCCCGACGTTATCTTTTCATATGTAGCTTGGGAAATGGCTTGTGCAATCAACAACTCTGGATTTTTCTCTTGAGACGAAAGAAGCTTAAGGAAGGTTAATCTAAGTTGACTTCTTAAGATTCCTTTGTGACATATTTCGATTGATAAACTAAGATTGTCACCAACTCAATAGTTTATCAGAAATATATTCTCATTCATTTATTGTCAGATTGTTTCTTGATCTAGTTGTTTTTTGGAGTCATTTTAATGACTATTTTGATAACCTTCATAACCGTAATATGTCTTTGCATTATCAAAATGAATATTTGATATTAATGATTTTTTTTATGCCGAAGAGAAAATGGCGTCCTGGTGAGAAATATGAAATTTATTTTTTGTTGAAAAAATAATGACTTTCAAATATCAAAGGAATTTCTCATGCCATGAAATTTTGAGAGCTCATGGGTTTTTCGGAATGTTCCATGTAATTGGTTTTTGAAAATCTATTTTGATTGAACATCTACATTAATCTGTGTTGCTTAAATTCCATGAATTATTTTTTTGCACTAAAGAAATCGTATGTAACAGTTGGATTAGAGTATTGTGTGGCAAATCTTTCCATTATATCATCAATTCTCATACTCTGGTTTGTTTTCATTTCAGATCAGAAATTTTGGGAGTTTTTTTGTTGGGTTTGATGTTGAATGAGTAACATTTCTTGATTGAGTTTTTCCCTTAGCTTACTTTTCAAGATTTCACTGAAAACACTTTCTTTGTTGTTGTGGCCAGATTTATTACTTGGTGTTGGGTTTTATTCTTATTTTTCATCCAATTTTCACCCTTTTAATGACTAGCATTTCAGCTTCAGATATCTTTTAGTTTAATTTTTTGTTTCATGAATTTGATTCCTTATTTTAATCTTGATTTCTACTTGTACATAGTACATGATTCATTGATGTTGTGGCACATGTTTGAGGCATATTTTGGCACATGCTTGGTACATGCTTTGAGGCATATCTTGGTGATGTTGGGAATATGTTTTGAGATATGTTCTTGGTGATCTTGGCATATGGTTTTGATGATGATGATGATGATGATGTATCAATATCAATCACACTATCAGTGACAAGTTGATTATTAGTGACAGTGACAGGTTGATTATAAGTGACAATGACATGTTCATTATCAGTGACAATGAGAGATTCATTATCAGTGCCAATGACAGGTTTATTATTAGTTACAAGTTTATTATTAGTGACAGGTTTATTATCAGTGGCAGTGTCAGTGACAGGTTGAGTCTACACTTATATTTCAGCGCAAAAGAAAGGGGCAAAGAAAGGGGGTTGTAGCCTCCTTCTGGTTGGATCCGAAGAACACAGGGAGTTGTAGCTTCCTTCAGGTTGGGGCCTATAAATCAGAGGATTGTAGCCTCCTTCTGATTGGAGTCAAAGAACACAGGGAGTTGGGGATTCCTTCAGGTTGGAGCCCATAAATAAGGGGGTCATAGCCTCCTTCCACTTGGAGCTGGAGAATTCAGGGACTTGGAGCCTGTAAACAGGGGATTGGAGCCTCCTTCTAGTTGGTGTTGGAGATTTTGGAAGTTGGCGCTTCCTATGAATGTAATCTTTTGATATATAAGAGAGAATTTCATGTTTTCTCCCATTTGGTTTTCCACGTAAAATTTTGGTGTATTGTGTATCTGTTGTTGTGATGTGGTGCATTTTATATGGTTATATGTTTATGATATGTTAAATGCAATAATAAGTGAATGGAATCATTAAATATTACATGTTTTGATTCAAAGTGGTTAAAAGTGTTCAATATTGATTCACCCCCCTCCCTCTCGGTATTGGTGAAAATTCCAACATTTATTACCACTTGTAATTTAGTTAATGAAAATACACACTTCTCTTATAGATTTATTCTTCCTAAGTTCCATATAGGACCCCCACATTTAAAGTATAGTCTATTGGTTTGACTGCTAGTTAGAACCTTATCTCATCATTGGTTCTCTAGTCAAGTGAATCTTATATTGAGATCTATATAAATTTCATTAAGTCATTCATACAATCCCACCTGAGATATCTTGATAATTATAAACAATCATCATTGACTTTGATTATCACTCTAGCTTGAGTTGTATGATACATATGTCATCACTCATGAGATTCGTGGTCAAAAATTTCCCTATGCTTAGGAACATTTACTAAGATATTGTTAATCAATCACTATGTGATGCTGTCACTTCATTGTTTGTTTGGTCATTGTTTTCATTCTCACTCTCTTCTTAAGTCATATAGATTAGATCTCAAGAAGGTAAATGTCAAGTATCGGATTATCTTCATCATAACCGAGGAAAATCATGCTTTCTATCAACAATTCATTATTGCCAATGTGCCTATACATAAAGAGAACCATGTTGACACGTACCTACACATAATACATTGACCTTCTTAATAATATTTATTGAACAATGAAGAAAAACAGTTATAATGTTCTCAAAAGGTATTTTTTCTAATAACATAGTAAAATTATTCTTACAAAAATTCATGCATGATTGAATTATAGATTTTGTATCAATTTGGAATGACATTTTTCAAACAAAAAAAATACTTAGTTTCTATTTTGTAAAACTTAGAATTAATATGTATTTTTATAAAAGAAGGAAAAATGAAAACACATAAAAAAAACACGAAAGATGTGATTCAACCAACCATCATTAGAAACTGAATAATATAGAAGTTAGTAAATCTTTGTGGAGTATACGTTGAAGAACCAAAAACGACAATCCTCTTAGTATGTTGGGAGTTAGTGTCATGTTAATCCTATTCTTTTTTGGCACTCTTTGGCACATTGAGAAGTATGGTATATATATAAATTGATAGGTTGTAATACCCCAGTTTTGAGTCCCCGGATTAATAATGTAATTTGTTTCTTTTATGAAAGGACAAAGTACCCAAACAATTGAAAGTGGCCAGAGTGCCTAGGAAATGTAATACTTTGATCATTATTAATAATAAAATACATCATTGGTTGTGAGACAGACAAGGACAAGATTTATAGAGGGTTATGATTCCATGAGAGAGGGGGAAAGTTGAGGGGATAAGCCTTTATATTTTTAAATTGTTTTTTATTTTTCCCACCTTGGAATTTTGGAGATAAAGACCTGGAGTTATGTGATATGCTTTTGATATTTAAACCATGTTCTTGATTGTCTTGGGGGTTGGCCATTCATTCTTACTCAAAAATCATTTTTGGGAGTTGTTCCTCTCTAATTCACTCTTCATGCTCATTCTTGGTTTGTATGGGGAAGGGAAAATGAATCGATAAAGGAAAGAAGCCATGATTGGTTGGATGTAATTAATTATTGATTATTCCAGAGAGGGATGGATGCATGTGGGCATGAGAATAATGGCAGTTGAGAGAGAACTGACCATGACTAAGAATCTTGGAGTTTCCAACATTGAGATTTCCTTACCAGAAGCACTGGAGCCCTGGAAAGAGGTGGATAGATTGAGGGATTGTGTGTCAATGAAGGGGGTTCATTCTCTTTGGGTGGTGCAGGATGAAGGGGAAGAGAGCCGGTAAATTGGATTTGATGTATGTCTGAGAAACCTATGAGAGCTTGATTGTTCACTGTTTGGGAAGTTAAGTGTCGATCTGAAACATGTCCTCATGGATTCATAGCCTTGGATCGAGGGTGACCTACTATTGATACTTGGAACAATAGTGTCTAAGGTTGGGTGGAATGGCCATGGTCTGCAGCCAGTTGGTGATTGGTTTTATTCAAGACAAATTCTCTCTATCATGTGTTTCTCTGCTTGTATATTTATTTATGTTGTGTATTATTATTATTTTTGAGATATGATGTGTTTATTCTATGTCTTCTTGTTTGTTATTACTATGCATGACATGTTAATCTTTTATTTTACAATCAACAAAAATATTGATTATTGCATGTGGTTCTTTCATGTTTCTTTATTAATTAATTGGTATCAGAATTTTGAATCAATTGAAGAAGTGTGTCTTTTAGTAGTAAGCCAACCTTGTTGGTGACTAGGTATGTTATATAGGTGCAAAATATACATGATAATAAAAGTAGAAATAGTAGAATGCCCACATATGTGGATCCCTAAGCAAACATAAAATAATATGTTTTTATATGTTGAAGTAAAATCATCCAACCAAGCTAAAAGACTTTGTTTGCAAATAACATTTGTTTCCAACATAATATTAATTATTTTAAATTTATAATAACAATAATAATAATAAATAAGTCTCCGAGGTGTAGGACAGTCGGTGACGGAGTGTGTTGTTAAGCCACTCTGTGATGTTAAAGTCACTGGTTCGAAACCTGCGGGGACAAAAAATCCAACCATGTTAAGGGTTGGTGTGGCTCAGGCCGAGTGCGATCCCCGGGTGATTTTGACAGCTTAGATGCCCCTGAGTCACGGTTTCTCAAGCCACGGGTTAATCGCGTAGCCAACAGGTCTCGCACAAATTAACAAACAAACAAAAAAAAAATAATAATAAATAAATTATTATATGAAGTGTTATATATTGACATATACAGATACTCCTTGATATGATAAATGAGTCAGGTGGGAGAATCATTCTTTGTCTTTATGCACAGTCATTCCATAATGGGAAATTCCCAGGAAGTCGACATAAAGTATAAGTTTACACACACACTGTAATATACCTTCTCACATACCTAAAAAAAAATGTATCTTACTTTTAAGGAAAATAGAGTTATTATCATAATTAATCATTCAAATATTCACTTGGTTAATAAAGTTAGTTAGATAAAGTGCATTAAGTTTCTTTTTCCAACCTTATCTTATATTTGATCTACATCACTTCACATTCAAAGGATTAATGGATTAGCTTTAAATTGAGATAGTAACCTTATATTAAATAGGTCACTTTGGTTTATTTTCAAAAATAAATCTTTATATTATTTATGCCAGTGATCCTTGTGAATTCCACAACTAATGGTGGCAGAGAGGACCCATCGGAAATTTGTGCACACTCATTCCTATTTGCGGCAATACCAAGATTACATCTCTTGACTATGGCTTCTCTCGCACACAAGTAAATGTAAATGTCTCTTGGAGATTATATATATATATATATATATATATATATATATATATATATATATATGTGGTTGCACAGTTATAATTTAGGTTAATGTATTTGTTTCACATAGACTAATCCTACACTGTACACATTTCTGTAGGTGATGAATCTTCATGCATCGGAAAGGTATTCGTTTAAAGTTTAGCTATATAAACATTGTGAAGATCCTTATGCGCTATTCCATTTTAATCTCACAGTATATTTTGTTGTATTCATTATTGATGCAATAAATTCCTATGAGAACTTCCATTCTGATCATACTAATTACGGTCATAGTATTTAGTAATAATGCAATATTTTCTGTAAAATTCTCCATTCAAATATTACTGTAATGCAATAATTTATGTATAACTTAAATTATGATCCTACTATAACATTCATAATATTCAATGGAAAATTCATATCAGAAGTTTACATTAAGTAATATCATGACGAGTAAATATGTAAGTAAATGGAACCTGGGAAACAGAAGGAACAACGAAGTTGCACCCAGCCATAGAGAGGATCAGCCAAAATTACTTGATCCAGTCACCCCCAAGCCTGATCATGAATCCATAAGGGCCAAAAAGAAGCATTTTGTATTTCTGCAGTTGCCTAACACCTTAGTGCTCACATAACAACTCTTTAGTTTCTTTTGTTGTCCAAAATTATTCCAAAGATTTCTTTCTCCCTTCCACATGCTAAGCAGCATCATGCCTCCTCACACGTGTATATATTATTTTGCTTAGGTTATAATTTTTCCACAAGCTCCTTTCCCTCCTTGGGAAATTTGTAGCCTTGGGAATCCATGATCTTCAGGGTGTGCCAATCATCAAAACTGACCTTTTACACTTGTCTCTTTTTGCCCAGGGTTAGCTCCAACTTGTTCCCCACTCATGAATTCATGATCATCTCTTTTAACTTGGTTCTTCCTTATGTCCACTTCATTGATTTCAATAAAATTCTTGTCTTTTACATCTTTCCAGTAACTAAGGACACTTGGCAAGTCACTATATTGCACAGTAATTAAATTAACAATAGTCAAATTTACCCATTAATTCTACATTCGAATTTTTCCACTTAAGGAATTATTCAACATGCTAATTTCTTTATTTGAGGGGTATTACACACACACTTTAATTTAAGTGGAAACATAAACACACCCACACACACACAGTTGTTGGATTACTCAGAGGGGGGGTTGAACCAATAATGACCAATTATACCACTTATTAATCATTTTAACCACAATCTAAATTCTTTTTACTTATTCAACCATGTTCATTTGTTCATCATCAATATATTACTGTATCATAAACATTAACATCCATTAGTGCATAATAAAAAATAACAAACACATCTACACAATGCACAATACAGGTCAATATTTATGTGGAAACTCAATGCGGGAGAAAACCATGGAATGCTTTTCCTATATGTCAAGAATTACATTCAAGGAAGAACCAACTTCCAATTCTCCAGCTCCAACTAGAAGGAGGCTCCAACCTGAAGGAAGCTACAATTCCCTAATTCCCTGGATCGGACCTGAAGGAGGCTACAACCCCCCAAGTTCTCCAGCTACAACCGGAAGGTGGCTACAACCACTTATTTGTTCGGCTCCAACCTAAAGGAAGCTCCAAATCCCTGATTCTCTGACACCAATCGGAAGGAGGATACATCCCCCTTTCATTGCCTCATCCAACCGCCTTAAAATATAAATGTCAAATAATTGATGAAACCACTGCCACATTGTCACTATGAAATATACCATTGTAAACCTGTGCCAATCTGTGCCAACAACATGTAACCAACCTGTACCAATAACTTGTAGTCAACCTATTCCAATAACCCATAGTTAACATGTCCCAATAACATGTGTCATCATCTAGTGCATCAACCATGCGCCAAACCTATACCAACACAAGTACATCAACTATGCACAACACAACCTGTATCATCAATCTCATCAACCAAATTAGATCTACTCACCAAGATCAATCACTAAGAACACTCCCAACCATATGCACAATATCACCAAAATAACCAACAAGATACCTCTAGCACTACACCATACTCTCCATAAACCAAATACCATAAACCCTTACATCAACAATGCATCAAACCCTCACTGTAATGCAACCTCAAACTATACCAAAAAACTCATCAATAGATCATATCTAATAGCATAGATCTCATACCCAATATCACAATAATATCACTCAAACCATGTGCATCTATGTCTCTCTAGTCATGTGTCATACATGTGCATACAATCATAATTATGTGCAATAAACCTTCACATGGACTAGACATCAAACCCTCACTGATATGTAGCCTCAAACTAAACCAATAACTTCAAAAAATCATCACAACCAAAATCCCTCAACCATGTACCAAGAAATACAAGATGTGTCTCAACTCTCAACCCAACAAGATGTACCAATGTTAGATACCAAACATACCAACACTATACTTCTGTAGATATACCTCATACAGTAAGTTCCATACAATCAATAGCCTCTCTAGGGAAAACCCGCATTCTCCCATAACCATATCTCATGTACACAACAATATCCAACTACATATAAGAATATGACATACCTTTTGAACCTGTAGATAGATCTGTTGTACCTGATCACTGTAGACCTTCCTAGGAACTTACTTTCATACTCTAGAGACCTGGCATCCACATATACTCAAGTTTTCATTTCTTTTTCAATTTGTACATGACTTCGTCTTCTACATCCTGCATATGTATGTGCCTTCCTCCACTACAGCCCGCATATGTACGCGACTTCCTCCACTGCAGCCCGCGTACACCTCAAAAACTAGGGTTTTTCAGAAATTTTGCAACTCCAAAAATTTCGTCACCAACCCTCCTTTGCTACCTCAGACTTGCATAACTTTCGATGTATCAATGAGTACCTACAATAAACCTTTCACAAAATAATATATATTCAATGTGCTCAATGGGTGTATCCCGTTTCCCTCTTTGCGCTCTAAAACTGTCTAATCTACACATTCAATTGTATCTATTTTCATTAACTACTATAAATGCCTTCTACCTACTAAGGACGAGAGAGGATTGCTCAAGGTCCGTTTACATTATACAAGTGCGCTCCTTCTTAATTATTTCATTTAAGATTGCGCATCAACTTCAAGGTAAATTCAAAATTTGCGTCGAGATGCTCCTGTCCAACTGTCTTTTGCTTCCGCGCTGGCTCGCTTGAGATGCTCCTGCATCATACTCTCTGGCTTGAAAATTTTCATGGGCTCCTTTCCATGAGCTCATGCACTGTCTGTCTATGCTTCTGGATCTCTACTTCGTTCTCCCAGCTGGCATCTTCAACTGGATGGCCTTTCCACTTGACCAAATACTCAAAGTATTGCTTCTGCTTAGTCTTCTTACTCACCCTTTTGTCCAGTATGCGCTCCATCTACGGCTTATTTGCAACTGACATCTGCTTTGTCCATTGGATCACTGGCTGCTCATTTCCTATCCCTGCTTCCCCAGCTTTGTATGGGTACAAATCTGAGATATTGAATATCGGAGAAATTCTGATCCCATCGGGTAATTCAATCTCGTAAGCATTCGTTCCAAATTTCTTCAAGACCTTACATGGTCTGATATTCTTCATCTTCAACTTATTATATGTTCCTCTCGGGAACCTTTCCTTTCTCAAATGTGCCAGAATCAAATCACCAACCTCAAATTGAAGTTGTCTTTTGTGTTGATTTGCTCTGCGTTTATATTCCTGGCTCAAATTCTGCAACCGCTCCTTCACCTGGCTGTGAAGTTCCTTCATCGCTTCTGCGAAATCTTCTGCACTAGCACTCCTAGTTGCATTCTGTTCTGAATCCCTTAACTCAGAAATTACTCTCGGCTGTATGCCATAGACAATCTTAAATGGACTTTTCCCTGTGCTTCTGTTAACCGAGTCGTTATAAGCAAACTCTGTCTGTGGTAAGATGTGGTCCCACTGGCTGTGGTGTTCTGTCACCAGGATTCTCAGCAAGTCTCCTAGACTTCTGTTCACCACTTTTGTCTGTCCATCCGTCTAAGGATGATAAGACGAACTAAACGACAAGTTAGTCCCCAACTTCTTCCATAAGGTCCTCCAGAAGTGTCCTATGAACTTTGTGTCTCGATCTGAAACTATACTCCTTGGTAAGCCGTGAAGTCGAATGACTTCTTTGAAAAACAGATTCGCAATGTGAGTTGCGTCACTGGTCTTCTGACATGGAATGAAGTGTGCCATCTTGGAAAATCTATCCACCACCACAAAGATTGAGTCAAAACCTCTTTGCGTTCTTGGAAACCCCAATATGAAATCCATGCTAATTGCATCCCATGGCTTCTCTGGTATGGGCAATGGTTGATAAAACCCTGCATTATGTTTCCTTCCCTTCGAATGCTGGCAAATTCTGCATCTGTCCACGAATCTCTTGACATATGCTCGCATCCCCGACCAAAAATATGACTCATTCATCTTTGCGAACGTCTTGTCGTGACCAAAGTGCCCTGCCAATCCTCCACTGTGTTTCTCCCTCAACAAATTCTCCCTCATGGAGCATTTCGAAATACACAGCTGATTACCTTTAAATAATAATCCTTCCTGGATCATGTATTTTGCCCATTGACTTCTATCCCTGAGAATTGGATTCTCAGCTGCTTCATACGCCTCCTTCAAATCTGGATCATCTTTGTACATATCCCTAAGATCATCAAAACCCAACGTTTTGACTTTGAATTCCTGCAATAGCAAACACTTCCTGCTCAAAGAATTAACAACTTTGTTAGCAGTACCAGAAATATGTTTAATCACAAAAGTGAAATTCTGCATATATTCCACCCATTTAACATGTCTCTGATTCAACTTCTCTTGTTGAGTCACAAACTGCAGTGCATGATTGTCAATGTATAAGACAAACTCTTTCGGGATCAAGTAATGTCTCCATTTCTTCAATGTCTGTATGATAGCATATAATTCCTTGTCATAAGTGGAGTACTTCACTTTCGCTTCATTCAACGTCTTGCTGAAGTATGCTATCGGCCTGTCCTCTTGACTCAAGACTGCCCCTATTGCAAATCCACTGGCATCGCATTTCACTTGAAATGTCTTTCGGAAATCCGGCAACACCAGAATTGGTTGTTCCGTAATCTTCCTTTTTAACAGATTAAAACTCTTCTCAGCCTCTGCTGTCCAGTGAAAAGACTTGTGTCTTTTCTTTACTGTGTCCATCATCGGTGCACTAATTCCACTGAAATTTCTGATGAACTTTCGGTAGAAACTAGCCAATCCGTGAAAACTTCTCACCTCAAAGATATTCTTCGGTGATGGCCAATTCTTGATTACCTCTACCTTATCTGGATCCATCCTCAACTCATCTGCAGAAATAACAAATCCCAAGTAAATGAGCTCTGTCTTCATGAATAAGGATTTCTTCATGTTTATCAACAACTTCTCCTGCTGTAGCCTCTGCATCACTGTAGCCAAATGTTTCAGATGCTCTGCCACTTTTCTACTGAAAATCAGTATGTCATCTAAATACACAATGACAAATTTTCCGATGAACTCCCTTGGGGACTTCGTTCATCAACTTCATGAAGGTACTCGGTGCGTTTGTTAAGCCAAACGACATAACAAGCCATTCATACAACCCTTCGTTGGTTTTGAAGGCTGTCTTCCACTCATCACCTTCTCTCATGCGGATTTGATGATAATCGCTTTTCAAATCAATCTTTGAAAAGAGTTTTGCTCCACTCAAGCAATCCATCAGATCATCCATCCTTGGCAATGGAAATCTGTACCTGATGGTTATCTTTTTGATCGCCCTCGAGTCAGTACACATCCTTCAGCCTCTGTCTTTCTTCGCACTGAGTACTGTCAGAACAACACATGGACTCAAGCTTTCTCTGACCAAACCTTTGTCCAATAAATCCTGGACTTGTCTTTTAACCTCTTCATTCTCTTGCGGCGTCAATTTGTACGCGTCTTTGTTTGGAAAACTAGCTCCTGGTATGAGATCAATGTGATGACTCACACTTTTGATTGGTGGAAACGAACGAGGTAGTTCGTCCACTACTATGTTAGCGAACTCTTCCAACAGTTCCTGAACCTCTTCTGGTAAATCATCCACTCTTGTGCTGGTCAAAACAATCCTCGGTTTCATGACCACAATGAATTGCGGTTCTTCCTTCTTCTTGACCTCTGTAAGAAGTTCCTTCCCACTCATGAGAAGTACAATGTTGTTTACTTCCGGTTTCACCTCCTTATCCTTGATTGGAAGCAACATGTGAGTCCTCCCATTCTTCTCTAGGGTGTATGTGTTCATTCTCCCATCATGAATCACATTTCTGTCATATTGCCACGGTCTACCCAACAATAGATGACAAACATCCATAGGAATGACATCACAAAGTATCTTATCATTATATCCTCCTATCTTGAATTCAACTAAACATTGTTTAGTGACAGTTACCTGATGTCCTTTTTGTAGCCACGAAACTCTGTATGGGCTTGGATGATCAATCGTTTCCAGCTCCAGCTTTTCTACCATCTCTGTAGAAACGAGATTATCCGTGCTACCACTGTCCACAATGACCTTGCATACCCTGTCCTTGGTCTTGCAAGAAGACCGGAAAATTCTGGTTCTTTGGACTGAACTCTCCACCTCCTTCTCTGGTGTCAAAAGAACTTTTCGCATCATCAACAATCTTCCGCCTTCAGCATCTTCTGTCTCAACATCTCGCCTCTGTGCTTCGGTGATGTGAGTTTCTCCCCCTTCTTTATTTTTATCTGGACACTCGTAAGACTTGTGCCCATTCTTTCCACATGTGAAGCATGTTATTACTCCACCTCTTCCTCTTCCTCTGCCTCTAGTACGAGGAAAAATATTATCATCGGCATAATCTCCTCTCTGCTTAGTATGTTGCCCTCTCTGTTCAACATATTTCCCTCGCTGTGAGATTCCACCTCTCTCAGTTCGAGTTTGAGGTTTCTTCCAGTCCTCTTTGGGTTTCTGGTTCTTATCCTGGGCAACTGATTTGCCTCTGGGCTGACTTCTGCCTCGGCCTCTCTGACCCTGCTTTCGGCTCAGCTTCTCTTCAGCTTTTAGAGCCATCTGATAAGCATCTTCCACCGTTCGGATGGTTACCATGCTCATCTCATCCTGAATGTGGTATCTCAGACCATTCATGTATCTGGCAACCTTTTCATCATCGCTCTCCCGATGACCTGCCCTGATGTTCAGTCTATAGAATTCTTCAGTGTATTATTTCACTGTCATCAACTTCTGTCTCAGGTTCTGCATTCTCCTGAACAGAGTAATTTGATAATCTATGGGGATGAATTTTGCCTTCATCTTCGTGATCATTCTATCCCAGCTTTTGATCTTCTGCTTACCTTTGCAGCGTCTGTCAGCTTTTAGTTCATCCCACCACAATGCTGCATGTCCTTTCAATCTTGTGACAGCATGCTTGACTTTCTTGTCTTCTTTGACATCTTCATAGTCAAAGTATGTGTCTAGGGCTCTAATCTAGTCTAGAAGCTCCTCTGCATCCAGATTTCTCTCATAAACTGGAATGTCCATTTTCACTCTTGCACCCATTCTTGCAATAGCTCTAATCAAACGTTCGTTTGCTGCATCTTCAGCTACAACTTCTTCCTCATGTTCAGCCTCAATCTCACTTTCGGAATCACTAAGATCCCCAGCACTGACTGTGCGTCTTTGTGCTGTCTACATGTCCTCAAGTCTTGCACGTAAATCACGCATTTCTTTTTCCATGGCTGGATCAGTCATCTGCCTACCTCTTCTTCTCGACATTTCCCTCTCCTCTAGTGGATCGGGTGTTTGCCTGTCCCTTCTCCTTGGCGTCATGGTGAATTCTTTTTCTCTGCTACAGAAAGCAAAGAACCTTTCTGAGCTCTGATACCAAAATTGATGACACAGCCCCCCCTCTTCAACCCGCAGGTCGGAAGGTCCACGCCAACATGATCTTTTACCTTACACTGGCGCGAAGAGCTTTTGGAAATGACTCTTCTATTTCCCTTTCAGGAAATCTGCACCCACAATCAACTTCAAGAATTTCCCCCTTGTACTTCGGGAGATCGGACTTCGCACTTACGCGGATCCGGTGGTCAAGTGCCTTATCTCCAGATCTCCGAAACCCGAAAACAGTCAACGCTGACCTTTCCTCTTTCTCTTTCGAACTTCTCCTTATCGCGATTTCGGCGGTCACAGTGTCAAGCCACTTGTTCCCGCGATTCCGGAAACCCGATTTTTCGAAGTGCTGATGCGTCCGTAAGGTTGACCTTTCAATGCCCCTTTACTCTGTCGGGACTTCGGACTTCGCAATATCGCAAATCCTAATGCAATGAATTCAGAACTTCACTCCACGAAACTCCGAAACGGTCAACTGAATTGACTTCTACGTCGATAGTGTGCCACCTGTCCGCCTCGCTGATTCCTATGGTCCCACACCGTCCTTTTAGCCTTCGGGACTTCACGTTTCGTGATATCCCGACTCCTGTTGCAAAGTTTACAGGACTTCCACCCACGGAATCCCGAACTAGGAATCCGCTTGCAAATCCAACGACCCTTGTGGCTTGGATCTACGATCCTACTCCTCCTGAGCTTAGAACCTTTAGGAGTACTTGTGGTAGCTCCTCTGCTCTTCCGCGAGATCTGACGGCTCACGGGACTTCGCGGATTCTCCACAGAGAATTCCGACCATCCGTTCTTCCTCTGAGAATCTGTCCACCTGCGGTCCCTCGTTACTATGCTTTCCTTCAACTTTTTTTTAAAGGTACTTGGCCTCGTGCCTTCCTTCGACTCCTTCGAAGGTTCAAATCCTTCTGAGTTTTCCCCGACTCTGCGTCGTTTAGAAAAACCCTTGCACGCCCTCCTTGCGGCAAAATTTCAAGCACTCCCAAGTGTTGAATTCCTTCGACTCTGCGCACACCGGCAGCAACAGTCTCTTAGTGCTTCGCTCAGATTCGAAACTCTGAGACTTCACTCGGCCTGCGCACTCCTTGCACGGCTCCTGTGCCTGACTGTACGTCTAAGGAAATGAGAACAAAAGCTATCTATCCTGAGCTTTCAGAGGCAAACCTCCGAACCCTTTGTCAACGCACTCCTTGCGGACAATTCAACTACATTCCTTGCAGGAACTCTTGCTCAGATAGAGAAACAATTGAAACTCATTTCCCTTACCCTCTCAGATTTAAAACATTCAACAAGAAATCATTCATACATAGCATAAAAGCAATTTCATGACAGAAAGAGTAAAACATTCATGCGCATAGCATTCAATATTCATACACAGAGAACAAACACAACGCCATGAATTTGAATCAAAGCTTTCTCTATTAATTCAAATCTCTATACATGGGTGTCTTCACACAACTCTCTGCTTCTCCTCTATGCTCTCTCTGATTATCTTCCTAATAATCTTACAATACACAAATGAGGGTGTCTATATCTCGTTTTCCTCTTTGCACTCTAAAACTGTCTAATCTACACATTCAATTCTATCTGCTTTCATTAACTATTATAAATGCCTTCTACCTACTAAGGACGAGAGCGGATTGCTCAAGGTCCGTTTACATTATACAAGTGCACTCCTCCTTAATTATTTCATTTAAGATTGTGCATCAACTTCAAGGTAAATTCAAAATTTGCGTCGAGATGCTCCTGTCCAGCTGTCTTTTGCTTCCGCGTTGGCTCGCTTGAGATGCTCCTGCATCACTAGCACATAAAAAGGTGCTCACAAACCCTAGAAGACTAGCACCCAAGAGAGGTGCGCACTTTTCCCAAGAAGTAAGTACTTGCTGAAATTTCCAAACTCACACTTGTGTTATGGTTCCTCAATCTGGAATTTATCTTTACTTATATTAGACTGAACCTATCAACATTGGTGTCTATTGGCACAACTAGGCCGACCTCAATAACTCACAATATAATTAAAAATTACCATATTAATTATCTTTTACAATAATTATCTTTCACTTTATGGTGGGGTTGACCTATACCATTTACATCACAAATAGGGTTACAGGTAAGTCTGACTCTTGAACAATATAGCAAGGGATCTCATACACCCACTAGTGCTCAACCACTAGGGGCACATCCATCTGTGCTTAGCCACATGGATATCTACATCTCTATCTCACTGCATCTCACATGAAAACCACACTCACTAGTGCTCAACCACTAGGATCACGTTCACCTGTGCTCAACCACAGACACGTCCAACTCAACAGATCTTCTTTCTCACTGCTTTACACAGGAGAATCATCTGAAGTATCACATCATCTCAACTCTCTACACAGAGGATGTTAATACATTGTTTTATCTCCGTCTCAGAACGATATACCCAACTCATGGGCTTCTCCACACGTTCACCTGTGCTCAGCCATAGGCACGCCCAACTCAACAAATCTTCATTCTCACCGCGTTACACATGAGAATCATCTGGAGTATCATCTCAACTGTCTGCACAGAGGAGAACAATAAATCCATCACATGGGCTCCTTCCCTTCTCAGGGGCACACAACATTCCATCTTCGTCTTAGAGAGGAACCACACACCCAACTCATGGGCTTCCTCACCCCACACAGGGACACAACGTTCCTTCTTCGTCTCAGAGTGGAAAAACACACCCAACTCATGGGCTTTCTCTCAGTTCGACTCACTCAGTATGTGTCCTGGAGGATGTCTCATGCAACTGTAATAATCAACACATGCTTCTTCTCGAAGGAGATAATATGAAGTAGACTGCTATTGTTAAGGAGGAAGAGTCCAAAGATGATGCTAGCGAATCAAGCTATCTCCCATTTAGTCTCCAACTAGAATGCATGTGGGTACCAATGCACAATTCTAGTCATTCTCATATGTCATAGTTATTTTGTTAAGAGTTATTTTACTCTAGCATAGACAACAATTGTATTTTGCACTTGTAGAATTCTAGTTGTTCTAGGTTCGAGACATTATTTTCAAAGCATAATAAGTGGTCATTTTTGTGTGATATGAACCACATTTTTGTTAAGATAAAGTTAAAGTATGTCATGACGGATATTTCCACTAAATACACTCAAGTTAAAGAGGTGTTTCCAAGTTGTAATGAAGGAATGTTAGTTCAGTGATTTAGAAAGACTAGTTGTTATGCAGAGTTAAACTTTAGTTTTGAAAATGATCGAAACCCTCTACAACAATGATAAATGGGCAGATTTTGTATTGTTGGGGGGTTCAGTTTTTAATGAAAGATTCAAGCATCAGAATTGGTTGGACCTGCTTTTATGATTGTAAAGATCTTTACCTGGTGAATATATATATTGATAACAATTGTGTTTTCTTGATCAAGTTTCTATGTGTTTTAATCTTATCTTGGATAAAAATTTGTGATGTGTGTAATGTACATTTCCTTTTTTCCTTTCAACTATTATTGTAATTCATCTTTTTGCTGACAAACAATCTGTTAATCAGTTATTTCTTTAGTAAGAAGATCAATTATTTTGCATCCCATTGGATGATTTGCATCTGGATATTTATTTAGGTCTTAAAATACCATTTTGAGTCTTAATTCTAACACAAGAAGTCACCCATTGTTTTGCTTGTTGTTGTTTCCTTTGTTTATTTTTCCATATCCTCACATGTTCATCAAAATGTATGTCATTAGATAAGGGGAACTTGCAATGATATTGTTTGGCTAGTCCAACCAAGTTTCTAATCTTAATAAACCTATCCATTAGCTGATCAACAAACTTAATTAATAAAAAAACAAACCATTCCAAAACTTGAGGTGGCCTAGCTCTGTGCTTTAGTAGTCAGGTGCAAACTTTAGGACCAACAACTGACAATCATGGAGCTATATAGAAAATACTCCCCCATGTTGAGCTTATATAATTGCATTTCCCTGAACAATTTATGGTACCCCCATCTGCAATCATTACTTGAAACTCTGGTGTGGGATATACGAACAAATTGAAATATTTTGCTAATTTGTAATTTATAAAATTATGGGTACTACCAGAATCAATCAATATTGTTACCTTTTTCTTTTTATGTTTCCTTGTATCTTAAGGGTTTGTGGATCACAGATGGCAGCCAATGCATGGAAAAACATTGTTGGAGTAGTCTCTTTTAGATCTAGATCTTGTGGCGATTCCAATTCTTGATCTTCTTCCTCTTCACAGTCTATGTAGAATAATTTATTCTCACCACATTTATGCTCTTCACTGTACTTGCTATCACAATTGAAACATAGTCATTTTGCTCTTCTTTCATCCATTTATTGATGTGTCAACCTTGTTGGTTGAGATACGCTTGTCTTATGACCCCCAAAACAATATTTTCTAGTAGTGTATGCTCCAATGGTAGAGTTGTGTGTAGCATTATTTTTGACTTTAATATAATGAACATATTGCATAGCTTCCATAATATTTGTAGGATGTCTTAAGAAAAACTCATGTTTGATATTTTGTTTTAATCCACCCATAAGCTTCTAACAATTGTTCATTACTTATGTCATCCACCCTTGTGGCCAATAACTGAAATTCTGAATTATAATCTTCAATATCACTTTTAAGTGCTTGATTCTTGTCAATTGACTAAAGTATTCATATTCACACACTTTCTCTTATTGTGCTTCTAAGTCTCTTGTAAATAAACTCCAAGTATAATAATAAAGAGGGGGCTTCCTTTTAACTATCCATTGATACCATTGATATGCTTTTATCTCAAAGTTCAAGATTGTTATGTGAATCCTTTTCTTAACATCCATAATATTATGCAGTTCAAAATATTGCTCTATTTGGTTCACCCGGGTAAAGACCCTTGTTCCATCAAACTTCTTTAATTCAATCTTGGAAAGTTTGAATTTAGGACCCCTGCCATAATTAACTCCACTATTAGAGTTAAATCCACTATAATTTTTTTATTATCGATAAGTTGTTCAACCATAATGTTGTCTTTATTTTCTTGAGTTCCTTGAATTGTGATATCTCCTTTGGAGATTCTATCATCTAGAGCATGAAACATCATGGAAAACAAGAGATTTTGTAATTCCTTCATGGATTTTTGTATTTCTTTTTTATTTTCATCCATCTTATTTGTCATGTCATCCATCTTATTTTTAATGTCATCCATCTTCTTATCTATCCTATTTTCCATTTTGTACATATTTATTTTCATCTTGGTCTTATTCTCATTCATCTTCTTATCCATCTTGTTTTCCATTTCATCAATCTTATATTCCATTTGTTCCCTATTTTCAGTGATCCTTTTTTCCATCTGGCGATAAATCTCGTTGATTACATCTTGAGTCGTGGTTGAGATTTCTAGAGGTTTAGCTGATGAAGTAAATTTTGGAGGAGCCTTTGGAGACATGTGAAAAAATAATAATTCTCCTCTTTTTCTTTTTTATTACAAATTTTTAATCACCAAAAATATATCTTCCAATGAAAAGTTATGACAATTGTAAGTTACGTACCCTTTAAGCCCTTAATTTGGAGCTTGTCCTCCTAGTCGACCTTTTTTGATATATTTCTGAAATTCCAGTCCTTCTGAGTCTGAAATTTCAGCCTCTAGTACTCTAAAATGTCTTCTCTGCAATGCCACAGGTCTGACCAAAATTGAATGTGTCAAGTGAAAGTTAGGGTAACTTTCTCAAACCTTGTTGAATTTTTACCTTTTCGAGAGAGAGAGAACTTGTACAGAATGCCATGTGTCCAATATTTAATATATGATTATGAAATTTCTACCAAAAATACTATGCAATGTCCCTTTTTAAATGCAATAGGTCTCACAGAATTTGGATCCTCGTTGAAGAAGATATTATTGTTTTACCCGAAACACGTGTTTGAGACTAATTATATGACTAGTAAAAAACCCTATCTTCCACAAGGTATATCTCCGAAAGTATAATGAACCAAAACTTAAAATTTTTACTAGAGATACATTGATTTGTCTTATAAATAACCACCAAGTTTCTCTATTTGAATCGTCCCAGAAAAAAATTATAGCGAAAATGCTAAGGTGACTTGCTTGGAAAAGAAAAACCCTAAGATCGATGCTCTAATACCAAATGTTATGATCCAATTTCTTAAAAACGATAAAAATTCAATGATTACAATCCACTTCCAGAGGGCAACCTCCTTTTACAATATATCCAATTCATAATACAATATGAGATGAGATGCTCCTAAGACTAGGTCTCCTTGGTATATATATAGGAGACAAAGGGTACAATTATAATGAAAGGATACCATGAAGGGTTCTAGCCGACATACAATTATAATACGATAAATGTAATAACTCAATATCTAGGGCTAAGGGGTTTTACACATAAAATGAAGATTTTTCTAGGTATTAACATTAAGGATGACTCCCATATGTTGGTAGTATTGCAACATTTTCATTGGATTCTACCATGTATGAAGGTATGGGATTGGCATTTAATCAAGAACACCAAACCCTTTATGTCCCTTGATGTTGGTGGTATTCATTGTTGAACTCCTTTGTCATGGTCTTGGCAAAAATGTACCCTTCACTCAAACCAAAATCATTGATTGTGCATGTTAAGCTTGTTCTACCATATTATAACTTATAAGGCTTAGATTAAACAGTTTCATCAAAATTGGGTGTTCATTGATGCCCCTAAAGGATCGAGGTAGAGGTAAAGGATGATACTAATGATGAGGATCCCAATATAAACGATGGTGGAGCATTACTTGTCATTGCTCATTTATTCATAATGCTTTCTTTCAAAATTCCAATAATTCTTTGGAATCATGGTTTTGAATCTTTTCATTAAAATTTAAATATTTTATGTATTTTTTAGTAAACCGAGTCACTGAAATCAAATCTATCCAAGTCAATATAAGTCCGTGTTGACCTTTAACTGAGTCCAAGTCCAACTCCGAATTTAAAAACATTGAATGTAATATGGATTGCCAATTTAAGAGCATCCTGAGCAACTTTGCACAACTAACATAATAGTGGTTATAAACATGGATATCTTTAACTAGATTATAAGTTCATTCAAGTTATAAGAGGACTCAACAACAAAGTCAACCCGTTTAACATGAACGACCATTCTTAACTAGATTGTAGATTCAGACCAACCAACAGATCATGGGAAAGCCCAACAACAAAGTCAACCTTAATCCAATTGTAGATTCGAGTTATATTTAAGGCCCAATAGCAAAGTCAAGTGTTGAACTCTTGAGCTAACTTTGCTGCTCGAAGTTACGATCAGGTTATTGTCAAGGTTACGGTCAGGCTTGTTGAATACAAGCTTTTAATTTAATCGAACGGAGACAAATAAAAGCTTTTAGCAAATTCCTTTGGTGTTGAATAAACATTCTACGAGTTTTTTTGCCGGAATCTGCTGATGTAAATTTGGACAAAATCGCTATTTTCTATTGTTTAAATTGCATTTATGAATGCATAAATGGATTCTGCATGATGAAAAACCTCTGGGACACTCGGATTATACAAACTTAGCCACTCAAATCTGCAGATCCAACCATTCGTCACCAAATTTCGAACAAAATCAAACGGAAAAAGTTACCGAAAAAACAAAAAACCTCTAAAAGGTAGAAAGACTACTGCAATTCCTTTGGCTGATAGTTCTAAAACACTTTCATTATAATATAATGGGAGGAGAGATAAAAACGAAAACAATCGTATCATCCATAAAAAAAAAAAAAAAAAAAAGGGAATAAAAAGAAACATAGAAGGCAAACACGAGTGAGGACCCACGTTGGGCAGTAGAAATGAGGAAACGATATATTGCCAACGACGAAAGACTAACCTACCCATTTCCAATCAGGGACATAGCATTCTAAGTCTTCTTGGCATGTGTCGATGGTTTTCAAGTTCTTTCTACATTTTCATGCCAGACTGTCGCTTTGTCCACTGAGGCATATGTAAGGTATTTTAAACATCGATTTTCTTAGTCTATTCAATATTTCTGGAACTGATGCATTCATTTTGAATGGATTCCATTTGAGCCCAATTATTTGCCACTAAAATGAAGCCAAGTCATTCTGGAATTTTCTTATTTTGCGCTGAAGAAGCTTCAGTCGTTCTGGAATTTTCTTATTTTGAACTGTAGAAGCTCATGGCTAAAATATAACTCCATACTAACTAGTCAACCATGTTCTCATCGTGCCTTGGAGGTCCACGAGGTCCACGCCTGCCTCTTACAAATATTAGATCATGACAGTTCACCAGCTTCTGATTTTGTCTCTCCCCAAATCACCTTCAGCAGTGGCTTTTAATTTAAAACGTTATCTAAGAAATTCCGTTATGATAATGAGCAAGCTAACAACTGAAAGAAAAAAGCATAATGCCTGTGTTTCCTCTTTAACAACATTTCCTCGAGCAAAAGCATAGAGCTGGTTAGTGGAAGATAGAGCGCATCCCTGAATATGGTTTTTTCTACAAATGAAATAGAAACATCTACCTGCAAATAAAGAATCTAACACGATGTTTGTTCATGAATATAATCATCAACTCCATAAGATCGTGCCTCTTATCTTCAAAGATTTTGACTTAGCTGCAGTGGTGAACCATCAGCCATGCAGAGGTAACGCAGAAAGGCGACGTAGACATGCTTTAAACAAGTTGTGCTATAATTTTTATCCGAGTCACTTGAAAAAGTACATGTTTAAGAACTACTTGTAAATAAAAAACAAGGTGCAAACATGTAAGGCATAACAAAATCTTTCAGCATAATTATTTCTTGAATAAAAATCATTGGAAACAAGTGCTTTGACACTGAAGACAATTCTTCAATTCCATGATAATCAATATTCAAAATGGTATAAACCTTTGAAACTTATAGTGACAGATTTATGTTTCAAGACCATAGCTCGTACCCAACGTACCGTTTAATGTATATATATATTGAATCCAGTTCACTGCTCACAAAAAATGAGGGAAGCCAACAGAAGCTGACTCTGAGATACCAATTGGCATGCGCCTTGGAAAATAATGTCAAATAATACTGAATAGAATGAATGAACAATGAATATTACAATCGTGATTGGTGCATATTTTACAATGTTGGGAGTTCTGATGGTTCAAGCCTACATATACCTCCTTTTAAGGTCCTGATCAAATTATTATAATTAATTGGTTTTAGGGGCATACCAATATCTTACCTACTACTCTCACTTCTTCACCAACGAGATAAATCACAAAATCCCTCCACCTAATTACACATACTGAAACTAACAGCTTTGTCCACCTTCAATAGACTCTTGCATGCTACCATGGGACCCTAGCAGAATGTGATGTTGTTCATCAAGGATGGCACTTTGTAAAAATAATGGAGCAGAATCACTTCTATTTTTACATGAAAAGCCTAGAAAAAGTTTGTTACAGATTGCTTGGTGAAAAAGCCGCACCATCCACAGTTTCTGCATCCTCATTTTCCTCGAGCATTTCGCTCAGCATCCCTATCCGATCTTGTAATACAGTGTTCTCCCTCTCTAATTCCATTCGTTTGCTTCGTTCTTGCTGAAGTTGCAACTGAAGACGCTCAAGGCATCGAGCRTCCTCTTCAAGCTGCTCATTCAAACCATCTATTTCCTGGTCCTGTTTGGCAGATCACCAAATGTGAAGTTATAATAGAAATTGAAAGATGAGAAATGAGATCMATCATGAATTAGACTAAAATGGTGCATGAAAGCAGAGAGGAAAGATATGCCTGATGGAAAAACTGCTTACAATTGGCTTACTTGATATCAAGGTTTCTTAATGGAAGACACTAATCCATCATCACCAAGAAGGCTTACTTGATATCAAGGTTTCTTAATGGAAGACACTAATCCATCATCACCAAGAAGGGAAGAAAAARTATAGCCAGCCAAAGCWGATTAGGTGATTAGTGATTTGGCCCATAGTAGCCTCTTTCAAGTTGAATATCCTCGGGAGAATATGGGAGATTGGCCCAGCTTTTCGATGCCAGAAAAATGGCTAGAAATGAACCCAGGATGCCAAATCAAATTTGACTAAGAATAGTGATGGTGATATAGGAGACTATCATCTCAAGGGGAATCAAAAGAAATATGGAGAATTTATAAGACTAAAAAATTAATCAAAGTTTGGCAGCTCTAACAAGAGGACATCTTAGCCCCGGGGTGTAGGGCAGTTGGTGATGGAGTGTGCTGTTAAAACACTTCGTTATGTGAAGTCACCGGTTCTAAACTCCGGCTTACCTTGTGTGTTGCATATGGGACATCATGAACATACCTGGAGGTTATAGTGGTAGCAGTCGGATAACACGACCCCGTGTCACGCAAGTACGTGCCCGACTAGTTGCTGATTCCGCCAGTCATAAAAGAAAACAAGAGGACATCTTAGACAAAGACCAAACTGAAAAGGTTGTTAAAAAAAAGAAAAGGACATCTTAGACAAGGACCAAACTGAAAAGGTTGTTAAGAAGCTTGAGGACGAATGGTCTCCCCTGCAGGAAGGCATCCAAGTATAAGCTAAAGGCAGGATATGAGGCCTATACAGAAATTTAAGAGTAGCCGTTTTTATTTTTATACCAATTTGGATAGATCTTTAATAACCTTCTGCAGGCCGAAGGCTTAGTCATTGGCATGAAGGTGGGGATTATGTTAGGGATAACTAGAATGGTAAGAAGAGATTTTAGAATCTTAAGAGATAAGATGAAATCCAAAATTACCAAATCTAGAAAATAATTGGTTGATGAGATGAATGAGACAAAAAGCCTAATAGGGGGAAGTCGGCTTTATTTATGTCCGAAGAGCAAGCAATAGAACATTATATAAGCTAGATAACATGGCAGTTCAATCACTAGGTATAAGTTGCTCGGTTGAAAAAAAAATTCAGTGCTCCCGAGTGGAGAGATTTATAGAAGCTAATAAGAGAAGATAAGGAGAAGGCCTCGACAGATGTGGACAAAAGCAGAAGGGCAGGGTAGAATTGAAAGAATGAAGAGGAATGACAACGAGGAGATAAATAGCACTTGGATAGATTTTTTGTGAAAGAGTACTTAGGATTTTGAGAACAGAGGTCAGGTTGCAGAAGTGTGGATGCCACAGGAGCTTGACGGGATTTTAGGTTTGGAAATGGATAGGCAATCTAGTAGATAAAGGGACCAAAGGTGGGCAGACAAAGCATAAGTAAAGTGAGTATGACCCATAAAGTACAACTCAGGTGATTGGAACAGTTTCAGAGATTTGGGTTCCATAGCAGCCTTACAAGTCTAGATGTGGTGTGGTCTTATGGGTTCACCATGGGCTGCAAATCCTCATAAACCCTTGTGGTTTCAATGGCAGTTACAAACTTCATGGCAGGCTGTGATATATGCAGTAGAGTGGTAAACTAGGTAGCGGGAATACAAACATCCTTGCTAGCCAGCAACGCTTGCATCTGGTCAAAGGGATATGCATTAGGTATAAAGTTAGATGCATTATGGGAGGCTCTGTTTGACCTCTTCTCTCATACTGTACATGTACGAAACTGTAATGAATATAGCTTTCACAGAAGGGTGTGCATATTGTAAAAATAGAGCTAGGGAGAATAGATGGGTTGGACTCTTGGTCAGAGAAAGAAATGAAGATCAAAGCTAAAGAAAAACATGATGTAATGCTTTTAAAATTTTATGCAAAGGCTCATTAATACAAGATTCTTTTAACAATGCGAAGGCTCATTAATACAAGATTCTTTTAACAATGCAAAGGCTTATTAATACAAGATTCTTTTAGCAATTCAAAAAGTAGAACAATACAGCAATCGCCATATTGCAATCGAATTCATGCTTATAAAGGATAGAAGCTACCATGTAGGTTTTACAGTCACGAGATTTGGAAAATAGAAAATTATATATCAACAAGGAAATGTAATTTTTAGTAAGCAACCGGAAATAAAGGTTCTCAAGGTTGTGAAAATGGTTTAAGCAACAATTGAAAAAAAAAGGCAACCGGGAACGGCATGCTGCAATTTCAAGTTACCAGAACTATAAGAATGACCTTTTGCTCATGAGAAATTGTCAGAAATGAAACTGAGAAAGAGGGAACCATGCTACACCAACCTCCCTTGATGATTGAGGCCTCAAAAATTTCCTACCAGTGTGCAAATTGCTCAATACTGTGATTGTATGTCAGACACAAGAGTTCAGTAGGTGACTGAAGCCTCGGTTCTGTAAACGTATAAACTAAGGCCACTAGTGTTTGCACGAATAATGACCCCATGAGGATCAAGCACTATAACAATTGACAAGGTAAAAATGTATTAACACCTGCTCAATGTTTGCTCCACACACTTCAACAAAAGTTTTAAGCATTAAATAAGCCTACAGGTTCCTTTTGCAATGAGAAGGGCCTAAAAGATACTTCTGTAATAAAATTCAAGAGGCCATGGGATGAACCAATGTTGAAATTTCAAACAGTCCAGAAAACAGGTATGAAAAGCAAACCTTCCTGTTCATCTCATGGACAGCAATGCGTCGCATGCTCTCTACCACGTCCACATTAACAAGCTTTCTCTTCTTGCCCACAACCCATCCGCTCGGATAGGTGGCAGCGTCAAAGTCAGGTGGAGGAAGTAGATTATTATTATCATGGCGTCTTACTGGATCCAGAGGTTCAAACAGTGCTCTTTTCCTCTCAGTCAATGACAACTCTTCTCTCCCCTCATTAACAGGAGAAGACCACCGTCTTCTTGGTTTCAATGGGGTGCTTGATGGCGGAGGATTGCTCTGAATGATAGTTTCTTTCATTCTGTCGAAAGTTCGCCCATCGGCTACACCATCTAATTACAAATAATGTGTTTGCAATCAGTAGTCTAAGAAACAGCAATAATGCATTTCAGAAACAACAAAAGCATGCAAAATCTAAGGTGAACAGACTCCAATTCGAAGATGTAATACAATCCATTTCTCTATAAGGCTAATCACAAAATAAGTTGATAAAATTAGGCAAAAAATCTTGTTATTAGAAGAATTAAAGACGCAGTTATATTATATCCCTGGAGAAACCTTACAAGAACAGAAAACAAGAAGCCACGATTACCAAATCGATTTCTTGATTTGGAGAAGAGCTTCATGGTGACAATATTCTGAAGTATAGAAATTCTACAGAAGAACTGTAATGCAGGCAACAGCTCCTACAGGAAGGAACTGGAGACACCCAGTAAATCCAACAGAGACACTTAGAGTGAAATCAGAGGCATACCCACTTCAGAAATCAAGGCGCTGCACAGAACCCATGTTTTGAATTTTAGGTTTGCTGTCCAGAACTCGGGATTTCGGAAAAGGAAAAATGCGGTGTTTCGGAAATGGAAGTTTGGGAAGCTTCGGAAAACCCTGCAACCTAATCCATTAGGATCATCAAAATAAAAACACGACGCGGCATCGTCCGGTTCCGTTCCACGTGTAAGTACTCTAAATGGCGGATGACAAGTCAGTGATCTTTTGAAATATCTTTGGAGAACAGGAACCTTGTGGACCAAAACGTAAGAACATGGTGATGTCACAGATAATTTCTTGACTATTACGCATCTGAGTTAATGAGATTCGTCCGTATTCAAAACGTCCCATGTTTGGCGAGTTATGTCTGAATTGATATTTTTAAAGTTCTGACCAATGGGAATTTTATGTTAAATTTTGGATTATTGCTGTGAGTTTTCTGGATTAAGATTAAACTGTGTTAAAAGTTTTTGAGTTTTCTCGATTAAACTCTGTTAAAAGTTTCAAAGAGATTTCTGAATTAAACTGTGTTAAAAGTTTTTGAGTTTCTTGATTAAACTGTGTTAAAAGTTTCAAACAGTTTATTTAAGAAAGCTCACATCAATATGATTAATTGTGAAAATCTTCAGTTTCAAATTTTGGATTATTGTTTTAATAGGAAGACTGCAAATTAAGTTACACACTTTTTTTTTGTTGTAAGATTGTTTTAGTGTTTAGGCCCATGGTGCTCCCTACTATGTAAATTGTTATTAGAGCAAGAAAAGTCTTTGGGAGAGAAGACAACGTGATATTGTGAAGAATTGTGAGAGAGAAGATGGAGAGGGGTTTTGAAAATGAAATGTGCCTTTAGAGAAGGTTTATATTGGTCATGTTTTGTCACCTCACAATTGCACAAATTACTTTGCCATTTGAATCCTAGCGATTGGAGAGGTTGAGAGGTTGTTATGTTTGATTCACAATTACATAAATGGTAGTTGTATCTTTTAGACCTAAGTGGTTGGAGAGGCTCAAAGGGTTGTTGTGTTGGTTGAAGTTGTGATTACAAAAATGGTAGCGATTGGAGAGGTTGAGAGGTTG
>ML793294.1:150432-179850 GCA_009831015.1 Picea engelmannii | reverse complement strand
TATATATATATATATATATATATATATATATGTTTTTATAAACAATTTTTTATTATAAACAAGTGCGAAGATGACGGGGGTGGGGAAGAGCAAGTAAGGAATGGCCAATTATGAAAAGCGGTCGGACAGGTTTCAAAATAGGGTTACAAGGGATTCTAAGGAGAGGTGAGGGTTCGACGGTCAAATTGTATGTCTCGGAAATTTTGACTGCAAAAGGCATAAAAGGGAAAAGTGCATGATGGGGCAGTCCAGTGAACGGTTTGTATATTTGTGGAATTCTGGGTGCTGTTTGCAGGTCGTGGAACAATGGAAGGGAAATCTTGAGCCTGCCTGTCCGGGAACCCACAATAAAAAAGTGGCTAAGTATGGAATAGGGAAATGGTTGGTCGGACTCGTTTTCACTAATATATTGAAATTTGTAATAGATATTCCATTACCTGGCAAGATCTTTTCTGCATGTATATCACGAAATTTCAGGTGTTGTTTGCAGGTCGCAGAACAATGCAAGGGAAATATTGAACCCACCTGTCCAGGAACCCGCAAGCGAAAAAGTCGATAAGTATGGAACAGGGAAATGATCGGTGGAATTCATTTTTGCTAATATATTGATATTTGTAATAGATATCCCATTACTCGGCAAGATATTTTATGCATGTTTCTGGACAAGTTGTGTAGGAACATTTATTATGACGGTCTCCTCGAGGCATGGTGAGTTGTTAGCATTAAACCTTAGTTATTGCATACTTGGAAAGAAGTGCGAAGGGTGCAGGCACAAGAAACAACAATTAGGAATTGGATATTTCGTGAACCCGCCAACCCGACGATCCGGGAAAGAGATTCAAAGAAATGGCGAAGTATGGAAAGCGGATGGACGTGCTTCAAAATGGGGTGACAATAATTCCACAGGAGACGTGAGGACCCGACTGTCAAATTGTATGTCTCAGAATTTTTGAGTGCAAAATGTGTACCATGGAAGAGAGGATGATGGGAAAACTGTGTAACACGGAAGAGGGTATGATGTGAGAGCCCAGTTGTAAATTTGTATATTGCGGAAGCCAAGGTGTTGTTTGTAGGTCACGAAACAATGGAAGTGCAATCTAGAGCCCGCCTACCCGAGAATCCATGGTCAGAGAAGTGGCTAGGTATGGAATGGGGAAGCGGTCGGTCGGAGTCGTGATATAAAAGCACAAGTGCAAATGTGAACCTCTGAGTTGGCCAACCTGCACAATTAGACATTTTCGGAAAAACGACTAAGTAACAAGAAAGAGAAAGTATAGGGGAAAGAGAAACGAGAATTTGGTTAAGTATAGAAGAGGGAAAAGAAGGGCTAATATATTCATATTTGTAATAGATATCCCATTTCCTGGCAAGATATTTTCAGCATGTTTCTGGAGAAGTTGTATACTTATTGCATATACTTGGAAATAAGTGTGAAGGTGGCGGGCACATGAAACAACGACTAGGAGTTGGAAATTTCCTAAACCCGCCAACCTGGCGATCCGTAAAATAAATTGCAAGAAATGGCCAAGTGTGGAAAGCAGTCGGACGGGTTTCAAAATAGGGTGACAAGGGTTCCTGAGGAGACGTGAGGCCCCGACGGTCAAATTGTATGTATCAGAACTTTTGAGTGCAAACTATGTAACATGGAAGAGGGGCTGATGTAGGAGTCCGAAAGTCAATTTGTATATCGCGGAGCTGGGGGGTTGTTTGTAGGTCAAGGAACATTGGAAGCGCAGTCCGCCTATCCGGGAACCTGCAAGCAAAAAATTTGGGTAAGTATGGAATTGGATGTTGCGAAAGAGATTCCAAGAAATGGAAAAATATGGAAAGCGGATGCACGGGCTTGAAAATGGGGTGACAATAGTTCCCCAGGAGATGTGAGGACCTGAAGGTCAAATTGCAGGTCTTAGAACTTTTGAGTGCAAACTGTGTATCATGGAAGAGGGTATGATGTGGGAGTTCGGTAGTAAATTTGTGTATCGTGGAGGTCCGGGTGTTGTTTGCAGGTCACAGAACAATGGAAGTGCAATCTAGAGCCTGCTTGCCTGAGAATCCGCGATCTGAAAAGTGGCTAGGCATGGAATGGGTAGCGGTCGGTCGGAGTCACGATATAAAAACACAAGTGAAAATGTGAACCCGTGAGTCCGCCAAAGCGTGCATTGAGACATTTTCAGAAAAATGACTAAGTAACTAGAAAGAGAAAGTAGAGGGGAAAAAGAAACGTGAATTTGGTTAAGTATAGAAGAGGGAAAAGAAGGGCCAATATATTCAAATCTATAATAGATATTCCATTTTCTGGCAAGATCTTTTCTATATGTTTCTGGAGAAGTTGTATACTTATTGCATATACTTGGAAAGAAGTCTGAAGGTGGCGGACACAGGAAACAACAACTAGAAATTGGAAATTTCCTGAACTCGCCAACTCGACGATCTGCGAAAGAGATTCTAAGAAATGACCAAGTGTGGAAAGCGGTCAGACGAGCTTCAAAATAGGGTGGCAAGGGTTCCCGAGGAGACGTGAGCCCCCGACGGTCAAATTGTATGTATCAGAGCATTTCAATGCAAAATATGTAACACGAAAGAGGGGATGATGTGGGAATCCGGAAGTAAATTTGCATATCACAGAAGCTAGAGTGTTGTTTATAGGTCATAGAACAATGGAAGTGCAATTTAGAGACCGCCTGGGCGGGAACCCGCGATCGAAAAAATTGCTAGGTATGGAAAGGGGAAGCACTCGGTCGGAATCATGATATAAAAGCATAAATGAAAATGTGAGCGCGTGAATCCGCCAACCCGCGCAACAAGACATTTTCGAAAAAAAATAAAATGAATAAGTAACCAGAAAGAGAAACTACAGGGGATAAAAGAGTGGGAAAATAGAAAGGCGGAGGGAAGTTTTTGTAAGCGGGAATTGGTCTCAAACAAACCCCATTGTTGCAAAACCATAATTTTCTAGTCCAATATTTTATCCACTTATTCGTTTTCTATTGTGCTTGTACCATTAAAAAGGGTGTGAGCAAATGCTTTTTTAAACATTAGTTTTTATGGCAACTTGTGGGAGTAATTGTGTTCTTGATACATTTTTCCATGACTTTAACATATTAACTTAAGTATTAAACTTCTTGCACGATGGGTTGTTAGCATTAAAGCTTAATAATTGCATGTCTAGAAACAACAATGACGATCTTGAATTTTAATATTGTATTCAATTTCATAGTCCCATTTGACTACAACCACCATATATATATATATATATATATATATATATATATATATATATATATATATATATATATATATATATATATATATATATATATATATATATNNNATATTATTTAATTTATTCACGAACAAGAAATTTGGTAATTTCATTAATAAAGTAAAAAGTGCTCAAATAGAGGCTAGGGGATGGACAACTAATAAAATGTTCCCTTTCGGAATAAAGGAATCAAGGACGCGAAAGGGAAATAAGAAATCATTTGGTTAGCAAGGCTGAGATGAAAACAAAATTTCTAGGGTGGGGCCCTGACTGCAACATTGTGATTTGGTCTTGCTATGTTCTATCTGCATTACAAATAGAGTTGAATGTTGGTTTAAAACTGTCTGAAATTCATTTTTGTTTCCATAAAAGCCTGATGGGATCGACACAATGCATTGTCATATAATTGTTAAATGCTCCATATTAGATCAAATTACTTGAGACAATATCCTCTCATATTTATTTAGTAGCACTAAATAAATAGTACAGTATTAACTAAATACTAAATACTAAATAAATACTGAACTACGAGACTATCGAACCATACCAATGCAAAGAGGTGTTAAATTCAACAAAGAAGCAACAACCAAGACTCCAAGGCAATTTTTTTAATAGTAAATCCATTTAAAAAAAATACTAGGCAATGTATATCTATCCATAGAAATTAGACCGAGTTCTTTGCACCAAAACATTGAACATATTTGTCATAAACATAGGCACAGGATTTGCAACATGCAGGAGCCATTGAGATGCTCTTCAACATGCATACAAAACTGATTACCATGTTTTTTTTAGGAAATCCTTCCAGTCTTCTCCTTGGGAGGTCAATGTTCATTGCCCCAATCTCAATATCTTGCGGAAGACCTGAGGCGACAAAGAAACATGAGAGTGGTTCTGCAGTGGAATAAATCCTTGGATTGAAGCAGGTGAACAACATTCTTGCTCTTGACGTTGACATCGCTCCAACATTGCACCTCGGCAAGAAAGAAACCCAAAAATTTTCAAATGGAGGAGGACATAAGAACCCATATTCGCAGTAAAATTGATAGTTCTCACAAGCTTCTTGTGAGGAAGAAGACAAAAAACGTTGCAGAGAAAACATTAGAGCTTGAAAATGAAAGTTAGGACACACCAAGAGACCACCTCCTCACAGTCGAAGACTTCAGGGACACAGCCTGCACGGACAATTTCAAAGGCCCAAATTAGTCCATTTTGGGCGGAAGGAGATGAGTAGTAGGAATATGCCTTGCACCAGTGGGAGTTATGGTCCTCATCCACTAAGATGTTAATTGTATATCTAGAGAACAGGAGAGTGGTCCCGCAATTGAATAATTTTTTGGCTTGAAATATATCTCTAGGAGCATCAATAGACCATTTCTTTAGAGTGAAAGAATTCCGCCCAGAACAGACTAATTTGGACCTTTGGAATTCCTACTTTTGAGCTGCAAAGCGGCTATTGCATTCAATGTCGATTTATTTTCTGAAACTCCTTCTTTTGGTCTTGTCAGGGCCACCATCGTCGAGCCGGGAAGTGCCCCCCATTATGGTTGATTTCAATTTGGGCGTAGGAGTGGGAACAACGTCTACATTGCCATAATCCATTGTCGTATCGTCTTCCATCAAATCATCTTCTCTCGGATCGAAATCGATCGCATCAACCTTTGTGCCAGCCATCAATGTAGGAGGACAGGCTGTCTGAGCAGGCGGGGTTGCCTTGGAATTCTTTGGCTTGAAATATATCTCTCGATGCACCAAGGGACCATCTCCCTTTTTTCTCCTGGGCAGAGGGAGATGAGTAGTAAGAATATTCCATGGAGTACTGGAACCTCTGGCCATCATGCTCAAAGGTGTTTACTGTATCTGGACAGAACTGTTGTCGAACTACTGTATAAGTTAATGAGAATTTTTGTTTGCTCCAGATGATGTTTGAAATGAAAATTCAGAAAGGATAATATAAACCTCTGCAAATCTTGGTTTAATGCATATCAATGGAAGATCTCCTCGAGCCTTTCGTTGATCAATGACAATCTCCACAGTTCGTGTGTAATGAGTTGTTACCATTAAAGCTTACTAATTTCATATTTAGAAATAAATGCAAAGGTGGTGGTGACGACGAAGAGTGATTAAGGATTAGAGATTTCGTAAAGGTGCCAATCAGATGACCCACGAAAGAGATTGCATCATGCTTGAAATGAATACTTGGAAATGATAACACAACTCGCCACAAATCTTGGTTTAATTCATATTAATGACAAATCTTCTCCGGCCTTTTGGACATTAATGACAATTTTAACGGTTCTTGCACGATGAGCTATTAGCATTAAAGCTTAATAATTGCACATCTATAAAGAAGTGAGAAGGCGGCAGGGATGGCTAAGAGCGATAAAGCATTGTAATTGTTGTCCACCCGCCAACCCACTAAAGAGATTCCAAGAAATGGCCAAGTATGGAAAGTGGTCAGGCGGGCTTCAAAATAGGGTCAGAAGATATACTCAAGAAACGTGAGGGGCCTATGGTCAAATTGTGTGTCTCCAAACTTTTGACTACAGAATGTGTAACATGGAACGACACAATGACGGATTTCGACGGTCAATTTGTATATCGCGGAATTTCAGGTGTTGTTTGTAGGTAGCGGAACAAAGGAAGCGCAATGTTGAGCAAGCCTGGCTAGGAACCGACGATGGTAATAGTGGCCAAGTATGCAATGGGTAAGCGGTTGGTCAGAATCGTGATATAAAATCATGAGACATACTCGGAACAGGGAATATTGACGAGCTTGAAAATAGGGCCACAAGTTCTACTCAGGAGAATTGAGGGCTCAATTATCAAATTGTATGTATCCCAACTTTTGATTGCAAAATTTCTAACACGAAACATGGGACAATGACGGATTTTGACGGTCAATTTGTATATTGAGGAACTTCGGGTGCTGTATATAAAAGCATGAGACATTCGGAAAAATGACTAATTAACTAGAAATGGAAAGCAAACGAGAAAAAGAAAGGGGAATTTGGCTGCCAATTTGTAGATCAGGAAAGTCCGGGTGCAGTTTACAGGTGGCAGAACAATAGAAATGCAATGTTGAACCCGCATATCCGGGAACCCGCGATCCAAATTTTTTGTTGAATATGAAACAAGGAAGCGGTCGGTCGGACTCGTGATATAAAAGTATCAGTGCAAATTTGAAGACGTGAATCTTCCAACCCCCGCACCTAGACATTTTCCAAAAAATGACTAAGTAACCAGAAAGGGAAAGCAGAGGGAAAAAAGAAAGGGGATGGAAATATTCAGAAGCGGGAATTGGTGTCAGAAAGCCCCATTGATGATCTTAACAATAACTATGAAGTGCATTAAACATGTGAACATGTTCTTCAATCAAGGAATAGACAAAGCGAGCAATGCTTATAGTTTCCAAGGATGTGTTTGTATAAGAGAAGCATCGAAAAGCCACAAGAAAACCAATTTGGGGATGTTTAAGTAAAGTTATTGTACTGTCAACTTCACCACAAGTATAACAATGACAAATTTTAATTTTAAGACGAATTTGAATTTTAATGTCCTGTCTTTGATATGATAGTTCCATTGGACTTCCCATAGTATATATCCTTTTATTTCAAAATATTCTTGGAGATGAATTTTTCTAAGTTCATCGATCAAGGAAAAGTGCCAAAACGCGCCACATACTACATTTGCGTCAGAGAGCTTATATTAAAAGGCAAACCATGTCATGTATATTCTTTAAGATCATAGAAAACCTGCCAAGATCGTGAATGTATCATTAATTTTCCGGAACGAAGCATACAACCAAGAGCCAAGTAAACACCAAATGTATTGAAAGTCGAGGCACAAGGTAATGCATGAACACATAAGGCGCCAAGTGAGATCCCACAAGGTTCCATAGAGAAATACACATCAACCTATGCATCAAACAATTTGATATATATATATAAAACACATGTGGCATTTGTTTTCTCTTACATATGGTATATGTTCCCATGAGAAAATAACTGGGGCCATGAGATATGAACAAAAGTCTGCTAAACACAAGACAACACAAAACCAACAGAGCTTTGCCATTGTATCCTAACTATAACCAAACCCCAAAATGGGGAACAAGAAACTTGTTGATTACTATTTTACCATGAAGCAAGATCATTACGGAAATTTGCTTCTGATAGTGCCATGTTCTATCACTACCAGTTTTAACAATGCCGAATTTCCAATATTATTGGAAATGCCTGATGGTTCTGCCCAGAGGAGCAAAATATTTCGATGGTTCAAAGGATGGGCCTGAGTTATTTACAGTTGGATACGTTCAAAGGATGGGCCTGAGTTATTTACAGGGGTTTGTCCTCATGCTTCCCATTTATGGATTGAACAATCTTATGCGCTTCTACATCAACAATAAATGCACATGCCTGTATGAATTCCAATGCTCGAACTCTCCAATCTCTATAGTGAGTTCTGAAGATCCCAAGCTCATGTTTCAATCCATGTTGAGCCTTTTTTTTTCAATTAGGGCATCGAGAAAAAATGTAGATACCATGCCATAAATGTATAGTTGGAGATCATCTTCTTTTTTATTTGGGTACCCAAAAAATGCAGAAATCCTGCCATGGATATATAATTGGAAAACATTTTTCCAATTTGGGCACCCAAAAAGGTGCAAACTCCTCCAACAAATCCACAATTAGCCACCATTTTTTTTCTTCATTTGGACACCCCAACAAATATGCAAAATTCTTACTGGGAGATAAAAAAAACATGAAAATAACAACAA
This sequence comes from Picea engelmannii, assembly GCA_009831015.1. Classification (NCBI taxonomy): domain Eukaryota; kingdom Viridiplantae; phylum Streptophyta; class Pinopsida; order Pinales; family Pinaceae; genus Picea; species Picea engelmannii. The sequence continues at coordinate 171,808 of ML793294.1, read as the reverse complement.
CAAATTCATTTGTAGTTAGATTCTCCTTGTTGTTTCAAGTGCACAAAAAGAGACAAAATCTCTGGAAAGAAAATTTTACAGCCATAGTTGTAAACTCCGAAGAACTTGAGTCCAACGAACATTCATATGGGTATTGAAGAAAAATTACAAACACACATGATATTTTTTCGTTTCCTGCCAAAGCTTGATATGTTTTTGTTTTTTTTTTCCAGCCGATATGCAATATTGCATTGTCCTCATTTAAGGTAAATTTGCTATGTATCCGAAAGTCGCGCAACATGTAGACACTATTTGCCTTTTTCTGTAGGTATGCTTCATATGGAAATTCTGCTAACCTAGGAAGCACATCTTGTAACAGAGGTTGTCTAATTGTACAATGTATGATTGTGTTGCCCACAGTTCGGATGGTAGCATTGAGGCAATGTCTATATATGTAAGGGAATTTTTCACTGCATCACAGACAATCAATTTTATCATCATTTATGAAAGCAGAAGCATAAGCAGGAGAGCTGCATTTGGCACATACAGGCTCGAAGGGGGTCGATTACGCATTCAGTGCAACCAAAACACCCTCAACCTGGGCAAGCGAGCATAGTAGTTAATATATTGAACAATATAATACACAACTGCACAAAAAAAAAATGCAGAAAATTGGTTAAGGAAATTTGTATGAGCAAAGTGAGGATGAAATTGTAGATGTATACACACAACAGTTGTAGAGCTAGTTAGTTTCTTGAGATCTCGTACTATGTCTGTTTGCAATTCCGTTACAAATGTTGCTTGGGTTGTGCGAAAGATCCTTTCTTTAACATCTCTTTTCTTTGTTATATTTTTGAAGAGCATAAGTGGAAATTTCCCTTTATGCAATTTTTGTTCCATTGAGGAAAACGAATTTGAATAGGTGTCAAACAATTGCAGCTGCAACATGGAACAATGCAATAGTTGTGTAACATAACTGAGATACATGGACATGTGAAAGTAAAGGACAAAACTGGATATGGAGAACAATACCATTGCCTTATTGTTGTCTGACTCTCCATCTTTTATATGGAGAATGTGTTGCGAGCCAAGTTTTCTCGTGAGTGTGACAGCTGCACCAATGGTTCCGATTGGGTAAGTGTCGTTTCTCTGTGCAAGTTGGCTGATAGTTGTGTCCGGGACGAAACGATATTCTGAACAAATAGCGAGAATTTTTTCCACAATACTTGTTTCGTTGAGCGATATAATCCGATCACAATCACCATGGTCATATACTGTTTTGGGAAATATATTAAAATTTGTAATGGATAGCCCATTGCTTGGCAATATCTTTTCTGCATGTTTCTGAACAAGTTGTGTGGGAATAGTCAGTGTGACTGTCATCAGGGCCTCGTTGTCTGTCATGTCAGCACACATAATGGATCTAGTTTTGTTTTCCTTGTCCAAGTAGGTGCTATAGATGACCATTATGTCCCCAATGAACACTTGTCCAGTTCGGTGGCTTTTCAAGCCCTCTATTGATAGTATTTTGGGTGTTATAAGTTTATACTTGGTGACATTTTTTGAACAGGAAAAGTAATGTGAATGGTAGTTTGCATTATTTTTTGTTTTCTTTTTTCCTGGCATAAATGTACAAGTAGACGCACAATTTGGATGAAGTATGGAGCCAGAGTTTTGCAACCATACCTCTTAGTTTGCAGAACTTGCGCTATGTTCGACATCTCACTTGCGCTCGTTGATACTTCTTGTGAACTGCAAAGTATGTGTTGCAAATGACATCAACATATTCACCATGGCATAGATGAATAAATAGCCGAGGATATTTGTTTGGTAAACATATGAGAAAACAATGTATACATATTTACCTTTGGCCTTGTCGGTATGTTGATGTTTGCGATGATTGACTGCTCATGGCCATGTCACTAGTCCAACTTTTTCTGATGCAAGCATGTGTCGATGAACATCAGAAGGACTAAATAAGCATATGCATTGTATATTGTCCATAATTTTTTCGAATGTCACATACAGGGTCGAAGGAGATGGAATGCGAAATAGGGTGTCAAGGGATAATCAAGAAACATGAGGACCCGACGGTCAAATTGTATGCCTAATATTTTTTGACTGCAAAAATGTCTAACAGGAAATAGGGCGTGATGGGGGGGGGGTACGATGGCCAATTTGTATATCACGGAATCTTTGAAGCTAGAGGCGCAATCTTGAACCTGCCAACCCGGGAATCCGCGATCGAAAAAGTGGCTAAATATGGAATGAGGTAGAAGCATGAGTATAAATGTGAACCCGTGAGTCTTCCAACCCGCGCACCTAGACATTTTCAGAAAGACGACTAAGCAAAGCAACCAGAAAGAAAAAGTAGACAAGAAAAAGTATAGAAGAGGAGGAAAAAAAGGATAATAGAAAGTGGGAAAATTAGAAATGGGGAGGGCAATGTTTGGAAGCAGGAAGTCTCAACAAAGGCCCATTGTTTCCAAATCATTGTTTTTTAGTCCAATATTATATGCACCCACCCGTTTTGTATGTTTGATTTACTAGCATAGTTGGTATACCTTTTCGAAAATTGTACCACAACCCCCTCTGTTGTCGCATATAATAATTCATCTTCCTATCCAACCAATCTATTTCTTTCAATGTAGCAATGCTGAACATACAGTGGACATGAAGGTAAGTTAGTATGTAGAAAGACATGTAAAAGAAAGAAACACAGTTTTATTTATTTCAATGTAGCAACAAAGAGAATACAATTCACATGAGGATAAGTTACTATGTAGAAAAATACGTAGTATCTACATACAATAAAATAGGTGCAAAGCAGTAGAACAAGTAGAACAAATACATAAAAAATAAATGAAATACTAAACACTGGAATATGAAATAAGAGTAGAGGCATGCACCTTTGTAACTCCTCCTCCACATTCGCGGCAAAGAGTCGATCGTCTTCTCCAGCCATTCTGTTTGTTTAAATGTAGCAATGCAGAAAAAATACAATGGACATGAAGGAAGTTGTTATGCAGGAAGACATGTAAAAAAAATAAACAGAGTTCGATTTATTTCAATGTAGCGGCACATAAAATACAAAGGACATGAAGATAAGTTATTATGTAGGAAGGTATGCAATATCTACACACAATAAATTAGGTGAACACATATACAAACAATAAATGAAATACAAAACAATGGAATATGAAATAACTGAACAAGCATGTACCTTTGTATCTTAGATTCCACCGCTGCGGTAAAGACTCCTTTGTTTTCTCCAACTATTATGTTTGTTTGAATGTGGGAATGCACAAAATACAATGAACATGAATGGAAGCTAGTATGCAGAGGAGAACAAGTAATATGTACATACACTAAATGAGAATCAACGAATAGAATAAAAGATAGTTAGAAACACAAACCTTTTCTTTTCTCCATCCATGGTTTTAAGTCTATAAAGTTTTTCCTGCCCAAAATATATTACAAGCCAGAAAATATTAAGAAATTGCATGGCCATATCTGAATGATTTTGGTTTTCCGTGGCAAAGTATCCAGATATGCTTTGAGACATAGAGATATAATTTTTCAGTATCTTTGGTGTACATCTCATATTTCAAGTACAAGACAAATTGTATCATGGTCACCAGTCTGTGTACAGGATAAAGAGGTTGTATTGTGACATGGGCACATTTCACCATATATGGTTAATAAGTGTGTTTTGCACATGTTTTATCTTAACAAAAAGACATCGAACATTGTAATTGCACATGTAGTTGTCCAATCATTTGTTATGCCACTATTTTGTATCATGTCAACATTGAAGTATCCTAGAATGATAATGGTTTCGCCCAAATGTAAATGGTGTGATGCATTTGAGAACACATTCATTATGCTATCAATGTTGCATGCCAAACAACATAAAAACTGAATACTGCAATTTGCTATCCACGAAACACCACTCTTGCTAGCACCATCTCAATATCCTTTTCTTCTACATGAACATTTTAAAAAGACATGTAGGTATGGTCCAGAGCTAGGAAAAAGAATTGGAGCAAAATCTAAGAGTAGGATAGGTGGGCACGGGATAGGTGCCAAATATTGACTTTGCCACACATGACAAATGACAGAACCGCAGGTCCACTCATGGGTGCAAGACCCGAACACCGCAAAGTGAAAAAACAAATAGCCCCAACTACCGACGTAGGACCCCCACCCTGCAAAGCCGAAGTAAACAAAAGAAAACAACAAGAAACAAACCAACGAGCAAGCAAGAACATGCCCAACTGCAGCCCCAGGACCTCAAACTCGCAAACTTGAGCCAAACAACAACAAGCAGCAACTGGCGAACCAACGAACCAACGAACAAGCAACAACCACTGAACCAATAAACAACATATGTATCTCCAACGATTACCAAACCGCAACCCAAGCACAAAAAGAACCATAAACATATGACGAGCATGCCAGTAGAAATAATCAAACATTCTTACTTGCAAACTGTAAACAATGAACAACAAAGAACGAATAGAAAATGAAATTATGGCATCAAAACTTACTCCGAAACAATGAACGACAAAAGCATAGGTCGAATTGTGGGTGTAACACCTAGACCTTTCAAAGTAAAAAAAAATAGATCGAACTGTGAATGCAGGACCCGAACCCTGCAAATTTGAAGTAAACAAAATCAAACAACAAGCACCAACAGGTTCAACCGCAGGCGCAGGTCCCCAACCTTGCAAAGTTGAACCAAACAACAACAAGCAACAACCAACGAACCAACAAACAAGAAGCACCCACTGAACCAGTAAACAATGTATGTATCTCCAACAATGACCAAATTGCATTCCAAGCATAGAAGAAGTATGAAACATACAATGGCTATGCAACTGGGGGTGGACAACAATATTGTCCAAATTCACTGCAACATTGTATGGAAAAATTTGAGGAAAAATGTACTCTGAGAAGCCTATTTAGGTAAACATTTAAGGTTGTCAGGCTGTTTAAGGGCCTCGCGGTATGCAAACATTTAAGCTGTCAGGTCTGTTTCAAGACCTCGAACTATGTAAACATTTAAGCTGTCAGGCCTATTCAAGCACCTCAAAAAAAGTGTCAATGCTCTAAACCTTCGGTATGTAAACATTTCAATACAAATACAAATAATAATAAAAAGACATATTAATATGAACTCAACAAATTATCGATCGTTATAGTCCCTCTACACCTTCGACATGGACTAATAATAAAAAAACATTAAAAAACAACGTCCATGCTCAGAACTTTTGGTATGTAAATATTTCAGTTAAAATGTAATAAAAATTAAAAAAGAGCGTCTAAGCTCAAAACTTTGGATATTTAAACATTTACAACATTGGGAACAATGAAGCTGGCAATAAGACCTCAAATATATTCTTCAATGAGATGATGACATATAAGGTTTTTTTTTTTTTTTTAATATAAAAATAATGTTTTTACTTCTATAGTACAAACAATATAGATGATGTGAAAATTTATAGTCAAAAGACATATTAATATGAAGTGAACGAATTATCGATCGCTATAGTCCCTCTACGCCTTCGACAGAGACTAATAATAAAACTAAGTTTCAATGATAGCTTTATAAACATAAATAAACATTAAAGGTATCATGTAAGCATTTAATGTTATTATGCTTATGTGTTAAATATGCTTCAATATTTTATGCTCTTAATCCACCTTTTGTCATCTCAAAAAGACACGTAGGAGCCGATTCTCACATCATAATTCACCTCTCACTTTAATGCCAACTATTTCCTTCACTTACATTTTAAAAATTGCCATGTCAAAATATACGAAGTAATGTATCACATTTACTAGTGGGGCTTTATTAATATTTATATGTTTATAATTTTTTTTTGTATTTGGTTATTAATAAAATATTTTTGAGATATTTAATTAATGTAAAGTTAAGTGAGGTAAAAGTGTATGGAAAAAAGCACAAAACTAAGTTGGTATAATTGGAAATTAAGGAGGAATGTAATGAAAACTTTTAGGAAGTTGAGGAGAAGATATGAGTGTTACATGATAGGGTCATGAAGTTGGAGCTAGAACAAACACTAGAAATTGATGAGCTAAGGAAATCTCTATTCCTTGCTTTCTCTATTGGATTTTTTGGACTAGACCAAATGGTAGTAATGGTAGAGGACGTTGTTCAGCAAAATTTTGAGCAAGCAAGGAAGAGAAATCCAACAATACTTTTATTCATGAAAGGAAACAAACAGAATACCTCTAATGTGTATGGACATAAGAATGTGTAAATTTATTGTTGTTTTATAGGATAACATTTGTCCTAGGTCAATATGTAAGACACTATATGAGCCAGCTGGTTAACACTAATACTAGAACTTCGAAATAGGGCAATCTAATAGAATTAATAAGTTCATGGGAAGAGGCATTATCCTCTCTATCTTTCACATGTACATTTCCCCCATCAAGTATTTCAAAAGGGGTCAACTCCATTGAGTCTATTTGAGTCAGATGGTGGGTGGTTTCCGGAAAAGTCAAGCCGTTAAAGAGACTAGGATACAAATGAAAATAAGTGGAAAAATTAAGAGACATAAAAGCTTCTCTAGAACATAATTTTCTTATAGAAAGCGACTCCCTGAATGGTATTTCCTCCTCTTTAAAAACATCGTTGGATGATTGTGAATTGGTGGGCTCCAGACTAGGAGTGGTTTCACAATCAACACGTTCTTCCTCAATATGTTTTTCCTCTTCTAAGCTAAAAACAGATTGCTGAGATAGAAGAGGTATCTCCTGCATGTTTATTTCTTCTCTTGAAGTGAAAAAATCAGCATGGTTGTCTTGCTTTTGCACCATATGAGAATCTGAAATATCTTCCAAAGCATATTCATGGTTAGAAGAGAGAAGAAAGTCATAATAATCATTAGAACAAGAAGTTTCAATAAATGACCTATCGTCAATAAGAAAAAAATCTTGCTCTATGTCACTAGAACCAGAAGAATTTAAAATATCAAGACAATCCAAATCATCATAAATTAATTTCGAATTATTCATGTGTAAGGAAGGATTCATTTTAAGTGTGTCTAGAGTTTCTTCTTTAACAAAATGACCAGCTTTCAATTTTTGCTCCATACCTCCCTCCTCCATTTTTTGTGATGGGAAAGAAGAGAGAGGATAATGGGAGCTTGACATAACCATCGGTGTCACCCGAAGTGTCCCATTATCAACAGGAAAATCCTCCTCTTGGGAAGCTACACAAAAATATGAACTTGAATTTACAACACAAGGTGTCTCTTTTTCATCATAAAGAAAGAAAGGGGGAATGCAATGGTGGGAGGAGACATAAGATTTTTCCGAAAAATAATTTTCTATCTGATTAGTATCTCCCATAGTAAAGAAAGAACTAGACATATGAAGTCCATCTAAACCATTAACATTTTCAACATGTTCATTTAAATCCAAATTAGCATGTGAAGAAAGATTAAAACATGATTTAGATTTTTCATCCATTGATTTGTGTGTTTCATTAATAAGAGAAACTAAAGAAGAAATCAAATCATTGTTAGAGGGATTATCATCCAAAGGAAATCTACAACAAAGATGAGTAAATCTGATAACAAAATCTTTAAGGGATTCATCTTCGTTCTTCTTAATCTCCAAAATTTCTGCACACAAATGATCAAAATCATAGTTCTCAAAAGCATGCAAAAATTTACGCATAAATTGTTCCCATGTGTGAATATAGACAGCTATTGGCATAGGGACAGACCAAGGGTTCAATGCTACAACAATGCACCAACAAAACCCTAACTACCGGCCCTTTCGGCAACACCTGCAAAGCAGATGAAGTCTCACCCGAGGTAGAGGAAGGGGTGGTTGTATGACTCAGATGTCTGCAACCTTAGCTGGGACACAGATATGTGATTCTAGTATTTAACAGAGCACTCAACAATAAACCTTCATCAATATTTAACCAATATCTACTCCACAGATAAAATAGAGCATCGCAACATTCACTCAGATCTAATGTATCTAAGCACTTAGCATAAGGAATTAGATCAGATCTAGTAGATTCAAGCACTAAGCAAGTTCATAGAGGTCAGATCTAGCATCCAGATTCATCATAAGCACCAAGTATAAACAAATCTATCTATGTTAAGCACTTAGTAGATAACACATAAGTACACCAACACATCGCACAAAGAAGAGCAAAACAACTTATACGTGGTTCACACCCACCCTTGGACTACATCCACCAACTCTTCTTCTTTATTAGCTTCTTCAATCAGATACATGCACAGAGCCACATAAACCTTACTCCGCATAGGATAGGAGATCTGGGCACCTCACTAGATCCTCCTTCCTTCCGTTCAACACAAAGCCCTTCACAGTTTGTTACAACCACTTGCACAAGCATTTACAAGCCACACTTGCACTTAGCACAACATCACATAGATGCCTCTTCTCTATTTCCTTACATCGCCTAGACATCTATTTATATATTACAAAATAGGCCTAAGCATGGGTAAACCCATGGGCCGACATTCCCATACCCATTACATATTCCCAAATCCCAAAAAGGACCCAAAAAGGGGCCGAGATCTCGTGATCTCTGCTTCGTCTTGCGCTCCACCTTCGACAGGGTGTCAAAGTCCAAAATGGTCAAACTTGACCAAGGATCTCTCAAAACTTGGTCGAGGGCCAACAAGTCCCCAACACTCACTTGTGACTCGTCTCGAGTCACTCTGATGTAGGAAGTTCTTCTTCGAAAGCCTCAAGCTTGGCTTGAGCTGCTTCGACTTGTTGATGTGCTACAACCTCTTGTTCAACAAACTCTTGGATGACTGCATCATTCATAGGTCCTTCTAGGTGTTGTTCAGCTGCATTAACAACCTGCTCTAGTTATGCTCCTCGGCCTTCAACTTCTGTGAACAATTGGTAGGCCTTATCTTGTACGGGTTGGAGTCTCTGAGTTAATTCCATAACTCTGCTCTGAATAGCGTGAATCTGTTGTTGGGTGGTGCGTTGCTCTTGAGATCTCTTCATTCTTTCCACAACTGACAGGAGCTTCAATTGTGCATGTATCGTTTCATCTTGATACTTCGCCTCTTGGAGATGCGACTCCAGTGCTCTTAATTCTGGACTCTTAGCGAGTTGCTCGTATGTCAGGGCATTGCAATCACTCGACTGCTTGTATTCCATAGCAAGGGCCTTTAGTCTATTAAATGCGCTCCTAGCAGTTGCTTCTCTTTGGTCCTTCACATCCTGTGGGGTCTCGAGCACTGTGCATAGTTATAAGTCTGTGATGCGTTGCTGTAGCTGTTAGATCACTTCTTCAAGCTGCTCTACTTGTCGTGTAACTCGATCTTCAGCTTTTATTTCTACGACTGTCACAAAGAGAAGTGATATGTTGACTTCTTCCTTTACTTCGAGTTGCTCGACGAGCAATTGTTCTTTTCCTTGTTGTATCTATGCTTTTTCTTCGTCGAACTTCGCTTGGAGGGAAATATTTTCTTGTTCTGTAGCTCGACACTGTTCTACAAGTACTCCTTGTACTTGCGTCAAATCCTGGGTGGCTTGTTCTGTTTCCTCTTGTGCTCGTCGAGGGAGAGCTTCGACTGTATCAGCTAATCGGTGGAGTTGGGTTGGCTCATCTCCTAGCTATGGTGTTCCCAATTGCAGAGGTGCAGTGGAGACTGTGCGGCTGGACTGTAGTGCCTGTTGTACCCCTCAGAGTTCAATTTCAATCCTATCATACATTGCTTACTGCTTGGCCTCTTTTTTTTCTACTATTTTCAGTGAAGCATCGTTCAGGGCTACTATGAGGAAGTCGAAGTTGTTAGAGGTGAGGACAGTCTGCATCTTGGTCATGGAGGCTTTTGATTTCTTCCAGGAAGAAGGTTTCGGAGGTGAACCTTTCCTCTTCTTCAGGGGATCAACCTCATCTCCTTGCTTTTGTTCAACTTCTTTGTCATCTAACTCTTCACCATCACCTCTTTGCTCTGGTGATATGGAAGCAGTCTTCATAGATACACTGTCTAATCCTTGGACCTCTTCAGTCTTCTTTGTCCTGCTAGGTCCGGGTGTATCCTATGCAGTTTCTGGGCTGTCGATGTCAGATATCTCTGTGGGGTTGGCGGGGATAAGGAGGTAAACAAACCATTCCTTAGTAATCTCCTCCAGGTCCTCCTCCATCATCTTGTAGTAGGACTGACGCTGTTGCTTATGTTCATCGGCGCGCTGTGTAATATAAATGAAATGCCAATCTGTGCTGAACTTCATCAAAGGCTGGAACCGGTGTAGAGTGTTCAGATTCATGCGAGGCTCAGATTGGATGGCTCTCTTCAGCTGATCGTAGTAGGTATGAAAAATAGCATTTGACTGCCACTGTTTATTCATATCGCTGGAATACCAAAGTGTATTGAACTTCACGGCTAGCAGCTCAAATGGCTCGATGTTGGGGAAGGTCACACCTTTCGGCAACTCCCAGGCGATGCAATAAGGATCAAACACCAACTAAAATCGAATTCGTAACATTGGTCTTGTGCTTCTCTACAGTCTAGTTCCAACTGATTCACCAGGTACTTCGCCCAATTCATCTGTAGGCCTTTCGCGCACTTCCCTACGAGGTCGACTACAAAGTCGGTGACTTAGGTAGGTCGGTTCTTTCTTACTAACTTCCCTGCAATCAACTGACAAGCGAGGTGCACTGTGCCACTCTGGATGGAAGCTACCTTGTAGCCTCGCGTCCCCTTCTCGACATCGCCGTAGGTGTCCTTGATCCTCTGTGCTAGAGCACGATCCATGGATTTTCCTGGATAAAAATCCTATGGATCAGGTCCCTGCATACTCAACCCTATGATCTGATTGATCAACATCGAATCAACTGTGATACAACAGTCTAGCCACAAATAACCGCCATGGTAACAAGAAAGCAGTAGCTTGACATAGGCATTCACCTCCTGGTGTCTTCCGAAGTGTGGGATCTTCATGACGTTCAGTAGGGTGGACTGCGTGAGGTTATGGGTCCACATCTGGGGGATTATATTTGAATTATTCCCCTTCATTTTGGTCAGGTACTTATGTGGGGCGAGCATGTTATAGACTTTTCGGTCATCGAGGTTGAAGTCGCTGAACTTCAACGCTGCAATCTTGTCTTGGTTTGCTTGAACTACGCGGATCCCATTCGGGAGGTTCGTAGTGACCAAGGTGTACTCAAAATCTCTAGGCACACTATCTCGATTTACTGCGCCGCTTAGAGGTGGTATGTAGGTGGGTAATATAGTCGAGATCAATTTGGCATTCGCTAGATCATCCCTGTGCTTGGTTCGCTTTTCATCTGATGGTCAGGATGGTCCGTATCCGCGAGTAGTCGACGAAGATTCTTGCACTATTCTTGTGGATGAAGCCTATACACCTACATATAATCCTCTCTTCGACATGACTCTTTCAGTCATCAGGTCGAGGAGTACTTCTATCACAGATTCTTCGACTGCGTTGAGCTCCTCGGACATACGCGCTCGAGATTAACTAGATTGGGTTCATATTAACTTAGACACTGCAATGGAATAGATGGCAACAATGCGATGATCACTATGCAAGATCAACTTAGTCTACGGCCTAAAATTCTTGGTTAGCAAAAGTGTTCTCGGTGCATGGTGCGACGTGATAAATAGGTAACTCGGCAACGGGTATGAAGCCTTCATGAACTCTGTTCTGTCCATTATGGCACGGTCCCAATGGTCTGATGGTGAGCTGTCTGGTCATAAATACCTTTCTATCCATTCGGAGCATTGGTCTAACGGTTATAATGTCCCCAACGGCTATATTGCTTCGCCATTGCGAAGTGCCATGTGTCTCTATGTTGATATCTTGGCGAAGCTCCAATTTTGCAAATTTTCCTTCTACAAGGTTCCTTCTGGATCTTTCTGCAACTTTTCGATCTTAGCTCTCTTCTTACTTAGTTTTCTAGCCTTCTTTCCAGTGAGTTTCATCTCAGTATTCCTTTTCCCATTCTGATTCTTATCTTCTTTCGACATAGTGACTTCACGCTGTTGAGATTCTTTCCTAGGATTCAAGGGTAATACTTCTTTTTTATCTGGGATAGGTATTTCAGTCTTCTGTGGGTCCTCTAGTGTTCTTGCAACTTTGATATCTACGTCGCTATTGTGAAATAGCTGTGATCTATTCCCCTGTTCTTCAATCAAGTGTGTATCCTTTTAGTTATAAAATCTTTTAACTTTTGCTTCTTCTACTCTAATACTTCTTCTTCTTCCTTCCTTCTGGCTTGATCTCTTTCAATCCAAGGTCTTCCTAGTAACATGGTAAATGGAGCGTCGCCCTCAATAAATTTAATGATCTCAAAATCTTCTTACGTCGAAGTTCCATTGACATTCATAGGTATCTGAGCAAGCTTCTCACATAGGGTTATTAGTTTTCCTCTAAATAATCCTATTCCTCCCAGTGAAGGAACCATAGCAAGCTTTCCTAAAAGTTCCTAGGTTCTTTCTGTCATAACATTCACCTGTGTTTCCTCATCCAGAACACAATCAATGTCGAAGTCTCCTAATCTTGCTTCAATGCCTTCTTTTTTTTTGAAGATATCTGATAATCTGACATGTCGGTGGTCAGCCAGGGTTTCTCTCATCTGTAGCAATACTTTCTCTGATTCTTTCTGGGATTTTGCCTAATCTTAGTTTCTGGATCTGCCTTAGGGTTTTCTTGGTTCAGATTCATTCTTTCAACTTTACCAATCATTCTAGGGCAATCCAATACTTCATGGTCCATAGCTTTACAACAAAGACAACTAGGTCTTCTCCCAGGGCATTCCTTAGCAAGATGTCCTGGTTTTCTGCAACTGTAACATACGGTTAATCCTCTCTTTCTTTTAACTGATCCCCGACCCTTTTTGTACTGCGCGCTAGGATCGTAGGAGATAACTTGCATAAAAATTTTTCTAGGATCCTACATCCATTTGTTAGTCTTTCTATGCATAGGTATAACATATCTTTCACTATTCTTATTAGATCTACTCATGTCAAACCTTCTTTCATCTACCAATACCCTAGTTTTCGAGCTAGGACATAATCTATCAAACATACCTAGATCCATGCTTTAGAAACAAAATTTTCCACTTGTCTTACTTCTACAGAGCACAAAGCTTTCAGATCTAGAACTTTTCACTATTATTACCTTTATCAGAGCACAAAGCTTGCAGATATTACCTCTTTCCTTCAGATCTGACCTCTTTTCTTGGCACAAAGCTTCACAAATCAAGCAAAATGTTGTGCACTAGGGCAACAGATCTACACACAGAGATTTCTTAGTTTCAGGTCAAATCTTTGCGCAAAGCTTCTTCTTCCTCAGCTCCTAGCAATCACAATTTCAGTCCCGACAACAGAACCATTTGTTGGCACAGGGGCAGAGCCAGGGTTCAATGCTACAACAACACACCAACAAAACCCTAACTACCGGCCCTTTCGACAACACCTGCGAAGCAAATGAAGTCTCACCTGAGGTAGAGGAAGGGGTGGTTGCAGGACTGAGATGTCTGCAACCTTAGCTGGGACACAGATATGTGATTCTAGTATTTAACAAAGCACTCAACAGTAAACTTTCATCAATATTTAACCAATATCTACTCCGTAGATAAAACAGAGCATCGTAGCATTCACCCAGATCTAATGTATCTAAGCACTTAGCATAATGAATTAGATCAGATCTAACAGATTCAAGCACTAAGCAAGTTCATAGAGGTCAGATCTAGCATCCAGATTCATCATAAGCACCAAGTATAAATAGATCTATCTATCTATCTATGTCAAGCACTTAGCATATAACACATAAGTACACCAACACATCGCACAAAGTAGAGAAACACAACATATACGTGGTTCACCCCCACCCTGGGGCTACGTCCATAAACTCTTCTTCTTTATTAGCTTCTTCAATCAGATACATGCACAGAGCCACATAAACCTTACTCCACATAGGACAGGAGATCTGGGCACCTCGCTAGATCCTCCTTCCTTGTGTTCAACACAAACCCTTCACAGTCTGTTACAACCACTTTCACTTAGCTCTGCAAGTCTCTCACAGTATTCACAAAGCATTTACAAGCCACACTTGCACTTAACACAACATCACATAGATGCCTCTTCTCTATTTCCTTACATCACCTAGACATCTATTTATATATTACAAAATAGGCTTAAGCATGGGTAAACCCATGGGCCGACATTCCCATACCCGTTACATATTCCCAAATCCAAAAAAGGACCCAAAAAGGGGTCGAGATCCCGTGATCTCTGCTTCGTCTTGCGCTTCGCCTTTGACAGGTTGTCGAAGTCCAAAATGGTTAAACTTGACCAAGGATCTCTCAAAACTTGGTCGAGGGCCAACATCAGCCAACAAGGTCTCGCACCAACTCTTGACCCGACCTGCAAAAATGAGAGTGAATTACCTACACATGATATTTCTATTAGTAATATTGTGATAACCACAAATTTTCTAGAAATTAAAAGCATGTTCAGGTGCAAATATTTCACCCTTGCCATCAAATCTTAGTTGCGAAAAGAAATGTAAAATATTTCTAGGAGGTTTGGGAGGTACAGTACCAGAAAAACACCTCCATAAAGGGATATGAGATAGAACCATTAGTAAATTAAAATAAACATTAACAAAAAATGATCCCATAGGCTCAACTTGTCATCCGACCCTCCTTGTTGTTATAATGTTATTTGCCACCTAATCATTAGGTCATTATCACCTAAAGATCACCTATCCAATCCAACAACATTCACCACTTTTTCCCTGAGTTTCTAGCCAATTTCCCACCTGGTCTCCCTATTCTTTCACTAAGGGTGCGATCAAAAGGGTTGGTCACACTTTTCCTTCATTAAAGGTGCCACTGAAAGTGTTGGTCGCCCTTTTCCTTCATTAAGGGTGCGGTCGAAAGGGTTGGTCATGATTTCTAGCCTACGAGGGAGTGACCGGCTCACTATGTCTGTGTGTATAGGTCGCGACCGAGTCTAGAAGCTCCTATTTTTGGATTTGGTTTCGATGGATGAGACTTCCCAATGATTTCTCGAGGTTTATCTTCGAGAAGGTTTCCATCGTGAGTTCTAGAATCTTATCCTAATAACTATATTGCCTTATCCCTAAAGCCCTATAAGAACCAAGCCATGGGAAGAAAGAGGAGAAAATAGGTAGCAAAGTTACTTTGGTGATTTGGTTGCAAGACTTGGGCAAGGAGCTTGGAAGGAGACCATTGCATCAACTTCTCATTTGTAAAATGTAATATTGCTTCTTTTATTAATAGAGGACATACTGGATGTTTCCCTCTATCTAATTGTTCATACAAGTTTATGTATTCATTGGTAGAGAATTAGTATAATGAGGTGTTATGATATACTATTAGATATGTTGTTGATCCATGCATGATTTCTTTGATCTTTGGGAGGCTTTCATCTTCTTTGGTTGTTTTCATGTATGAATCAGATCTAGGAACATCCTTAGTTTATATCTCTATTCCTTTCTTAGGCACTTGTAGAACCTAAGGGAGCTCAGCTTCTGCAAGGTGAAAAATCCCTACAATAGATTGGTGACCATATTGGAGATATTTTTTCTCCATGTATTAATACCCTTAGATTGTTGAATTTTTGAATCTTCTTTTTAAAGATATATTCCCTTTTAAGTTCTCTTGTTCCATCAACATTTATATCAAAGATGCACATATGAATTCACATGTAAAGATGTTGAGGATTTAATGTACACAAGGATATGCAATAGATAAGGGACACATGAGAGAGAGAGAGAGAGAGAGAGAGAGAGAGAGAGAGAGTTGATGCACACAAGGGAAGATGAACTAGCTTGATGATGATAGTTGGGACAATTACCCCTATAAGTAAGACCAAAGGCCACAAGGAAATAAGATTATTATTACCTACACTAGGATAAATAGTACACATTTAAAGAGAATGCGGTTTCTTGAATTTTCGAATGAATGACATTGTAAATAGGTTGGATTGACAATCTTCATCAATTAGAGACACATGATAGTCATCATTGGCCAAATGTCATATAAGTGTGCTCAAGTGGCTATCTATAATATGCATGCAACATTGTTGAATTTAACAAGTGCAGCAGGCTACGATATACTACCTATGAAGATAATAAAATAAATTTTACTCAAATCTATGTAAACTTACCGAGTTTCCTTTGCCTTTGAGGTTTCCCATTCCTTTCAGAGGGTGTGCGAGTGCTTTAGCTCGTTCCTATAATTAAAATATGTCATTTCAAAAAAACCTAAATTTATTTTGGAGCCCAGCGTTTCTATCATATGTCTCCATAAGCAGCTGGTTTTTTGAATAGCAGTTTTTAGTGTATAGTAGAGGTTTTGCATTCGTAGAGATTGTCCTGACAGGTTTAACCGTTTGCCAAAAAAATGGATGGGAGTTTGCCCCACCAATGCCAGCAAGCTTCTCGACTGCCACTAGATCCATTGGGTTTCTAACCCCGCAACTATCAATTAACTTACCAAAAGAATTAAAAATGGTTTCATAACTACACATTTGGAAAAATAAGAAAATAAAAGAAAAGAAAATAATCTTATTTCATAGGTCAATGGATTCATTTCATGTGACTTGGTTTATATAGAATTGATGGGTAAAGTGTCTCCATTCAATGTGTTTTGGGAGTTGTGAAAGGTGGCTAATTCAATATGAACATATGTATGGTTTTTATTTTATATTTGTTATAAAATTATTTTATCAATAGAGTTGTACCTTATAAGAAAGTGACACTCATATATAGTCATATCAAAATTAATTTTAAACCTAGAATGAAGTGAAGGCTGCAATAACACTATCAATTTATTGACCAATCAGGAGTCATAAAAATACTAAATTTGTTATAATGAAAAATAATTTTTTTTATTTGTTATGTTTAACATTATGAAAGTCAATGCTAACTCATTGCTATATACTACCTTCGTGCCTTCGGTAGTATAATAAGAAATAGTGGTCCCCTTAATGGATGTGTCTTTGCTTGTGTGGAATCCCTACTTGATAGTGAATGTTTTCCCGTAAATTATATATCATTACTTTAAAAGGCAAAACACAACTAAGTTGCATACTTATTTTCCCAAATTGTTTCCATTTTTGGGTCCATGGCACCTATTATTATGTCAAGTAATTTGTATAACACACTCACTAGTACAAGATGTTTTGTTAGCCTTCCCACTAAAATTAACATACTTACTAGAACAAGGAATCACAATTAGTCCACATTGCAACAACTCTTGTCTCAATTTATCTTGATATTCTACCATGGGAGGAGATGGGGAAATATTAACATGTAGCAAAAAGGCCTACCAAAATGCCATTGCAATTAGTTAAAACCCAATACATGGAACATGCATCTTAATTTCCAGGAGCAAGGTCTCCTTAGTTCATTTTGGGTAGCATGAATTTTGTTGTGTAGAAATAAATAAACAATAAATGAGTGGAAGCCCTTACACACCTAATAGTAGAGTGCACATGAAAGCCTAAAAGATGAGGATGGACTATAACTTAGTGATGAGTCATTTATGTATTATGTCTGTAAGTATAAGTCTTAACTAACTTAGTTAGAAGTAATTGATGTGAACTAACTTAGTTAGAAGTCATTGATGTGCATAGCCAAAACTTTTCAATCACTTAATAATTATTTATTAATATGAATAAAAACTCTCAACTAATTTAAAGATGAGTTATTACTAATTCATCCATTATATTAAATAACTTATATACAAAATAATTTGGTTAAAATCCAAATGAGTAAGATATATACACTTTTATAGATTTTAGTAATGTGGAAAGAGTCCTGAGTCCTTTGTTTCATAAACAATTTTTTTTTTATATATCAATTTAAAGTTAATTTGACCATGACTTTAAAATTAAATTATTATGATTATATAAATTAACTTTAAAAATAAACTTTATAAAATATTGAACTAGAAATAACCTATAAACTAATTATTATTATATAAATTAACTCTAAAAATAAACTTTATAGAATATTGAAACATGAATAACCTATAAACCGAAAGGTGGATAGAGATAATAAATATATGCCATATGTCCATAAAATCTTCTATTAATTAGTTGTGTGAGGATAGAAATTGTATTTGAAAGGCCAATGAGCTTAATAAAATAAAGAAGAATAAAAAAAACCCTTTCACAGTTTCAATAATAAAGCTTAGTTTCAATGATAGCTTTATAAACATAAAAGGTAGCAAGTGATTATTTAATGTTCTTAAGGTTTATGTGTTAAATATACTTTGATATTTTATGCTCTTAATCCACCTTTTGTCATATCAAAAAGACACGTAGAGCCAATTCTCTTTTTTTCAATGTGAAAAAATACGCTTTATATTCAGAAGGATATAAAAGTATACAAGTCTGTAATAATAAATCTAAACAACTGGGAAATACAAGCATTTTTCCGAAGATCAAACATTCTACACAAAACAAAAGGGAGAACTAGTCTCATCATGTCTAGAATCAATCCCATGGATGGCTGCTCGCATGTCCAATCTTTCAAAGATTGATCCTCGAGGTGGGACCCTTGTTACCTTCTTCCCATCTCGTATAGAGTATGTGTCCCGAGGGCAGAGTGAGTGCTTTTTTTGAAAGTATATCAGCCTCCATATTATCCTTTCTGTAGATGTGGGTGAAAGTGATATGATTGAGCAGCGGGGTTGCTTCTCGAGTTCTCTCTTTCCAGCTCATCAAGTCCGCAACATGGAAGTCAGCACATCCGTTCAGCCAGTCAATAGTGATCTTGGAGTCACCAAGCAATAAAAGCTCACTTATATGTAGTCGACTTGCCAGAATACACGACGCCCATGCTCCCATGAGTTCAGCTTTCATATTGGATCCTTGCCCGCAGTTTAGTGTCCACCGGTAACACGTAGAGCCAATTCTCACATCATAAGTCACCTCTCACTTTAATGCCAACTATTTCCTTCGCAAACATTTTAAAAATGGCCATGTCAAAATATACGAAGTAATGTATCACATTTACCGAGTGGGGCTTTATTAATATTTATATGTTTATAAAAAAAAGCTTTATTAATATTTATATGTTTATAAAAAAACCTGTATTTGCTATTAATAAAATATTTTTGAGATATTTAATTAATGTAAAGTTAAGCGAGGTAAGAGTGTATGGAAAAAAACACAAAACTAAGTTGGTAAAATTGGAAATTAGGGAGGAATGTAATAATGAAAACTTTGAGGAAGTTGAGGACAAGATATGAGTGTTACATGATAGGGTAATGAAGTTGGAGCTAGAACAAACTCTAGAATTTGATGAACTAAGAAAATCTCTATTTCTTGTTTTTTCTATTGTTTTTTTTGGATTAGACCAAATGGTATGAGTGTTACATGATAGGGTAATGAAGTTGGAGCTAGAACAAACTCTAGAATTTGATGAACTAAGAAAATCTCTATTTCTTGTTTTTTCTATTGTTTTTTTTGGATTAGACCAAATGGTAGTAATGGTAGAGTATGCTGTTCAACAAAATTTTGAGTAAGCAAGGAAGAGAAATCCAACAATATTTTTATTCATGAAAGGAAACAAACAAAATACCCCTAATGTGTATGGACATAATAATGTGCAAATTTATTGTTGTTTTATAGGATAACCTTTGTACTAGGTCAATATGTAAGGCACTATATGAGCCAGTTGGTTAATACTAATACTAGAACTTTGAAAATAAGGCTATCTAATAGTAGTTTTGTGGAAATTTTGTAGTTTTTTGAAGTTATTTTTGGATAATTTTACTATACAAACTTTATATTAATTGACTGGATAATTTGGTTGCAACCCATTTTTAATACAAAAAGTATCCATTTTCTTTTTCAAAAAATGATATTTACAAAGCTTTATACAAAATAGTGGGATGCAAATGCAACCTCTACAAGCACAAGAAAAAGAAAGGGTTGTAAAAACAAGCCTCATATAAAGATCCTAAGAGATACAACCCTAGACTATTAATAAAAATAAGAAGAAAATAATGTGCTAGTAGCTTATGATATGTCTTGTTTCCCTTTATTCTTTTTGACATCTGTCGAACTTTTGGTTTCAGTGAGAGCACTGAGAACATCAATGATAATCTTTTGTTGAAACTCCTCGAGGGCCTTGAGATTGTAAGCACCATCCTAATTAGAAGAGTTGGATTTTTTATGTGATTGCTTCCCTATTCTAAGGGAGGGTCATGTCAATGTAAAAAATGATGAATCATGATGATGATAAGTAGAGACTTTGCCCTCATCCATCTAAATGGTAACATAGGACTATGCAATATTAGATGGAACATCACGAAACTTTGAAAACCTAAAAGGAACAACATGTGACTTCTAAATACATAAAGTAACAAGAACATAGGGCTTGATAGTAAGAGGAGATGCATCACCAAGGATGTATAAAGTGGGCTTAGTAGGCTCCACCTTGATGGACATTCTTTCTAAGTTCCTCCACTAAGAGGGAGTCCGATGAACTCCTTTAGATTGATTAAGGATTCTTTCCTTTAAGAAAGGAGTTGCTAAGTGACCATGCTCAAAGCAAAGTTTATAACATAACATAATATTTCCATAATCCTCAACCTAGGTCTAACTACACCCCCATATCATAGAACTATTTGATTTGGTAGATCCTTGCCCAACTCCATCCATATATACACAATTGAGAAAAGGTAGTGTAAGACTTACTCATAGTGGATTCACTAAGATATACATAGTTCCCTATCCCATCACCAATGGCTTCTAGCGACTTAGGGTTCTAGAATTTTAGGGGAAGTTTCATAGCCTAACCCAAAGCGACACCAAGCTTAGAGATTTTGTGTTAGAGTTGAAGTTAGAATGCCAAGGCTTCATGAATAAGCCAACACTACCCATAAACCATGAGCCTCACATCACCACTTCTAACCAATTCTCTTGGGTGTTGAAATCAAGGATAAAAAATCCTTTTGTAGTTGAACGAATGGCCACAACTTTGGTGAGAAAGTTCTCCCAAGATGTAATAGTCCATTCTTGTAACCACTTTAGTGAAGGCCAAAGAGAGTTTAATCTATATATTGCATCATGGTCTTTGTGATACTTAGGTTCTTGCTCCATCCAATTTGCCTTCAACATAATATCTAGGATATTGGCTACATTGTCCACATATCACATTTCCTATTACGCTTTTAGTGGATATTGCTAGCAGAGGCAAGTGGGTGGAGGTTGTCTAATCGATGCAACTAAAAATAGTCAAACACATTGGTGCACTATGATAACACAAACACAATGACACACTTATATATATATATATATATATATATATATATATATATATATATATATATATATATATATATATA
>ML793294.1:94025-136778 GCA_009831015.1 Picea engelmannii | reverse complement strand
GTGCGGAATGGCTCATAATGATGGAATATGATCATCAATGCAAGATGGACCCCACAATGCCTCTCAAATACCCCTGTACTCGCTCTAGCATCCATCTGGCTACTCTGGTCATCATAAATCTCTGCCCTGTGATGATGTCCCAAGGTGGGGACATTACAAAAACTTAGCACTACACCCTCTCTAGGGTCAAGTCTCTTTTCAACCCACACTTAAGTATAGAGGTGACTACACTCCTAAGCTAGCCAAACTTCCATATATTTCATACCATGTCAATATATCCAAAAGTTTCTTTAACTAGCCAATAGTCATCTGACCTTCTCCCTTGGTAGAACAAGTAGTGCTATACAAAACCACATAACTTATCATCCACAATGCATAACACACACGACTTATGTATGGAAACCATCACTATTCTCCATGCATAATATAAGAATGCCAAGACAACCTAGAACTCATTGATCCCCTCACTAAGTTGATTCTTTCGTAACTTGCAATTAATCATTGCGACTCTTGCAATACCCATACATCTTTCTCTCTTAGCAATGTTAATATGGGGTACTCTATGTGACACGAACTAGGAGCACTCATTTCATGTCCCACAATGTCACTAACAAATAATACTTATGGCTATGCTTTGCTTGAAATTTGAATTGAATATGACCTCCCAATTTACCATGCATCCAAACACTATCTAACACCCATGTTTTACTAGCATTCCCTTCTATACTTCAAGATATATAATGTAAAGTCTTAGTGATAAATGCTTATACGAGAAGAAAATGAGCCATTACAAACTTTATATTAAAAGGGAAAACCTCATTAGCTATTGTTTGCAACACTATTTTCATGTATTAATTAAAGTGTGTGTGTGTGGGTGTTGTCAGAAAGTTGGTTTAGATTGATGGACAGTTGGTTTGGATAGTTGGTTGTCATTGATGTCAACACTTGGAGTGTGATATTGTATATTGATTTCAACCCTTGAATATGTATGGTAACACATTTTGGTAGCTCCAAAAGTTTAGGCAAGGGACCTGAGTTTGTTTGATGTATACAGGCATGAAGATCAATGAATTTGCAAGTGAGACTATTCTATATGGATAATACATGTCATGTCATTTCCGGTGATATGTGGCACGTCACGTAGTTCCTCACAGTTGAGGAGATATGGCTTAATGAACTTGGAGAACCCTCATGAGTTATCTAGAAGGCCCTAGAAGGTAAAATAAGTCAATTTATTCTAGAAGTTCCTAGAAGAAGTTTACTAGTCAAAGTGATTGTAACTAGGAGTTAATCACGATTTAAGTTGTTGCAAAAATAAAATAGTTAAAAATAAATTAGTTGCAACTAGAATTGGTGAGTTTACTATTTGTGGATAAAATGGTTGTAAGTGGACAACATGTTTAGAAGTGGGTTAGCCATAAAAGAAAGAAGTTGGGTAAAGTAGTTAGAAGAGAACCCCTAGAGGAAGTTACTTGGATAGTATAAATAAGAGAGAAAGGGTCTCCCATTAGCACCTATTGAGAAGATTGAATATCTATTATTTTGTGAAAGGTTTATTGCAGGTACTCATTGATACATCTAAAGTTACACAAGTTTGAGGCAACAAAAGAGGGTTGATGGTGAAAGTTTTAGAGTTGCAGAATTTATGAAAAACCCTAGTTTTTGAGGTGTACGCGGGCTGCAGTGGAGGAAGTCGTGTATATACGCGGGCTACAGTGGAGGAAGGCACGTACATACACGGGCCATAGAAGAGGAAGTCATGCACAACTTGAAAAAACCATGAAAACTTGAGTAGGTTTGTATGCCAGGTCTCTAGAGTCTGAAAGCAAGTTCCGAGGAAGATCTACAGTAATCAGGTACAATAAATCTATCTATAGGTTCAAAAGGTATGTCATATTCTTATGTAGAGTAGGATATTGTTGTTTACATGAGATATGGTTATGGGAGATTGAGGGTTTTCCCTGGAGAGGCTGTCGATTGTATGGCACTTATTGTATGAGGTAAATCTACAAAAATACAATGCTGGTATGTCTAGTATTTATCATTGGTACATTTTGTTGGGTCATTGGTACATCTTATTGGGTTGAGAGTTGAGGCACATCTTGTATTTCTTGGTACATGGTTGAGGGATTTTGGTTATGATGTGTTGCTAAAGTTGTTGGTTTAGTTTGAGGCTACATATAAGTGAGGGTTTGATGTCTAGTCCATGTGAAGGATTATTGCACATGATTATGATTGTATGCACATGTATGGCACCTGACTATAGAGACATAGATGCACACGATTTGAGTGATATTCTTGTGATATTGGGTATGGGATCTATGTTATCAGATCTGATCTATTGAGGACATTTTCTATATAGTTTGAGGTTGCATTATAGTGAGGGTTTGATGCATTGTTGATGTAAGGGTTTATGTTATTTGATTTATGGAGAGTATGGTGTATCGCTAGAGGTATATTGTTGGTTATCTTGGTGATATTGTGCATATGGTTGAGATTGGTCTCAGTGATTGATCTTGGTGAGTAGATCTGATTTGGTTGATGAGATTGATGAGATAGGTTGTTGTGATAGGTTGTGTTGTGCATAGTTGATGTACTTGTGTTGGTACAGGTTTGGTGCATAGTTGATGCACTGGTTGATGGTACATGTTATTGGTACAGGTTGACTACAGGTTGGTTACAAGTTGTTGGCACATATTTGTACATGTTTACAGTGGTATATTTCACAATGACAATGTGGCAGTGGTTTTATCAGTTATTTGACATTTATATTTAAAAAGGCGGGTTGTAGCCTCCTTTCGGTTGGTGCCGAAGAATCATAGAGTTGGAGATTCCTTTAGGTTGGAGCATGAGAACTAGGTGGTTGTAGCCACCTTCCAGTTTTAGCCGGAGAACCCAGGGGGTTATAGTCTCCTTCTAGTTAGAGCCAGAGAATTAGGGAGTTGTAGCTTCCTTCGGGTTGGAGCTTCCTTCCAGTTGGAGCCGGAGAATTGGAAGTTGGTGCTTCCTTGAATGTAATTTTTGACATATAAGAAAAAAATCATGTGGTTTTCTCCCGCTTTGGTTTTCCACGTAAATATTAGTGTACTATGCATTGTGTGGATTTGTTTGTTATCGTTTATTATGCACTGATGGATGTTAATATTTATGATGTAATAATATATTGATGATGAACAAATGAACATGATTGAATAAGTAAAAATAATATACATTGTGGTTAAAATGATTAATAAGTGGTATAATTTCTCATTACTAATTCACCCCCCCTCTTAGTAATCCAACAATTGGTATCAAAGTGAGGTCCCTTCAAGAAAACAATTTAACCACAAGAAGGTATATCATGGAGAGAAAACATATGTATAAAAATGGAATACCACAGTTCGATGGACATAACTATGCATTCTGGAGCAAAAGGATGAAAACATATGTACAAGCACATGGATTTAATGTTTGGCAATCAATAGTAGATGGATATAAATATCCTGCCACTCCTCCAACATATGAGAATGGAAAGAAACTCAGGAAAAATAATTCAAGTGCCGAAAATTCCATCCTGAATGGTGTGGTTGATTTAATATATGTCAAAGTTATGCATTGCAACTCCACACAGGAGATTGGGGACAAACTTCATAATGTTTATGTAGGAGTCGCGAAAGTCAAGGAAACAAATCTTCAAACTTACAAAGGTCAATTTGAACAACTGAAGATGAAGGAAGATAAAAACATTGCAACTTACTTTTTACGAGTTGATGAAATAGTGAATAGAATTAAAGGATTGGGAGAAGAAGTTGATGAATCTATAATTGTTCAAAAAGTACTAAGATCTCTTCCAATGAGATTTGATCCTAAGATCTCAACACTAGAAGAAATAACATATATGAGTTCGATAAGCATGGATGCGCTTCATGGAATATTCATCGCTTATGAAATGAGAACAAAACAAGAAAACCCAATTACAAATGAAGAAACATTCAAAGCATCCAAGAAGACACAGAAAAAGAGCAAGCAAAAGCCAAAGTGAGAATGTAGCTGCAACGATGATTTAGAAGAAGATGAATAAATGAAAAACATCGTAAGAAATTTGCAAAAGGGAACAAGTAAATAAAAAGGTAAGCTTCCATTGAAATGTTTAGTTGTGGTAAAATTGGTCATTTTGCAAATAAGCGTCCTTATGCTAGGAATCCAAACAATGATGAAGATGAAGAGCCCAAGAAAGAAAAGAAATATCAAAAGGGAAACTGGAAAAAGAAAAAGAAAGTCTTCAAGAAAAATCTATACTCAAGAGAAGACAGTTCCTCATCTCGTGAAGATGATGAAACTGACAATGATTAAAAAAAGGTACTATTTATAGTTAAGGAAAATCAAACAAGAAACTCTGATAGTTCAGAAGAAGAGGGAAAAGTTGATCTCATAGCAGAATTAATTAGTGCCTTAGAAGAAATAAGGAAAGAAAGAAAGAAAGAAAAACAAGTCACTTAAAAAAGAACTAAAAGGAACTTAGATTCTCAACTCAGAGGAAGTCAACCGGATAATTACTAAGTTGAAAGTCCAGGTAGAAGATGACAAAAGGATTGAAGAAATACTCAGAAGTCAACTAGCAGAAAAGGAGAAGATGATTGAAAGGTTGGAAGCATAAGTAGTCACTCTAAGAAAAGATATTCAGAAGAAGGACATGCAACAATATAACACTAAGACATTGGATAAGATCATCAACAATCAAAGGCCATACTATGATAGGTATGGACTAGGATACAACCAAATGAAAATAGAGAAAGGTTCAAGCTCCATGGAGAAATCAACATAACAAAAGAGTTATGCAGAAGTTCTCAAAGGAAGGAATCACGATCAATAGGAATCATAAAGAAATGAATTCATAATACTCTCTACATTCAAGCAACAAGGAAGCTTCAATCATTGTGAAAGAAACAACCAAAGATAATATCTTGATCAACCAAGACAAAATTAAATAAGGACTACACCACAAGGGAAATCATTCACTTCCAGTTATGTAAATTTATCTATCATCATTGTTTTTATTATACTAACTTTTGACATAAGGTTGCATATTGCAGGGCTTGTGAAAGAAATAATCAGGAAATGAATCCTTATGTGGCCCCACAAAATATTGAATGCTACAAATGCCACAACTATGGACACATAGCTCAAAATTGTAGAAGCGTGATAAAGCCTCCCTTGAAAGAAAATATTGATGAGATACACAATAAGGTTTGGAGAAGAAGTGAAAAACAAGAGGAGTAGGTAAATGACGAACATGTCCAAGGAATCATACTTTCAATATTTGCAGTAGCACAAGATCATGATCAATTTACAAGCAAAGAGGAAAGTGTCAGAACTCAAGTAGAAGATGAATAAGATGTCAAAACTCATGATGATGACAGAGTTAAGGAAGAGGATGAAAATGAAAATGTATTCATAGATGAAGAGGAATATTACACTGCATCAAATAAGGTATTGTTATGAGCCATTTGGTTTGGAGACTCCCATGTAATATGAATATTAGACAGGGGGAGTCTATGCACCAGATAAGACAGATGGGTCAACATTGTGGACAATTGAGTAGCAAAGTCTTGGAAAGTATGGACAAATATGGATTTGTAAGAACACTTATCAGGTTTGGACAGATACATGGCAGTGGATGAAAGCATGGATTTAGAGATTGATCCAAATATTTCTTCATAGACTGGTTCAGAGAGTGGTTCAGAAATAAAGGGATATTATCATTATACATGAATATTTCAATGCTTATTTTTGAATGATTTTTATATATTTCAGTTGATTATACAAGGAAGCACCAATGGACAATAACTCCAAAAGGAAGCAGGTACATGAAGACCTATACTGATCTAAACATAAACATGTAAATAAGTCATAAGAGAGAGAGAGAGAGAGAGAGAGAGATTCAAAAAGGAATATTAGTAGCATACAGACAAGGAGACACACCCATAGGGGGAGCTATTCTTTTAACCATGATTGGTTAGAGAAGGTACATTGTCATATCGACAGAGGGAGTTAATCCTTTTTCAAAGGGAGTGAAAGAGTAATCAGAGGCATGAAGACAGGGGGAGCATCCCCAAAGACAATTTAGATAGAGGGAGCAACCCAAAGGACAGTGCAGACATGGGGAGCATCCCCAAGGAGAGTTCAGTAAGGGGGAGCCTCCCCAAGGAGAGATAACCTTTGCCATTGATGTCAAAGGGGGAGAGATAGAAACATTGATGAGGAATATGAGCATGGGTGTTTTCATGACTAAGTGTTTCCATCAATGCCAAAGGGGGAGATTGTCAAACAATTGGTTTAGATTGATGGACAATTGGTTTGGATAGTTGGTTGTCATTGATGTCAACCCTTAGAGAGTGATATTGTAGATTGATGTCAACCCTTGAGTATGTCTGGTAACACATTTCGGTAGATCGAGAAGTTTGGGTAAGGGACCTGAGTTTGTTTTAGGTATAAGGGCATGCAGATTAATGAATTTGCAAGTGATACTATTCTAGATGGGTAATACATGTCGTGCCATTTTCGATGATATGTGGTACGTCACATAGTTCCTCAAGGTTGAGGAGATATGTCTTAGTGACCATAGGAGTCAGCGAGGCGGACAGGTGGCACACTATCGACGTAGAAGTCAATTCAGTTGACCATTTCGGAGTTTCGTGGAGTGAAGTTTCGAATTCATTGCATTAGGATTCGCGATATTGCAAAGTCCGAAGTCCCGACAGAGTAAAGGGGCGTTGAAAGGTCAACCTTACGGATGCATCGGCACTTCGGAAAATCGGGTTTCGGGAATCGCGGGAACAAGTGCCTTGACACCGTGACCGCCGAAATAGCGATAAGGAGAAGTCCGAAAGAGAAAGTGGAAAGGTCAGCGTTGACTGTTTTCGGGTTTCGGAGATCTGGAGATAAGGCGCTTGACCACCGGATCCGCATAAGTGCAAATTCCAATCTAGCGAAGTACAAGGGGGAAATTCTTGAAGTTGATTGTGGGTGTAGATTTCCCGAAAGGGAAATAGAAGAGCCATTTCCAAAAGCTCTTCGGGCCAGTGTAAGGTAAAAGATCCTGTTGGCGTGGACCTTCGACCTGCGGGTTGAGGAGGGGGGGTTGCGTCATCAGCTAGTCTTTTATGGTGGTGGAGGTCTTTCTCTTGAAGAATATAGCAAAGGATTGGCCAGGTTTTCTTCCCTTGTTGAGAAGGGTTTCCCAGGATACTTCTTCTGTACTTGTGCATGGTGTTTCTTCTTATGATCTTGGTTGCTGCAACAAATTGTCTATGGTTTAAGTAAAATGCTAAAAATGGAATGAACTTCATGCTTAAGCCTACCTTATTAAAAAATCAACATGGTATCAGAGCATAGGTCTTGAAGACCCCTTGCACAAGCATTTGAAGCCAAGTCGTCCTTCTATTCTGCAATTCCGTATGACCTCTAGGGTTTGTTGCAGTTCCATATGACCCTCCTTTTCTGGAGTGTTTCAGCCCCTAAAACTTGGATGTTGAGGCAAATTTTGGCATAGTATAGTACGGCCTTCTCCATCTCACCTCTAGAGACTCTCAAAGTGAAATTTCGAGCATTTTGAAATTTTGGCCCTAGGGTTTCACAATTTTCTGTAGAATTTTGGCTTTAGGGTTTTTGCAGCTCATTGAAGGAGCTTTTTCAGCTCACCAGTATTCCTATGAAATTCTTAAGGCTTATTGTTGGTAGTCATAAGCCCAACAAAACCTAAGGTTGCTATTCTAACCTAGCCATTAGGTTTTCTAAGTCTGGTTGGCAAGAGTTTGTGAAGAGATCTGAAAATATGAAGAACATAACCTTAGTGGAAGATATGCTTGATGGATCATGCAACTTACTGGAAGTCAAGGCTTTAGGTCACCCTTGAAGAAGATGATATTTTGAGTGTGATACAAAAGACTTTACCAGAAACAACTACCGATGAAGAGAAGGAAATAAGAAGGAAAGAAGATGTCAAGACAAGGAAAATAATCATCTACTCAGTAAGAGATCATCTCCTACCTCGTATTGCCAACCTAAAGATAGCTTATGAAATGTATGAAGCACTGAAAGATATGTTTGAAAGTGACAACACCCTCAGATCCCTTACCTTAAAGGGCCAACTTCAAAATATCAATATAACAAAAGGTGATACAGTTGCTACCTTCTTTATGAAGATATCAGAGATCAAATATCAGCTAGGTGCCATTGGAGAAATCATGTCTGATAGAGAACTTGTCTTATCTACTCTCAACAATCTTCTGAAATACTGGGAACCTTTTCTTCAAAGCATCAGTGGAAGAGAAAATTACCAACCTTTGATCGTCTGTGGACATACTGCACTCAAGAAGAACTTAGACTTAGAAATGTAGGAGTGGAAGACTCCCCTGATGACAACCATGCTCTTGCACTTCATACAAAGAAAGGAGGAAGATTCAAAAGAAACTTCACACAAACATTCATAGATGAGAAGACTCCATCAGCTTCAGGTCGTAATCAGAGAAGAGATGTTTCAGAGATTCAGTGCTTCAGATGTGACAAATATGGACATTATGAAAGAAATTGTCCAACTAGGAAGAAAGGAAGACAATATACTTCCACCACTAACATTGATCCAGACCCACCTCAAAAGGATGAAGATAAGAGAGATGAGAAGTACTTCCTCTAAAACCAAATACAAAATTGAGCATGACTGCAGAACCAGGTAAATTATTTGATCATTAAATTTATAGTTGATTGCATTCTTAATAAGTGAAGGGTATTATCTCTAGTGTGGTAGCCCTCATGACTTGGACCATTATCCCTGGTACGGGAGTCCAAACCTTATTGATTGATTATTATGCTAGTCAAGTAGAGCACTTGAAGACATAAAATATCTAGCAAGCAAGTAAAAGAAGACATCTATCCTTCAGACTTCATAGAGAGTTACTTGACTCAGAGGGAGTCAAACAAAATGAGAAGAAGGAAGAGACAATACCTTCTCCCCCTTCAACATTTCAGAGGGAGATAGACATTATTCCATCCGATTCAGTTGCTCCAGTTGATATGCCTAGAGATATTGCAGTAAGGTATAAAAGGCCTTCCTAGGCCCGACAAACTCTGCAGGAGGCAGAGGAACATACAAGCTCCTCAAGTCACATCCCGAGAAAGCAAAAGAGATTTTCGAGCTACCCTTCAGCCATGAGCCACTTCATTGATTCTGAGCCTCCTTGTCATGGAGAAGTGATAGGTGATCAGGTATGGCAAGATGCCATGACAAAAGAATATCAATATATCTTAAAAGAATGATGTATGAGATATTGTTCTGAGACCAAAAAGGAAGTCTATGGTGACTTCCAAGTGGATCTATAAGATCAAACATGCAACTGATGGAAGTGTCGAGAAATACAAAATGAGATCTATAGCTAGAGGATTCCCACAAACAGAGGGAGTTTTCTATGATGAGACACCTGATCTAGTAAACCCATTACACTTCCATCCATAGTACCATCCATGAGTTGGAAACTACATCAGATGGATGGATTCTTGATGAGTTTGAGTTTCAGTAAGGGTGTTGCTGATCCAAACCTATATTATTACATTGTTGGTGACAAGAGTCTGATTTTGATGACTTATTCAGGAAGTCGTGTTGTTGGATACAAGCAAGCCTTGACTTCTGATTTTGAGATGAAGGATCTAGGTATGATGCACTACTTCTTGGGACAAGAAGTATGACAGAGGACCAATGAAGTTTTTCTTAAGTCAAGGAAAATATACAGTGGGGACATTAAAGAAGTTCAGTATGACAAAATGCAAATCCATGACTACACTGATGGTGATGGATTTGATGAAAAATAAATGATGATGATTCAGACGATATTGATCCACATATGTACCGACAACTGATTGGATCATTGATGTATCTAGTTAACACCAGACCTGATATATGCTATGCAGCGAATATGCTTAGTCAATCCATGAGTCAGTCGAGACAGACTCATTGGATAGCAGTAAAGCATGTATTGAGATATATATGAGTCACAGTTGAATATGGCCTGAGATATGCCTCCAGTGTGAACTTGAGTTTGCAGGGATATGTCGATACAGATTGAGCAAAGAGTACAGTGGACCAGAAGAACACATCTGGTTGTTGTTTTATCTTGGAGTTTGCCATGGTTTCCTGGTACATTAGGAAACAAAGCTATGTGGCCTTGAGTACCACATAAGTAAAGTATATAACATTGAGTGTGGTAGTTTGTGAAGCAGTGTGGCTTCGCAAGCTCCTAACATATTTATTTGATCATGAGATGGATCCTATTATTATTTGTGATAACCAGAGTTGTGCGAAGCTCTCTGAGAACCCTGTGTTTCATGATAGATCGAAACACATTGAGATAAAATATCATTATATCAGAGACATGTTGCAGAGAAAAATAATACACGTGAAGTACCTTCCTACACATGAGCAGATTGCAAATATCTTCACCAAACCGCTTGCCAATACGAAGTTCGAGTACTTCTATGAGAAACTGACTTGGTGAAGATTACCTCCCTAGTTGAGAGGGAGTGTTGATGATTATAGCCAAGACGAAGTTTGAGTACTTCCATGAGAGACTTGGTCAGGTGGAGAATGCCTCCCTAGCTGATAGGGAGTGTTGATGATTACAGTTGCATGAGACATCCTCCAGGACACAGACTGAGTGAGTCGACCTAAGAGAAAGCCCATGAGTTGGGTGTGCACATGAGTTGGGTGTGTGGTTCCTCTTTGAGACGGAGAAGGAACATTGTGTGCCCATGTGTGGGGTGAGGAAGCCCATAAGTTAGGTGTGCCCATGAGCTGATTGTGTGGTTCCTCTCTAAGATGGAGATGGAATGTTGTGTGCCCCTAAGAAGGGAAGGAGCCCATGTGATGGGTTTATTGTTTTCATTTGTGCAGAGAGTTGAGATGATACTCCAGATGATTCTCATGGGTAACACAGTGAGAAAGAATATATGTTGAGTTGGACGTGCATGTGGTTGAGCACAGGTGAACGTGTGGAGAAACCCATGAGTTGGGTATATCATTCTGAGACAGAGATAAAATGATGTATTAATCTCCTCTATGCAAAGAGTTGAGATGATGTGATACTCCAGATGATTCTCTTGTGTAACGCAGTGAGAAAAAATATCTGTTGAGTTGGATGTTCCTGTCGTTGAGCACAGGTGAACGTGATCCTATTGGTTGAGAACTAGTGAGTGTGGTTCTCCTGTGAGACGCAGTGAGATAGAGATGTGGACATCCATGTGGTTGAGCACAGATGGATGTGCCCCTAGTGGTTGAGCACTAGTGGGTGTATGAGATCCCTTGCTATATTGTTCAAGAGTCAGACTTACCTGTAACCCTATTTGTGATGTAAAGGGTACAGGTCGGCCACGCCATAAAGTGAAAGATAATTAATATGGTAATTATTAATTATATTGTGAGTTATTGAGGTCGGCTCGGTTGTGCCAATAGACACCAATGTTGTTAGGTTCACTCTAATATAAGTAAAGGTAAATTCCCCATTGAGAAATCATAACACAAGTGTGAGCTTGAAAATTTCAGCAAGTACTTACTTCTTGGGAAAAGTGTGCACCTTTCTTGGGCGCTAGTCTTCTAGGGTTTGTGAGCACCCTTTTGTGTGCTAGTCTTTTATGGTGGCAGAGGTCTTTCTATTGAAGAATATAGCAAAGGATTGGTTGGGTTTTCTTCCGTTGTTGAGAAGGGTTTCCCAAGATACTTCTTGTGTACTTGTGCATGGTGTTTCTTCTTGTGATCTTGGTTGTGGCAACAAATTGTCTATGGTTTAAGTAAAATGCTAAAAATGGAATGAACTTCATTCTTAAGCCTAGCTTATTGAAAAATCAACAACATGTTTTCTGATGTTTTCTTTGTAGTTTCTAGTACTTTTTTTGCAGCTTAGAATGATGCTTCTCCAACTCCCGATTATGTTGTTGCAAAGTCTGGATTTGTTGTTTTAATGCTTACACCTGGTGGTTGTCCTTTACAGCTTCATCATCCTCCTCCTTTGGTTTAATTAAAACATGTTTTTTATCTTTCTCTTTCAACCTCTTCTCATCATCCATGACAAATTTATTATGATGAGGTAGAACTTTGTTTTTTATGGATCTCATTTCATACATGTGCATTGCTTCAGACCCTCTTCCATGCGCTTCTTTTGTAGACCCCTAAATTTTTGATATGTTGACCTTGATTTCTGGTTTGATGTCATCTAAAAATTGCTTGGAGGGTAGCTTTGTTTTGGGGGAAATACCATCAGAATCATGCTCAGGATATGGGCTAAAGTCCTATGCATCTTGTTGTAAACTTGAATCTGCAAGGTACTCTGTTTTGACAGCTGCAAACTGCACTCTTGAAGTTTCACCCTTGCAAAATTTCAATTTTTCTTTATCTCCTATCATTTTCTTCAGTGTATGGACTACCATTTATTCCATGTTGGAAAATCCAGAGTTGTCTTCATCTTCAATTACAATTGGTTGGGGGTCCTTTAATGATGGGTTAAAAAGTGCCTTGGAATTTAGTCTTAACTGATTTGTAATTCTGGTCTTCCTGTTGGGATTACTGGGCATTCTAGGGGCTTGATTCCCTTTCCTTTTTTTGTTTTTCTTAGCTTCAGGGGACTCCTTAAGTAAGGTTTCCATGGGAATAAATTATGATTTTACAATTCCAGGACTGTGCTTCTTAGATCTCATTTGCCCTCTCATTTTTTGTTTTAGGCACTTTACCCTGCTGCATGGTGGGAGTTACCTATTCATTTTCTGAATGGATGGGTGACAATGGGCCTTGTGGGGTATCTTGTGCTTGTTGTTGCATTCTAGAAACTTTGCCACCCTCATTTTCTCTTTGTTTTGCAGTCGAAGATCTCAGCTGCATTCAAGGGGTTTCTTCCTTCATTGGGGTTGCTGAATTGTTTGTTCTTGATGGGGTACCCTTTGTTTTTTATCCCTTTTTCTTATTTGTTGGGCAGCCTTCGACGAGCTACCAGGTTCAAGGGAAACCCTCCCTTCTTGCTTGTCTTTGTATTTTTCACCCTTAGTCTATGGATTAGGTTGTTGTTCTTGTTCTTGTAAACCCACAGATTGCATAAAGTAGTCCCAGGGCATTTCAATTTCACCCAAAGTGAATAGAACCAGGATTTTAATCAAGCCCTGATGATACAAACTTATGTGGGCAGACTCGGGGTGGCTCTAAACCGTTCTGGCCATCTTAGTTAAACTCTTGAGTAAATAAAAGGGTAAATTCAATTATTTATCCCCGCTCAGGTGCATGAGAAACCGAAGGTTGTAACAATGCACAATCGAAAATCTTCCCTCACCTGTGATGTATCTTTGCATTGTTGTGAGGGTTCCTTTCCATTCTTCCTTTATCCATGTGGTGGGAATTCCCCGACTCCAATTGGGGTTCTAGTGCTATGACACCAAAAAATTATTGCAAAGCTCCAGGGGTAACTTATCATTCTTAAAACACCTTTCCCCGCAGACCGGGAGAGCATAGGTTGCTCCGATGAAATGTTCTGTAATGTGGATATAGGTGTCCCCGTGTTGGTTTTGGAACTCATCAAATGTATGTGCAAACAACAGAGTCACACATGTATGATGTCCCTCGAATGCACAAATGAAGTCGTACCCTTCTACTTTGACAAAAAAATCCTTGATTTCTGGGATAACTTAGAACAACTCAAGCCCCTTGTGGCTCTATTCCGTTCAGCTTCCATCGGTCTCGGGGAGACACCATTTTGTGTTGACCGCCTTTGTTGCAAGAAATGAGCCAAACATGACTTTTATTCTGATGTAATTTTCCACCTGTGATTCTAATTCCATGTGACACTGCGATGATGAGAATTGAAGGTGTAGCTTGCACGATCTAAACATGATTGTGTAATGATGAATCCGAAGACAAATTTCGTGAACTTGAGTTCACATGAGTATGCATACGCATGCAGGCACCAACAAATCATTTCCAAATATTTAAAATATTTTCTGAACATTTAAATAATTAAAACAACGTGTCTTACAATTGTTTGCAAGAACAAGCATGTTCTTGCAATCAGTGTTTTTCTGCACTAAAAAGGCTTGGTCAACCTACCATAAGATCATTAATGATAAATCAATATGACATATGTTATTAACCCAAATTAGAACATGCAATAACCTTCCAATAAAGCAAGAAAAATGGTGCAAAGTCAATATAAGGGTAAGAACAATTCAAGTTGATGCATTAAACCATGGAAAAGAAACTGAGCAGAAAATCAAACTTTACAGATGTATAGGCTAAAGGAGGGAAAGAGTAGAGGTGCATCCCTAGGTTTCAACATTGGCTCCAACCGAGGATAACACTTCCCTGTGAGGTGCTAAGAACAATAGATCAAGTGCCTTACTTCTCAAAACTTGCTCCCACTTGTTGTAACTTGCCTATGTTTTTTGTCTTCTAGCCATGCTCTCTGTCTGTATTCAATCTGAAACTTAAAATCGTAGCTACACCCCAGTTCCTTTGTTGGGATATGGAGTCTTTATTCAAACAAAACTATCAAATCAAAATGCAAATGAAAAGCAACTATGGTACAAGTTGGACCCCCTTTGGTCCATTAAACAAAGTAATGTTTCGAGAAGCTCTCATTAACTGGGCTTCCAAAGATATCAGTATCATCTAGGTTTTTCAATATAAATGTGTTATTATCCAGAACCTTGACCACTTTGAATGGACCAAACCAAATATTATTGAACTTACCATGCTTAGGCTTATCCTCCCACCTGGCATCCCACCTCGAGACCATGTCTCCTTCTTGAAATATTTCCTTTTTGGTTTTCCTATCAAAGGTTGCCTTGACTTTTCTCTGGTATGCTTCAGTCCTCTGATTTAATGTTTCTCTCTTTTGTTGTACTTCAATAATATGAAAAATTATTCTCTGAATGTCATTAGGTTCCTCAACTTCTTCTTGTAAAAAATTGAAGACTGGTAGACGAAGTTGAGTAGGAAAGACAACATCTACCCCATAAACTAGCTAAAATGGTGAGACTCCCAATGATTTCTTGGTGTTGATCCTGCCAGCCCACAAGACATATTTAATCTTAGACCCACAAGACATAATTAATCTTAGAGTCCCAAGACTTTTTGTTTTCGGCCATCAATTTCTTGATGATCCTTATGAGGGTCTTGTTTGATGATTCAGCGAGCTCGTTTCCCTATGGGTAATAGGGTGTAAAATGTATTATGACGATGTTGTAACTCCCACAAAACTCAATCATGGCCTTGGACTTGAATGCTTGGTAATTATTTGTTACTAACTTCCTGGGGCAACCAAACCTGACAAAGATATATGTTTCCAATAAATTTATGATCAACTTGACAGTAGCATCCTTGGTGGACACAACTTGAATCCACTTAGTGAAGTAGTCAGTGGCAGTGAGAATCCACTTATGTTATCCACTGGAGGGTGGGTTTATCTCACCTATAAAGTCTAATCCACATTGTTGAAAGGGACCACTTGCAATTATGGGCTTTAGGGGTAGCGAGAGCAATTTTTTTTCCATCAAATTTCTGACATTCGTCACATGCTCTCACTATGGTAAACACAAAAGAGAAGATGGTGGGATAGTAGTATCCTTCCCTCATAATCTTGAGGGTTGTAGCTTTCCAATTTTGGTGTCCTCTACAAGCCACTCTGTGCATATCTGTTATGACATGTTTAGACTCATCCCCATCCAGACATTTCAGCAAAATACCAACCTTATCTGTTATGACCTAGCCTTTGAATTTTCCAATTTTAGTGTGCACACCCACGCACCCTCATTTTTCCACGCATCACCAGCTTGCACCCCACAACACCAAATTTTTGTGCGCACACCTACGCACCCTTATTTCCATAAATCATATGTTTTGCACCACACAACACTAAATTTTAGCGTGCACACCTACGCACCCTTATTCTTTGTGCATCAATTTGCTCATGAATTCCACTGCAGAAATTGGGGCTTTTGCCTAAATTTTCACCCACTTTCTACCATGGACATTCTGCAACCATGAAATTTGTTCAATTTCACTCTGTAACACAAATTCAACCTCTGCAACAACATATCGTTGTTGGTTGACATTCCTGGGACGAATTTTTCCAAACTCATTCACGAATTGAGAATTTTAATCAACTAATCTCGCTCAATCTGTCATGGCTTCCTTGTAACTTATTCGGTCAATTCCAAGTCTGAATTTTGCTAGGACAGATATTGAAATTAAGAATATTTCATCACTTAGACAAATTTCCCAAATTCCCCACGAATTTAACAACAGAAATTTGAGCTTTTTCCCAATTCCATTCAATTGCTTCTAATTTCTCTATGGACACACTGTAACATGAAATTCGGTCACTCCGAAATCAATTTTCTGTGGAATTTCGCTTCACATTATGCTAACTTGACCCATCCAGGATCAATGTTGAAAACGGGAGCTCTGATACCACATGGTAGCATCCCCAACAACCAACTGAGCTATGTCAACCAAAAATTTGAACTTTGATACCAAATTAAAACATACAAATACTTTGCAAATACATAGATTCATACAAAATAATAATAAAAATACACATGCATCACACACAACAAAACCCATAAAAATAAACACATAAATAATAATGTAGCTCGTAATTTAACACACAATTGACACTTGTCTTGGTAAAAATATCACCAAATGTGTGCATACCTTCCACGTTCCTCCCAACTTTAGACCACACTGCTCAAAACTCTCAGTAGTGGGTCACCCCTGAGCTGAGACTAAACTCCACCCGGGTAAAGGAATTCCTAACTAGGCTAATGTATCTCAGACAACAGGAAAAACTTCGTCACAAGTGCCAACTCAAACTAACAACCTATAGTCCCTCATTCCCCACATGCATGTCCCACCCAGGAAATGTGCCCCTTCTTGATGCAAACCCCCACCACTTCCAGGGTTCACATGACCTCCCGGTCTAGGATCGTTCACTTTAAGGAGCTGAATCAGCTCATGGGCCCTTGCTGAGCCCTCAAAATGCTTTACCACGGGCCTTTTCTTTTCTACCTACGCGCAAAATTAAGCTCGCAAGGGTCTTGTCACTTAAGCGGAGGAATTCCTTGTGACTTCAGGCCAAAACCGTGGGCTAAACCTTTAAACGGTGGGAACTCCGACACTTCGGAGCTCCGAGATTCGGGAGTTTCAACTACAATGCAATACAATTCTCTTGAACGTCGAATACATGAATAGTCGAATAATGGAGGGGATCAGTGACTCACAACATGCACCAAAATCAACGGTTCACAGGGGTTCTGGGACTCCAGGCTATGGGAGTTTTCCTGTTCAAATATAGGATCCCCCCCCCCGAATGTGCGAACTCCAAATTCCTAGATCAGACGGTTGTCGTCTGCTTTTGATGGACGGTCTTTATTTACTCCGCGATCTGAGCTTCGGGGATTTCCACAACAAAACACCTCAAAGCCTTCGTAGTGTTGAACTGGCGAGCACATGAAGATTCTCAATCTACGGTCCACGCGTCCACACCAACGGACGATTGGGATCGACTCTGGCCTTCGGGAGTTCTCAACCCAAGCAAACTTACATTCAATTTCCTTTGGAGTGCCAGATCTCCGGACACTGAGATTTGTTGACACGTGGCTCTAACACCAACGGTTAGGATCTTCTCCAGCCTTCGGAGCTTCGGGAGTCCCCCACACTTTTACTACAACACTCTAATTCCTACGGATAGCCGAACTTCCAGATAACCGCTTATCTGTGGACACGTGTCCTCTACTTCCAACGACCCAGATTTATTTCGGGTTCCGGGACTTCAAGATTTTTGTCTCCTTTACACTCAACACATGAAGATTGTTGAATGTGCGTAGTCCAAAGGACTTCTAGGGTTAACACCAGCACACCTTCTCTGGATCTGACGGTTACGAAATATCTTGGCTTCCACCGAATGGATCTCGTCCGCTCGACCTCCAAATGAAAGGAATTATTCCTTTCAAGAGCTCAATCTCGCTATCCTTTCTTAGCTTCATCAACTTTAAAATATCTTTAGGCTCTGGCGCACACCTTGCGCTACTTCTCTTGAGATTGAGACTTAGAAAATATCCCGCTCGCTCCTTGTGCTCTTCCTCCTTGAGAGTCTTTCAACACTCGACTAAGTGTTGGTTCGGTGCACACCTTGCACGGGTATTCTTGAACTTCGACATTCAAACGAGTATATGTGCACTCCTTGCACTCACTTTGCTCAATTAACACTATCTCTCCTGAGCTATCGAGTCTGAACGCGACTCTGCCTCCACACTCCTTGTGTGGGCACTGTGCACTCCTTGCACCAGGATTTCAGAAGAGAAACAATTGAAACTTATAGAACATCACAAGTTCATCCACTCAACTATGAAATGCACACCTAGGCATATAAAACACAGAAAACAAATAACACAACATTACCTAGATTAATTTAGAGATAAGTAAAACTCAGACATGTGAAGCAAATCTCATCTATTAAATTCCTTCATCCAATCAGTTACAAAGTGTTCTTCTAGCACTTAGCTTCTCTTCTTCAGCAAGATAGCATATGAACTCCAACATCCTCTTTTGGGCATAGATTACATACATTTATACATGAGGGGGCTTCTCGAGCCTTCCCTCTAGACTACTCTAGTGATATCATATCATAATTAAAGCATCCTACCACTAAGTTTATTACAATTAATGAATAATTACAACCCAGATATGAGTCGATGTTCAAGATCTGTACAATCCTACAACTAATTAAAGAAAATGCATTCTCATAGAGCTCATACAATGGCTCTTGCCTCAAAATATTAAAGGGGCCTTTAGTTTTAATACTTTCAAAACATTAAGATGATGCGCTCTCCTTGGAATCCAAATCAATTTGAATGTGCGCGCTGGATGTTGAGTCATCTTCCACTTGGCCTCATTGAATGTTGATGGCAATGCTCCTACATCATACACGTCTAGACAAAAGATTCATGGACTCATGTCCATGATCTCCTACACTGTCTTTCCATGCTTCTGGATATCAGGTTCATTTATCCAACTGGCATCTTCTGTTGAATGATTTTTCCACTTAACCAGATACTCATAATAAACTTTTCTCCTGGTCTTCTTAGCAATCCTCTTGTCTAAAATCTTCTCTATACGTGGCTTCTTTGTTATGGGAATATTTTGCTTTCACTGAATCTCCTCTTGTCCATTTGTTCCTTCTGTATCATCAATCTTGTAAGGGTATAAGTTTGCTACATTGAATATTGGCGATATTCCAACATCCTCTAGCAATTCAATTTCATAAGCATTTGCAACAAACTTCCTCAGGATCTTACATGGTCCTATCTTTTTCATCTTCATCTTTTTATACTTCCCTTTCGGAAATCTTTCCTTCCTTAGATGTGCTAAAACTTGATCTCCAATTTAAAAATTTACCTCTCTTCTTCTCTAATCTATTCAACTTTTATATTTATGGTTGTTATTATGTAGCTATCCCTTAATCTGGTCATGCGACTTTTGCATCTCTGCAGCAAATTCCTTTGCTCCTGCACTTCGGAATTCATCTCATCCCAAATCTCTCAACTCTGAAATTTCTCTTCAGTGCATTCCATATACTATCTGGAACAGACTCTTACCAATTTTCCTATTCGATGAGTCATTGTATGCAAACTCTGCTTGGCGTAGAATTTGATCCCATTGACTATTATGTTCAATGACCAAACTCGTCAACAAATTCCATAAGATTCTATTCACTACCTTAGTCTATCCATCTATCTACAGATGATATGATGAATTGAAAGACAAATTTGTCCCTAGCTTCTTCCACAAGGTTTTCCAAAAGTGTCCCATGAATTTAGTATCTTTGTCTGAGACTATACTTCTGGGAAACCCATGCAATCTCACAATCTCCTTGAAAAATAAATTCGCTATGTGAGTAGCATCACCGGTTTTGTGACATGGTATGAAATGTGTCATCTTCGAAAATCTTTCTACCACCACAAAAATTGAATCACTTCCCCTTTGGGTTCTTGGAAATCCCAGAACAAAATCCATGCTTATAGCATCCCATGGTCTATCTGGAATAGGCAATGGTTGATATAATCCAGTGTTTTGTTTCCTTCCTTTTGTGTATTGGTATATTATGCATCTGTCCACGAACTTATTCACATCAAACCTCATACCTAGCCAATAGTACGAAGAAATCAATTGTGCATATGTCTTATCATGGCCAAAGTGTCCAACCAATCCTCCATTATGTTTCTCCTTCAACAAATTATCCCTCATTGAGCATTTCGGGATACATAATTGGCTTCCTTTGAATAATAGTCTTTCTTGGATCAGATATTCCATCCACTGATTTGTGTCCCTTAGAAAAGGGTCTCACATGCTTCATAAGCTTCTTTGAAATCTGGATATTCCCGATACATCTCCCTGAGGTATTCAAATCCCAAGGTCTCCACCTGAAATTCTTGCAATATCAAACATCTCTTGCTCAAAGCATCTACAATTTTTTTAGCGCTTCCACTAATATGCTTAATAACAAAAGTAAAATTTTTCATGAATTCTACCCATTTGGCATGCCTTTAGTTCAATTTCTCTTGTCTGGTTATAAATTGCAAAGCTTGATTATCAGTATATAAAAAAAACTCCTTTGGGATAAGATAATGCCTCCATTTTTGCAAGTCTTTAATCACAACATAAAATTCCTTATCATATGTGGAATACTTTTTCTTAACATCATTCAGCTTCTCATTTAAATAAGCAACGAGCTTATTGTCTTGACTTAAAACTGCGTCAATCGCTACTCCACTCACATCACATTTAACTTGAAAGGTCGTCTTAAAATCTGGCATAACTAGAATAGGTTGTTTTGTTTTCTTTGCTTTAAACACTCTAAATCCTTTCTCAGCCTCTTATGACCAATTAAAATATCTATGCTCCTTCTTTATGGTGTCTAGTATGGTTGCACAAATACTGCTTAAATTCCTGAAGAATTTCCTATAAAAACTTGCCAACTCATGAAAACTTCTTACTTTGAACACACTTCTTGGAGAAGGCCATTCTCTTATTGCCCTCTCCTTTTCTAGATCCATCATCAACTCATTTGAAGAGATTACGAACCCCAAATATACAAGTTATGTTTTCATAAAAGAACACTTCTTCAAATTCACCAACAACTTCTCATGTTGCAACCTCCTCAACACCATCTTCAAATGTCTCAAATGCTCCTCTTCAGTCTTACTGAAAATTAGGATGTCATCTAAATAAACAATCACAAACTTACCAATAAAATCCTTGAGTATTTCATTCATCAATCTCATAAACGTACTTGG
This sequence comes from Picea engelmannii, assembly GCA_009831015.1. Classification (NCBI taxonomy): domain Eukaryota; kingdom Viridiplantae; phylum Streptophyta; class Pinopsida; order Pinales; family Pinaceae; genus Picea; species Picea engelmannii. Next base: position 115,421 of record ML793294.1, on the reverse strand, counting down.
GGCATTCGTTAAGCCAAACGACATAACAAGCCACTCATACAATCCTTCATTTGTTTTGAATGTTGTCTTCCATTCATCTCCCTCTCTCATCTCGATCTGATGATAACCACTCTTCAAGTCTATCTTTGAAAAATAACTAGCTCCACTCAAGCAATCCAATAAATCGTCCATTATGGGTAAAGGGAATCTATACCTGATGGTTATCTTGTTCATGGTTCTTGAATCTGTGCACATTCTCCAACCTCCATCTTTCTTCGGTCTCAACATAGTTGGTACGGCACATGGGCTCAAACTTTCCCTGATCAAACCTTTATCCAACAATTCTTGGACTTGATTCTTGACCTCTTCATTCTCTTGAGGGGTTAATCTGTATGTTGCTTTCTTTGGAAAACTTGCTCTTGGAATAAGGTCAATATGATGACTAATACTCTTGATGGGCAGTAAAGCGTGTGGTAACTCATCCACCACAATATCAACAAACTCATCCAATAACTTCTGAACTTCTACAAGAAAATCATTAATAGAAGTGCTTGTAAGGATGACTCTTGGTTTTCCTACAACAACAAATTGCATTTCATGTTCTTTCTTGACTTCTTTCAAGAGTTCCTTCCCACTCATGAGAAGTATACTAGGACTATCTTCTTCTTTGACTCCTTTGTCTTCTATTGGTAGTAGCATATGCGTACACCCATTCTTCTCAAGAGTATAAGTATTGTTTCTCCCATCATGTTGACATTCCTATCATATTTCCAAGGTCTCCCCAACAGAACATGACAAACATCCATAGATATGACATCGCATAAAACTTCATCCCGATAACCACCTATTTTAAACTCAACCTTACACTATCGACTTACCATGACTTGATGTCATTTCTGCAACCACGACACTTTGTACAGATTTGGATGTTAAGTCATCTCCAGCTTCATTTTTTCCACCATCTCTGTGGATACCAAATTATTAGTGCTCCCACTATCTATGATCACCGTGCATACCCTATCCCTGGTCTTACAAGTAGTTCTGAACAAATTTTTCCTATGGACTGGTTCTCTTATCTCCTTCTCTAGATTCACGAGAACCTTCCTCATCATGAGTGATCTTCCTTCTTTCGTTGATTCTGCCTTCATATATGTCTCCACATTCCTCTTCTGCGCTTCAGAAATGTGAGCTTCTCCAATCCCTGTAATTTTCTTCTCGGGACATTCCCAAGACATGTTCCCTGTCTTTCCACAGGTATAGCACTTCACTTCTCCTCCTCTTCCTCTTCCTCTACCTCTGGGAAACGAATTTCTTCCTCCATAGTTTCCTCATCTAGAACTTCCTCCTCTCTCTGGGTTTCTGGAACTTTTCTCTGACAGATCCTCTACCTTTGTTAGGACTCTTTCCTATGTTTCATTGACTCTGCTTCCTTGCCAACTTTTCTTCTGCTTTCAGAGATACATGATAAGCGTCTTCTACAGTTCTCATTTTCATTATGCTAATATCATCTAGGATTTCATATCTCAACCCATTAATGTACCTGAAAAATTTCTCTTGATCATTCTTCCTATGTCAAGCTCTTATGTTCAACTTGTAAAAAATTTCAGTGTACTCCTTCACTGCCCAACCTTTTTGTCTCAGATTCTGCAACTTCATGAACATATTTATCTGATAATCATTTGGTATGAACTTAGCCTTCAATTTAAATACCATCCTATCCCAATTCTTAATCTTGGACTTACCTTTGAATCTTTTGTCAGCTTGCAATTCATCCCACCATAAAGTTGCATGTCCCTTCAACCTGGACACAACATGCTTTACCTTCTTCTCATCATCAATCTCCTCATAGTCAAATTACTTTTCTAAAGCACTTATCTAGTCAAGCAATTCTTCCACACTAAGATTACCTTCATACATTGAGACTTATATCTTTTCTCTGGTTCCTAGCTTGACAACAACTCTCAACAGTCGCTCCTCTGTTGCTTATTCTCCTACAATTTTTTGTGCTTTAACATCTTCACTTTCTGCTCCACTGACGTCACCAGCTTCAGGTGCTCTTCTCTGTGTTGTTTCCATGTCATCCAACTTTGCACGAAGTTGTCTCATCTCCTCTTCCATGGCTACGTTTACCACCGGTCTCTCTTTTTGTCTTCTTGGCGGCATGGTTCTAAATTTTTATTTTCTTTATAGAGCTTAATTCCTTTTCTTAATGCCACTTAATGATATCGGATAAATATCCTTCCTTTGCCTGTTGTCTAAGTACAAATTGAGGCTCTGATACCACTTGATGCAAACCCCCACTACTCCCAGGTTTCACACAACCTCTCGGTCGAGAATCATTCACACTAAGGAGTCGAATCAACTCGTGGTCCCTTGTTGAGCCCTCAAAATGATTTACCACGAGCCTTTTATTTTCTCCTTGTGCACAAAATTAAGCTCGAGAGGGTCTTGTCAGTTAAGCGGGGGAATTCCTTGTGACTTCGGGCCAAAACCATGGGCTAAGCATTTAAACGAAGGGAACTCCAACACTTCGGAGCTCTAGGCTTCGGGAGTTTCAACTATAATGCAATATAATTCTCCCGAACTTCGAATACGTGAATAGATGAATAACAGAGGGAATCAGCAGCTCACAACACACACTGAGATCGACAATTCACAGGGGTTTCGAGACTCTGAGCTACGAGAGTTTTTCCCGTTCAAANCCTCTCCCCCGAATGCGTGAACTCTAAATTCGTAGATCGGATGGTTGTCGTCCGCTTTTGATGGATGATTTTTATTTACTCCGTGCTTCGGGGTTCGGGGCTTTCCACAACACAACACCTGAAATCTTCTGAAGTGCCGAACTGGAGAGCTCGCGAAGAGTCTTAATCCACGGTCCACACATCCACACCAATGGACGATCGGGATCGACTCCAGCCTTCGGGAGTTCTCGAACCAAGTAAAATTACACTCAATTTCCTCCAGAGTGTCAGATCTCCGAACTCTGAGATATGTTGACACGTGGCTCTGATGCCAACGGTCAGGATCTGCTTCGACCTTCAGAGCTTCGGGATTTCTGCACACTTTTACTACAACACTCTGATTCCTTCGGATAGTCAGACTTTGGACAACCGCTTATCTGTGGACATGTGTCCTCTACTTCCAACAACTGAGATTTTCTTCGGGCTCTGGGACTTCGGGAGTTTTATCTCCTTTACACTCAACACATGAAAATCAATGAATGCGCGAAGTCTGAAGGACTTTGAGGGTTAACACCTACACATATTCTCCAGATCTAATGGTTACGAAAGATCTTGGCTTCCTCCGAACGGATCTCGTCCGGTCGACCTCCAAATGAAAGGGATTCTTCCTTTCAAGAGTTGAATCTCGCTATCCTTCCTGAGCTTTGACAACTTTAAAAGACTTAGGCTCCAACGCACACCTTGTGCTACTTCTCTTGAGCTTGAGACTTAGAAAATCTCTCGCGCACTCATTGCACTCGTCCTCCTTGAGAGTCTTTCAACACCCGACTAAGTGTTGGCCCGGTGCACACCTTGCACAGGTCTTCTTGAACTTCTATACTCATATGAGTATATGTGCACTCCTTGATCTCACTCTATTCAATTAACACTATCTCTCCTGATTTATCAAGTCTGAACGTGACTCTGCCTCCGCACTCCTTGCATGGGCATTGTGCACTCCTTGAACTAGGATTTCAAAAGAAAAACAAATGATACTTATAGAACATCACAAGTTCATCCACTCAACTATGAAATGCACACACATGCATATAAAACACAGAAAACAAATAACACAACATTACCCACATTAATTCAGAGATAAGCAAAACTCGGACATGTGAAGCAAATCTCCTCTATTACATTCCTCCAGCCAATCAATTACAAAGTGTTCTTATACATCTTAGCTTCTCTTCTTCAGCAAGATAACAAATGAACTCCAACAACCTCTTTTAGGCATAGATTACATACATTTATACATGAGGGGGCTTCTCGAGCCTTCCCTCCAGACTACTCTAGTGCTATCATATCATAATTAAAACATCCTACCACTAAGTTTATTACAATTAATAAATAATTACAACCCAGATATGAGTCGATGCTCAAGATCTGTACAATCCTACAGCTAATTAAAGAAAATGAAATCTCGTACAATTCATACAATGGCTCTTGCCTCAAAATATTAAAGGGGCCTTTAATTTTAATACTTTCAAAAGATTAAGATGATGCACTCTCCTTGGAATCCAAATCAGTTTGAATGCATGCGTTGGATGTTGAGTCATCTTCCAATTGGCCTCATTAAATGTTGATGGCGATGCTCCTGCATCACTTCTCCGCTCAATAGTCCCTCGGCTACCCCACTTCATTTCCAGGTCTTTAGAAACAAGATGAACAGGAAGTCTCAGAGCTCTATAGCTACAATTTGGCACCTTCGGGAAATTAATTCCCAACAATTCTCTCACCTAGAGAGAATTGCTCACGGGCCTGACAACCTGGCTCTTCAATATCCCCATGGGCCTGACAACCCTCTTTTTCATTCCAAATCCTAAGCTAACCCGGTACAGGTATAGGTACAGTGACAGTATCAGGATAGTATGAAGGACAACTCAATGAGTGAGTGAATGATGATGGAAAGATGGAAAAATGAACTAATTCCAAACTATATGTATGCATGTTCCCAACTTGACACTTGTCATGTTGAGAACTACCTTGGACCACTTGTCCCCATCCTTAGAACTTAGGATAAAATACATATCCATACTTTATACTTTAAGGAATATTAATATAATATTTTTTGGCTCAAGCTCCCTAGCTTAGCCCCTTATTCTTAACTTTTAGCCCCCTTTCCCTATCTAGTGGAGTTTAGCCCCCCATACTCTCTTACATGGTTGGTTTTTTGCAGTGATGTGTTTTTCATTAATAGTTGTGTGTAATTTATATTTATAATACAAACATATTGTCCTTTTTGTATCCAGGCTCACTAGCCTAAAAAACATGAACATATACACAAAGGCTCTCTAGCCTCAAGATCGCGCACTCAAGTTGTTGTGCGCGGTATCCTAGGATGTGCGCACTTCTTCTTTTAGTGCTCAGCACATATGCATGCTATATTATGGAAGGCTCTTACAAAACTAATTCTAAGACTTGGTACATACAGCTCACGAGGCATATTTACATTTACAGTTGGGGTTCGGCCTAGGGGTATTACACTCTTACACAGGAAAGAACAACCCTATAGCCAAATCGGCTTACATATGCATGACCAACAACCTACACTTGCACATGCATTAACCTACAAAAGTGCATTCTATGATCACCTTACAACAACAACCTTTACGACCTTACAACATGCCTATTTATAGGCTTTACAACAAGCAAAAACCTAAAGATTGGCACCCAAAAATGGTTACATATCTATGCATATCATTGGCTACAAATCCCGATTTTTGTTACAGTCGAATCGAAGTTGGGTTTACCAGTTGGCCTTCATTCAGTCTCTAGTCGATCATCTCACGCCTGCACTTCAACCTCTTGTTGGTTGACTTGTCGTCGATATCTCAACTTTGACTTTACCCGGTCGACTTCCTCAACCTTCGACTTGTTGTCGATCTACCTCGAATTCGACCTATTGTCGATCTACCTCGACTTCGACCATCAATCGATTCACTTTGACTAGACTTTCACTACAAAGAATATAACAACCCAACAAATAGTACCTTGCAAAATTTGGTAGTAGGGTCACCCACTAGAACTCAAGAGTTCTAGTGGGTTGTTGTGTGTCTCACAACACAATTATTGTAGGCCTCTATTATTATAAACTACAACAATATTGTTGGTCTTTTCATTTTCCCTGAAAACCTTTGGCAAGAAATACATTTTTTAATCATTGCATATGAATCTTCAAAAATAGTGGGCTAATAATAGCTTGCTCTCATAATTTTGTGTTGTTGTTGTAGGTGCAAAATGTCCACCACAAAATCCTTCATGAAATTCTCCCAACACCTTCTGATATCTTTTTGGGTTAACACATCTTAACAACATTCCATCGAAATTTCTTCGAAAAAGTATTTCAACAACTAGTACATATTGATTTGCTTTCATTTTTTATGCCCTTGTTTCTTTTGAATACATGCCAATTGGGAATTGACCAGATTTTAGATAAAAGATAATATCTTTATACCATCTTGATGTGGAAACTGGCAACCCTGTTGATATTGCTACATCTTCGTTTACTGCATCAATCCTTGTCATAAGTTTGCATAAACCTTGCCCCCTAACTGCCTTCAATGGTTTAATCTCAATGTCATATTATTGAATTCTTTCCAACCAGTTTTCCCATTTTCATTCTCTCAATTGTTGATTAAGAAGTATTTTCACTGGAGAAGTTGGGACATATGCTATAACATGAGATGTCAAAATAAAAGTTTTGAAATGAGCCACCGCTTTAACAAGGGAAGAGCTTACTTCCCTATTTCTGAATATCTTAATTCATAATCATGTAGAGTTTTGCTCATGAAACTTATATGCAATTCTTCTCCCTTGAGATTTCTTTGTGTCGAGATAAAAGCAATGGTATATCTTCTTAATCAAAAGAATATATGATAGAATATTTATTACAATCTGTACTAACCAACACTGAGGCAGTTCTGATTGCATGCTTGATATTGGTGAATGCTCTTTGAATCTCTTGAGTCCACTGAAATTTTTGATCTTTTTTTAATAAGATATTTATTGGCTTTACAGTTGTGGCATAATCTGGAACAAACCTCCCTACAAAGTTTATCTTGCCAAAAAATGATTGTACCCTTTTTTTCGACGTTGGAAGACTCAATTCATTGATTGCTTTCAATCTTTTCTGGATCGATGTAAATTACTTCTTTACTGAATACATTGTTGGGTATGTGTTATATTATTTGCATCTGTGTGTGTGTGGGTGTGTCAGATTTGAAAACTGCATCTGACGATCCCAACTTCCTTCACTCTTTGTGTCGTGTGAATCGAGCACTTTCCTGGGGAGGTCCCAGGTGGGCCAGGATTGTCCCCCCTAGTTATGCGTAGCATTCAACTCCAGGCAGTAGCCCGAAGCCGTCAGGGTTCTACCTCGAAATTGTTTTTTGGGCATTTTTTTTCTATTTTAGTGGTTTTCTAAATTAATCCTGGATTAAGGGATTAGGGTTTTGGTAGCTACAGAATACCTAAAATATTGTATATATTGTATTGTGAATGGTGAAATTAATACAATGAAGAGTTGAAAGGTGCGACACCAAGGAAGGTTGGTTTTCTTCCGGTTAAGGGTTTCCAGCGTAAATCTTTGTGTACTATGTATGAGCCATTGATTAATTTATGTTTTTCTTAGGAGAATATGTATGCATTGATTTACTTCACAGGTTTGAAACTTACATGTGGTATCATAGCTTGTTTTTGAATTTAGGGGGACACCTTTGTTGCTGAGGGTTTGGCTCGGTCATGATAGATCAAGTTTATCTTGGGTCTCTGATAAACCTGGGTTCAGTGAGAGATTTTGCAGTGGTGATTTGAGTGTAGAAAGAGGAATGGTGAGCTCCTCTAGAATCGATATTGAGAAGTTCAATGGTAAAAACTTTGAGCTATGGAAGCTCAAGATGGAGGACCTTCTTGTAGAAAAAGAACAATGGATCGTTGTGGATCATGGTACACAGCCTACTAGTACGCAGTCTACTGGCACACGGTCTACTAGTACACAATCTTCTGGTACACAAACTACTAGTACACAAACTAGTAGTACACAACCTATTGGTATGTCGAAGGAATATTTGGAGAAGTTGGATATAAGAGCAAGGAGTATTATTCGACTCTGCCTAGAAGACTCGGTGTTGCTGAATGTATTGGGAGAATCTACAACCAAGGAACTATGGGATAAGTTAGGGAATTTGTATCAATCAAAGTCCCTCGTAAACAAGTTGTTTCTTCGAAAGAAATTGTATCATCTTAGGATGGAAGATGGAGATTATGTGATAGAACATATAATTGCCTTCAATACTCTGGTAAGTCAACTTGTCTCTGTTAATATTACGATTGTAGAAGAAGATAAGTGTATTACTTTGTTATGTTCTTTGTCGTACTCTTGGGATAATCTGGTTGTAGCAATTGGTAGTACCACTCAATCTACATTGAAGTATGAGAATGTAGTTGCATCCTTGTTATCTGAAGAGATGAGCATGGATGGTCAGAGCACAGATGCTTTATTTGTAAGAGGTCGTACCCAAGACATGAATCCTGGTAAGTATTCAGGGGGGAGATATAAATATAAAGGTATATCTAAGTCTCCAGGAAAATCTTTGAGAAAATGTTGGAAGTGTGGTAAAGTAGGGCATTATAAGAAAGATTGCAAGTCTAAGAAGGTTGATAAACCAAAGGGATCTGATAATGCCTCTTCCACAGAGGAAAAAACCTCCACTGAAGAAGGAGGTGATGTTTACCTGGCATCTACATGTACACATGCAAACCATTGTGTATGGTTGATCGACTCATGTGCGTCATATCATATGACTCCTCATAGGGAGTGGTTCTATGAATATGAAAAATATGATGGTGGCGATGTATTACTAGGAGATGAATTGACAACCAAAATCATGGGACGTGGATGGGTTAAGTTGTTGCTAAAATATGGAAGGATTAGAACTCTCCCTGGGGTTTGCACATTCCAAAACTATCCAGGAGCCTAATATCTGTAAGCAAGTTGGATGATTCAAGTGTGGACATTGTATTGGGAAATGGCACTTGCAAGATGGTACGAGGAGAAATGGTGTTGATGAGGGGAGTTCGGTGTGGAACTCTATACAATTTGTTGGGAAGCACTTATACTAATGGTTGTAACAATTATTGTGTCCCTGAGCAGAGAAATAAATAAGACAAGACCAATATTTTCCCTGGAAAGAAGACCATGCTATGGCATCAAAGACTGGGGCATATTGGAGAAAAGGGCCTTTGAACACTACAGGGTAAATGTATGGTTGAAGGTATGTCTAATTTCACTCTGGATTTTGATTTCTATGAACATTGCATATATGGTAAACATAATTGAGTAAGATTCTCATCTGGTGCAACAAGAGCAAAGGGGATCTTAGAGTTGATACATAGTGATGTGTTTGGACCTATGCATGTTCCATCACTAGGTAAATCTGTGTAGTATGTTTCATTCATAAATGATTTATCAAGGAACACATGGATTTATTTTCTTAGAAAGAAATATGAGGTATTTGATCAATTTAAAGAGTTTAAGGCTCTAGTAGAAAATTAGACAGAGAAGAAAATAAAGGTATTGAGGACAGATAATGGTGGAGAATTCTGCAGAAATGAATTCGAAGAATTATGTAAGAAGTGTCGTATAGCAATGTAGAAGACTATTACATACACACATCAATAGAATGGAGTTGTAGAAAGGATCAATAGCACACTTATGGAAAAATAAAGGAACATTCTTAGTGGTGTCGATTTAGGACAGGAATTATGGGCAGAGGCAGTGGGTACAGCATGTTACTTGGTCAATCGATCACCCTCATCAACACTAGATGATAAAACTCCACACGAGGTATGGATTGGTAAGAAACCCTCTCTTGAACATCTCATAGTGTTTGGTTGTGATTCATATGTACATGTTCCAAAGGAAAATATGAGTAAATTGGATAATAAAGCTGAAAAATGTATCTTTATTGGTTATAAAGATGGTGTGAAAGGTTATAAGATTTGGAACCCAAAAACTAAGAAGATTGTTTATAGTTGGGATGTTGTTTTTAAAGAGGTGAAAGATGCTCCCAAATAGGAATTCCTACCAAGTTAATAAGAACCTGAGAAAATAGAGTTTGAGTTGGATGATGCAAAATCTGAATCAATTGAAGAAGATGAAGCAGAAGAAGAAGAACCCCATACCCCAGTATTGAGGAGATTAGTGAGAGAAAGAAGGCAACCAGAAAGGTATAGTCCACCTGATTTTCGTTCTAATTTTTCTTTATCTATTACTAATGATGATCCCAGAACTGTCAAGGAAGCAGTGAATTCAGAGGACAGTAAACTCTGGAAGAAGGCCATGGTTGAAGAAATGGATGCCTTGGATAAGAATGAGGCATGGGATATAATTGAGTTTCCATATGGAAGAAAATATGTTGGTAGAAAATGGTTGTTTAAGAATAAGTTTAATGCAGAAGGAAAAGTGGAGAAATACAAAGCTCAGTTAATAGAAAAAGGTTATTCTCAGGTAGAGGGAATTAACTTTGGTGATATTTTTTCTCTTGTTTCCAAGTTAACTTCTATTATATTTCTTTTATCTATTGTTGTTGATTTTGATCTTGAAGTGGAACAGATGGATGTGAAGACATCATTCCTACATGGGGATCTGGAAGAAGAAATCTACATGAAGCAGTCGGAAGGCTTTGTAGTGAATGGAAAGAGAGAGTTAGTTTGTAATCTAAAGAAGTCACTATATGGTCTGAATCAATCACCTAGGATGTGGTACCAAAATTTTGACACATACATCCTTGGATTGGGATTTGTGAGAAGCAGGGTCAATCACTATGTATATTCCAAACAAGTTGGTAATCACTTGATTTATGTAGTGTTGTATGTTGATGACATGTTGTTGGTAGGAAATAACTTGGATGTTATCAAGGAGGTGAAATCACAACTATCCTCCAAATTTTACATGAAGGATCTCGGCACTACTAACTTCATTCTCGAAATGGAGATTAAAAGAGATCATGCAAACATGAAACTCTGGTTGAATCAAAGAAAATATGTTGAGACGATATTGCAAAGGTTTAATATGCATGGAAGTAAACCGGTCAAGGTTCCTATTCCTATAGCTATAAAGTTATCTACATATCAGTGTCCCAAGACACAGGAAGAAGAAGAGGACATGTCCCATGTTTTGTATGCCAGTGCAGTTGGCAGTTTGATGTATGCAATGGTCTCTACTAGATTGGGCATTGCACATGCAGTGGGAGTTTTGAGCAGGTATATGTCAAAACCAGAGAAGGAGCATTGGACAGTAGTAAAGAGGGTCTTCAGGTATTTGTGTGGCACTACCAGTTATGGATTGTGCTACCAAGGAAGACAAAGATTGGACAGAGTGTTGGACATACATGGGTTTTTTTATGCAGACTGAGTTGGAGATATGGATCACAGAAGATCTACAAGTGGGGATGTGTTTAACCTATTTGGAGGAGAAATCAGTTGGATGAGAAAAAGACAGGTTGTAGTGGCACTCTCAACTACAGAATTTGAATACATGACAGCCACTCATGCAAGCAAGGAAGCGGTATGGTTACAAAGATTTTGTTCAGGTATTGGGTTGGTACAATAAGCAATGAAATTAGATTGTGACAGTTAGAGTGCAATCTTCCTGGAAAATAACCCTGCTTATCATTCAAAGACAAAGCATATTGATGTTCAGTATCACTTTGTGAGAGACATGTTTAAGAAAAGAAGGTGTTGTTGGAAAAGGTTGACACTTTGAAGAATGTTGCAGATTCATTGACAAAGTCTATGAGCACAGAGAAGTTCTCCTATTGTAGAGTAACAATGGGCATTGTTGACTATGTAATCATGTGAACCCATGTATGCAAAGAAAACAACAAGTGAGATAATGTTGGGTATGTGTTATATTCTTTGCATGTGTGTGTGTGGGTGCGTCATATTCGACAACTGTGTCTGGCGATCCCAACTTCCTTCGTTCTTTGTGTCATGTGCATCGGGTATTTTCTTGGGGGAATCCCAGGGGGAGCCAGGATTCCCCCCCCCCTAGTTACGCACATCGTTCGACTCCGGGTGGTAGCCCAGAGCCATCGAGGTTTGGGGAAATGCCCCAATTTTTTTTTTTTTGGCGGTTTTTGCTATTATAGTTGTTTTCTAAATTAATATTGGATTAAGGTATTAGGGTTTTGGTAGCTACATAATACCTAAAATATTGTATATATTGTATTGGGAATGGTGAAATTAATACAATGAATATTTGAAAGGTGCAGCACCCGGGAAGGCTGGTTTTCTCTCGGTTAAGGGTTTCCAACGTAAATCTCTGTGTAATGTGTGTATGAGCCATTGATTAATTTATGTTTTTCTTAGGAGAATCTGTATGCATTTCTTTACTTCATAGGTTTAAAACTTACATATGTGTCCCAAGAGTTTTCCCTCTAAAACTGCAAACAGACATTTTTTAGAATTGAGAGATATTCCATATAATCTGCATTGCTCAAATACTTGCCTTAGATGCTCAATGTGTTTTTCTCTTACTTTGGAGTGAATGGTAAGATCGTCTTGATAATCATCCATGAATTTTCCAATTAAATATTTGAAGGCATGATCCATTTCCCTCTTAAAAGTTGCTCCAGCGTTTTTCAAGCCAAAAGGCATGTGTACATATGCATATGTCTCCCATGGTGTAATGAAAGCAATATTAAGTCTATCTTCTTTTGCAAACGGTACTCGATTGTACCCAAAAATTCCATCTAACATTGACAACAATGTTGAACCAGTCAATTGTTGCAACAACATTTCCATATTAGGGACGGGATGATTGTCTTTGATACTTGCTTTTTTCAAATCTCTAAAATCAACACAAAGATTAATCTCTCCCCTTTTCTTTCTTACTATAACTGGGTTTGAAATCCATTCTAAGTGCCTAATTGGAAATATTATTCCAACCTTTTTCAACTTTTTCAGCTCAGTTTTCACCAGGGGTTTTAATTTAGGATTTACCACTCTCATCTTTTGCCTGACGGGATTCGTTCCTTATTTCAATGGTATGATCTACTGGAATATTTCCTTATCATACTCTTTCAAGTCATCATAAGTCCATGCGAAAACATCATAGAATTCTTTGAACAAAGAGTATCTGGTCAACTTCTTTCTTCGTACAACGGGTTCCAAGATTTACATATTTTGAAGAGTCTTGACTACCAATATTTATTTCATGAGTGTCTTGAACCCTTCTGACAAATACTTGTTCTTTCAAATTGGGCACTTTAGTTTGGTCCTCTCTTGTGAAAAAAAAATCAAAATTAATACAATCCTTTGAAAGAGATGCATGACTTTGATCATCAGGGTTTTCAACAAAATCATTTTCATCAGCAAGAAAATGAGCCAGTTGCTCATCGTTTTCAAAAACTTGAAGGTAATATTGATTACCAGGTACTGAAGGCATGCAAATCCTCTTAACCTTGAATCTATTTTGATTATGGGAATCATCACAACATGGAAAAGACCTTTTAGTGTAGGTTATAGTGGAGGTTTCTAGTGTTACAAAATTGGCAAAAATTGTCAAAAAAATCTCTGCTACAACATTTGTTTTTTATAGCAGATGTTTTTGTGGATACTATAACAGAACTTGATTATAACTAAAAAAATATGGGTGGCCGGAGGTGTTAGTGGATGTTTACAAATCAGTGTGTTTTTATGATGTACAAGCACTGGTGCATACATACACGTACTGCATCGGTGATGTACACTTAATGGCAAGCACCGAGCTAGTAAAATATTTAAACATTGGGGCGTTTGTCTTATAAACATCGGGGGTTTAACAATAAAACACATCGGGAGAGTTAAAAATAATTAAGCATCGGGGCTTTCTGCTTAGAACGCACCGGTGCTTTATTAATAAGAAGGCATCGATGCTATATAAAATAATATGCATTGATGCGTTACCTGGAAAAAAAACCCCAATGCATTAAAAATAGAAGGCACCAATATTTTGTAGTAACAAACAAGTGTCGGTGCTTATCAGTAACACAAAAGCATCAGTGCATATTAATAACACAAACGCATCGGTGCTTATTAATAATCCTAAAGCATCGGTGCTTATTAATAACACAAAAGCACTGGTATTTATTAATAACACAAAAGCATCGGTGCTTATTAATAACACAAAAGCACGGGTATTTATTAATAACACAGAAGCATCGGTGCTTCGTATACGCTAAACGCACTGAAGGCCAATTTTTTAATGTAATTTTGTGGTATTAAATAAATATTGAAACTAGTGCTAATTGATTACATAAAAGCACCGGTGCGCATTTCTTATGAAACTCATCAGTGTGTTGTAATATTAAACGCACCGATAAGATTAATAATTAAAATACACCGAGAAATATCGACATGTGATAGTGCAATTATTGTTATTTTTTAATTCCATTATCTATCAAAAAAATTGCATATATCTTATATTTTGATTAGTGAATTTGGATATGATGTTTGGATTAATTTGTTATATCAATAGATTTTGCAGTTTTTCATTATAATATTTAGTCATCCATATATTTAATCAGCGATGTAACATTTCACAACGACATTGGACAACGCAATAGAATAAATTAAAACATATGTTATTATATGAATAAGAGGATCTTTGTCATACAAAATGGGACACTTATCGGTAATCCATTGTCGTTCAATTGGAACACTATGTCCATTACATTAAACAAAAATGTATGTTTTTCACAGACAATTATTTCAAAAAAATACAATTGTAGTTTGCATTGATATCCAAATATATTGGTCATCATTCTTCACTCGAATTGTTGTTAGTGCTCGAGCTACTTCCATGTGTTAGGTTATTTTGTTGAATGTTTGGTCGATTGCCTCGATTGTTTTCAACTTCTTCAAGTTCCATCTACAAACATAAAAATAAATAAAAATTGTAATGAGTCTATCTACATTGGTGAGAATAATGAAAATTGAAATAAATAATATACATGAATGTAAATTGAAAAGTGACGTACTTGCAAAGCAAAGAATTGACTCATGAATCATACACATATGTTCAAAATAAAATCCCATGCCTTGTTTCAACAATTCTTTTGTTGGCTCAATTCCATACTTTGTTTCCTGCAAGTTCTATACCCCATAATAAATCATAGATTTAATATAAAGTATTATTTTTGTTTCATTAATTATAAATGATAGAAGTAAAATAACATATATTATACTTACAAATTCAATAATTAATTTTTGGTATGCCAACATATACTCACAACCCTTACTTAACCCAATGTCAATCAATTTTTCTGGTGGCTTTTTTTTGTATGTTAGCACATGTTTGAAGACATTCAAGGATATTTGATGTAAAACAACTTAAAATATACAAAAACAAAAACCTTAAATTGTTATAAGGAAATAACAATTACTCACAAACTTTGCTATCAACCATTTTCTTCCTTGTCATCCAGTTTTATGTGCAGAATGAGTTCCATTTTTTTATTTTTATTTTCTGTAAGAGAATATTTGAAAATCAATATTTAATGTTAAATTAATTGTTTGTACCTAATAGAAAAATTCAATGATTACATACATTTGAAGCACATTGTTGTTGAGATGGATCCTCCTGTGATGCAATTATGTCCATTTCTTTGACCATCTCCTTGTACAATTTTTTGGACATCCCTACTGGCATATTTCAAATATCAGCTCGTCGGTCCTCTGGAATTTTCATAATTTTCCTAAAAAAATAACATGACAATAAAGTATTTTTATATTGATATATGAAAACTAAATATGACAAAATTGATATATTAATAAATGAATAATTTGTAATATATATATATTCTAAAAAAATGTTTTTAGGAATATTATTTTTTGAATGATTCTTTTTTATTGTTGTTTGTTTTTGCTATTGCAAGTCTGATAGGTCTCATGGACCATTGCTATGGAAATGATTCATGTAGTTTAGACATAACTTGGTTCTTTGAATTATTGGATTGATTTGTATATTTTAAGTGGAAAGTATGTATGGGTAAAATCATGAAGATGGGTTACACTTTTGCTTGTTTTATGAGGAAAAAAACTGTATTTTCTCAAGTTCTTCAACTTTCGGCATACAAAAGTATTTTTTTTATTTAGAATTTCACTTTACAGTAAAAACAAAACTTGTGAAGAATTTTGTCATCTTTTCAATGACTATTTTTCAATTTTTTTTATCACGATTTGATATGTAAATTTGACAATTGTTTAACAGTATGTTCCTTAAACATGAAAGGAATGATAATGAGTTACTTTTTCCTACAACAATATATCTATTATTAAACTTATGTTTTTAAGAAACGAAATATACTACAACAATCTATAGAGACTCTATTTTATTATGACTATAATTTTGAATCTAACAGATGAATATTATAATTTCTAGAATTTTTTTAAGTTGACCAAGATGAAAACGTTGCAGATTTTAAACACATGTTTTCTACACCTTGTATCTATCTTAATTTTTACTTAAAACTAAAATCTAAATATACCATTTTTAAAAGAACAGTTTAAGGATTATGAATATATTTTTTTCTAAAGTTTTCACTGTATATTTTTAGAGATACCAATATTTCATTTCACCGAATCATAATGTCTGTTGAAAATATTATGTAGTGATTTTTTTAAAAAATTAAATAAAATTAGATAAAAATAAAGAAAATGAAAACAAATTATAGGAATTGAAAGTAGATTCAATTTTGGAAATACTGGTGTCATTTTCGAAACCAAATTCTCAGTATTTGCAGGAGTCTGCAACCTCTGAAGTTCAGGTAAGCTTGGGGCAATTATCTAGTTTTTGTTTTCAGTCCCAATTTCATGTTTTCGACCGAAACAATCTTTCAGCCAAAAAACTAATATTTTAGCCGAAAGACTAAAATCTAACAGAAACCGTCAAAACTGAACGGTTTCCAAGGTTTTCGGTCGAAAAAACCTTCTTTCAGCCGAAAGGTTATTGAGCGAATTCTGTCGGTCAGAAAAAATGAAAAGACACGTCGTATCGTTTCATTTCACGCCAAATTGTATAAATAGGCTTTCGGTCGAACACATTTAACACAATTCATTGAATAGACAGATAGATATGAGCTCGGGGATAGGGATTTCAAAGCATTTCTATCACTGATTGCAATTGTATTCTTTTCTTTTTTTATTTCTTCCCTCTGTTCCATAGGCTTACTCAAAAGATCAATATCGATACATGACGGTTTTCTAGAGCACCTAAACAAAGTTTCGAATCATCTTTTTGGTTTTTGTTGAATAAGGTAATTGATGTTTGTTCAAGTTTTTATTGGAATAACAATTTATATGTTGAAAGATAAATGTTGAGCATTTTTTCAAGGTAAAGTCTTTGTTGAACATATATTTTACAGATAACTATAAAAGTCATGGGAAACAAAAGTTTGCGCAAGAGAAAATTTGATCTCACTCAAGATGATACTCGTCAAATCGAACAAAGGAAAGAGATTTATTGGAGAAATAAATGAGAACATGCAAATATTGAAGAAAGAAACGATGATAATGTGAATAGATATTTTCAACAAGAAGAAGTTCAACCAGGTATGCATGCACATATGATGATCAAGCACACGACACACATTGGGACTGTATTCAGAAAGTACAAAATTCAAAGTATAGAATTCAAATTTAAAATATTGTAAATAATATAATTGATTGTAATTACAATTTGATGTTTTTCAAAAAATATAAATAGATTTGTCTCATAATGTTGAAGAAGACGTTGAAACCGAAATTGAAGTAGAAGACGTTGAAACCGAAATTGAAGCAGAAGACGAATCACCTATGGGTATGTACATAAATTTAGATAATACAAGATGAACACTCGAGTATATATAATTTAGTGAATTTGTGTCTGGGTTATGTTTTTTAATATAAACTTTAAATTGAAATATGCAGAAGAATCTATCAACATTGATGATAAAATATTAGAAAATGTTGATACTGACAAATTTGGGAAGAAAAAAGATAAGCATTATATAAGATATTGAACTAAGAATATGTATAATATTTTTTCAAAGATGAATCAGTTACAGTACAAGCTCAACTTTTACTTTGTCTAATGAAGTCAAGAAAGTTAAAAGAAGCTACATCATTATTGGGTATTCAAAAGTCGACAAAGGATACAAAGGTGAAACAGAATGTCTTTAACAATATAACTAGTGTATTAAAAGTTTTTGGAAAATATCGAAAAGAAGATGTTTGTGTTGCACATAGAGCAATACAAACAACAGTTGTTTCATCTAGAAATATAAAAGATCGTTTGACATGACACATGGCAAAAACGATGGGAACGTCAAGAAAAACATTGCACAAGCATTGAAAATTTCGATTGCAAGTAGATGTAAATGATGAATTGGCTTGTTGGACAGTGATTTCTAGACAACCCTACAAAGATAGACTTGCAAAAAATGTTAAAGAATTGGCCCGTAATTGTTGGTTGGAAGAATCTTGTGTTTCACCACATACAAGAAATGTGTTGCGATGAAGAATAGCACGAAAACAATATGAAGAACATCCAAAACATATATTTCCAATGACACAAATAGAGTTGTTCAATAAGTTCAAAGAAGAGCACAAAGAAGTTAAAATTTCCATCAATACATTTGTGCAACAAAAACCATGGTTTGTTAGACCCATCATTGTTCGTGACACTTGTTGTTGTCGTTATCATGTCGAATTTGAGTTGTATTACGACACTTTTTGGATTTTGGTAAAACTTTATGAACAGGTTCACCTCCTCCTTCCACATTCTGTGTTTTATATCTGAAATTCTATGTGAAAGAGAAGATGATGATTTATTTTACAAAAAAAAAATGTGTTGGTGGAAAGAAATGTGATCATTGTGGAAATCTAAGTTTGTTTCATTCAAAGTATCATATTGATATGAATGATCAATCATTTTCTAATATAAGAGTCAATTGGAAGAGATATGAATATATCAAGAACACAGCTCCACATTCTTCAAATGTTATTTCCAAATGATTGATTTGAAGGTAGATAAAATCTGTGTGAGATTTTTTGAAGAAGTTTGAGGAAGAAATCTATAAATACACCAAGCATTCACATAGAGCTAGATGGCAAGATATACAATTCAAACAATCATGTGAAGTGTTTCCACCATGGACAATTTTGTCTGTAGTTGATTTTACAGAGAATTACACATTCGCTGCACAAAAAGAAATACAGAGAAAATATTATCATTCTGATCAAGTCACGATATTTGTCCACGTTCTATATAGACATGCTCAACGAATTCTTGATAACATAGAAAGCACCAATTACAATCGACATGTTATTAAAGAATATCACTTTTATATAAGTGATGATCGAGCACACGACACACATTATGTACAACATTGTTTTGATAAATTTTATGATTCATTGAAAGAATGCTAAATTAGATTTGATCGACATTGGATATGGTCAGATGGGTGTGTGAGTCAGTTCAAATCTTCACGATCATTCTATTGGTTATGACGTCTTCATAAAAAAATTAGCATTACACATTGTTGGAATTTGTTTTATATTGGTCATGGAAAAGGAGAGCACGACGGTGCAGGGGCATGTCTAAAATGAGCACTTCGAAGGTATCAGTTGAACCCTCATGCCGATCAATTTGAATCCACTGAACAAGTTCTTGTCTTTTGCAGGTTTTTTTGGTATGTTGGAATCGAAGATGTAAATAGATCAATCCCATATGACGCCAGTACAATACCTAGAACACGAAAAATACATTCAGTTAAAACAAAACGTTTTCAAAATGGGTTTGCATTTGATAGAAGAAATTAGTCTTTTTTTGTTCAGTTTGCATAGATGACACACAATCCATAGATATTTGCGAGAACGAAAATGCAGGATATGTTAAATCTTGGAGACATACTGAACTTAATGTAAAAGGGAAAATGCCACTTGCAAGCTCAAAGGATATGGAATCAAATGAAACTATAGTGTCAGTTGATGGCGATAGAGTTTATGATCTTGTTAGAGAAGGTAATTTTTTTGTTTAAATTTTTTCAAATAACTTGTAGATGTACTCGTGTGATAATCTAATACGAATTATTTGTTGTCCAATATATCCAATTATTTGCAGGAAATGTTTTTTTCATGGTTGCACCTGTAGACAACACTAAAAACGTGAAATATTATTTGATGTGATGCACGGAATAAAAGATGAGGCTATTAAAAGATTTTGATGATAACGGTTTTATATATGAAAGAGGATCCATTGTATTGAAATGATATTTTTTTCAAGAATCCCATCAAATTGATACTCATGTTCACTTTCAAGACTACCAGTCAGATGTCACAAGTTGTCAATATAGTCATTTGGTATGTGCAACGCGCATAAAGTTAATAGAAGTTCAATTAAAAAAAAAAAAAAATTAGAAAATGGAAAATGTCCAAAGTCGATCATGAATGAATAATTGAAGATGGAATGTCATTATGATATTTTTAAACAAGTGGCACGTGTACATTCCATAATTTTTTATTTTTCATTGAAAGTACATTCCAGAATTTGATGACTTGTTTTGACTATTTTCAACCGTATTTCCAAATAGGATATTTATAAAAAGGGTACATGTATAAAAAACTTCGGATCATTCTTAAAAAACACAAATAAAATATGGTTCAACCATATTTTATTTGTGTTTTTCAACCATTACACCAATAAAAATTATTTTATGAGCATTACACCAATCAAAATTGAGTTGTCTACCTCTTGTGTAGTGAGTATTTTATTTTAAACTAAAAAATTGTTAAACACCATTTCCATTGAACACTTACTTTTTTGTATAATATTTGTTTCCATTTGATTTTAATAATATTGCATNATTAATTTAAAAAAAAAAAAAAAACATATTTTATATTTTCTATTGTAATATTATCTTGTTTCAAATTTTAACTCATTCTGATTTTTATTTTATTTTACAAGCATTAAATATAAATTAAATTTGAATTGAACGTCTCTTTTATTTTGAATATTTTTTTTAATTATATTGTTTTCAAAATTAAAGAAAAGTTAAAAACATCTCTTTCATTTTGAGATTTTATTTTATTACTTGGGTATATGAACTTTGAGGTGAATATCTCTTCTAGCTTTAGCATTTTCTTAATGAACTTACATGATAAAATTAAAGAAGAGTTAATCATCTCTTCCATTTTAAGGTTTTATTTTACAATCACATCATTTTGAGCATTTTATTTTATCATTATCACACAAATCAAAAAAGAGTTGAACATCTCTTCGATCTCAAGATTTTATTATATAAACATTAGCTATAATTAATTTAGATCTCTTCTATCTTGATAAAAAAAAAAAATTTACTATTGCACCAATCAAAAAAGAGTTGAACATCTCTTCTATCCTAGATTTGAGAGCATTGACTTCTTTAAGTGGTAATGTTTTTTAAAAAATTAATATTTTAACAATTAAAAACAATTTAAACATCTATTTCACTTGTTGTAATAACACTTGACCAATAATATCATATACATATCAATATCTTCATTCTAATTATTAAGTTGATTTACATTTAAAATTTGAAATTATTTAGAATCTCCATTTTAATAATTAAGTTGATTTTCATGTAAACTTATTTAGAAACTTGTTAATCATTAAAATTAAATTGTAATTAATAGA